>JAPDPK010000230.1:0-596108 GCA_031772115.1 Heritiera littoralis
AACACAACATTTCGAAAACCTAAATCCCAAGTAACTTTGAGACCTGTTAAGATGGCCATTAGTTCTGCTCTCAGAATTGTTCCCCAGCCCAATCTCCTTATAAACCCACTTATCCAATCACCATTGCAATTTTGGATAATACCACCAGCTGCTAACAACCCCAAATTAGTATAAGCGATTGCATCTACATTGATCTTAACATAACCATTTGGAGGGAACATCCAAGTGATATATCTCTCTTCTTTCAATGCAACATGAGAATTCATAGTTAACCCCAATTTAGTTTCTTTTATATTTTATGTGAGGACCACATTTTCCTAAAAGTATTAAAAATTAACTTTTAAAGATGAAAAGTCAATGAAAACGAATAAATTAATTTATTGGAAGTAATAGGTAAATTTAATTAAAGATTGAAAATTTTGAAGATCGAAACATCATGAGATTAAAATGACCTATTGCTAATGTTTTGATTATAATTCTTGATCGAAGTATCCAAATGATAAACTATAAAATTCTTTAGAAGCTAACTAAATTATCTTTCCAACCATGTATGGCTCATATTTTTATTCAATTTGGATTGACCTTGGTAAATTTTCAAAGTTAGTTATAAGTGTAGTGAAACAATTAGGAATGTGAGTTAAAGTGATGGAAAATGAATTGAGCATTTACGATGGACAATTTCCATATTCTAATTAGTAATATGGAAATGAAAGTATTTGATTTAAAGTACAACATAAAATTTAACCATGCAACACTCATTTAATTTATTCAGATAATATAATTAAATTTCAACCACGTAAAATACTAAACTAAATAATATCCTATATATAATTATGTAATTTTGGAACAATTGAAACATGGCTAAGTGGGATTTTATGGAGGCTTCATGAAGAACCTAAATGCATGAAAAATCATGCACAGGCAAGGGCAAGGTCAGTGTTTGCTTTAGAGAAGAGGAAAATATCCCAACTTCTACCAAGCTCCAATTGGCTAGAATTTTCAAATTTATTTAATGGAAATTCAAGGGATAATATTAAATTAACTAACTAATATCTCATTGGCCTAAAGAAACAACACAACATATTTTTCTTAATGTAAGAATCGGCTAGAACAAAACAAGGGAAAATATAGTGTTCCGCATGGGAGACCAAGAGAAATGTGAAGAAATATCACACCAAATTCAATTGTAATTGGCTGGAATTTAGATAATAAATAAATATATTTATGGATAATATCAAGCTACCACGCCCCATTTTATTGGCTAGAATAAAAGCTAAAAAAATTATTTAAGTGTAGTGAAAGTCGGTTGAAAACAGAACAGCAAATTGAAACAGAAAATCAAGGCAGCAGCGTGAGGGAGAAAAACAAGAAAAAGAGGAAAAGAAAAAAAGGAAGGAAAGAAGGACTTATACCCATATAGTAACCCTTCTAAACCTATTTTACTCTGTTAAATGCCTTGAATAGCTACCAGAAACTAAAGGAACTAGCAACAAAAATAGCATAACTGAACAAGGCAAAAAAAACAGGGCAGCTTCGGTTTTGAAAGATTGGGAGCGAGAAAACACTAACCCAATGACCTCATCCTCCTTGGGTCAAGAAGGACCGATTATAGTCCTATCTTCCCTCTATAACATATCTGAATTTCAGCTTAAAAAGAGTTCATTTGGTTGGAAACTCTGCTTGTCGAACTGCCACATTTTAGGCGTAATTGAATGAGCCACGTGGGATTTTGAAATGACCAGGAAAACGGCCTTATCTCAAAATGACCAAAAGGATCAATTGAACCCTTACCTCTTCTCTACCACATATCCACAAATTAGCCAAAACGGATCTCATTTGGTAGGTGAAAATTGAGCTAGAAATTGACTATGCAAAGGGAGTAAAACCTGAAAATTTAGTTTTGTTTATAGTTGATATATTTGATAATTCTGATTTTTCTAAGCATGGAAATGATGCCAAAATGCTGCAAAAACGTCGCTTGGGTAGTGTTGAAGATTTGGCCAAATGGGTATGGTGGAAAAGTTTGTATAAATTGGCTTGAAGATGAGATATGTGAGTGTAGGGATAGTTTTAAGCTTAGCCTGGGTGTTAGTTTGAGAAGAGTCCTATGGTAGCCTATGAGGGGAATTTGGCCAGTAAGAGTTTTTAAGGGTTAGTGTGCTTCAATCTAGTTAAGCGTAGTGTATAGTGATAATAAGCATGAATGAATGGCATCGGGATCGTTAAAACTGAAAGAAAGTGCCCTGAGTGCCAAGGGTGCATTCGGCTAAGTGAAAGGCATTGTTGAATTTGTGATTGAAATGAAACTTTAATGATTGAAAATAAGTTAGAAAAGAATATTGAAAATATCATTATAGTTAAAATTGAATACAAACCGAAAAGACGATGAAATGACAATTTCGGTCTTAATGGAAAAGTAGTGAAAAACTACCTCGTTTGAGTAGTTTAAAGTTAGAATGATATTCTTTGAAGTGTAATGAGATATAATTATTATTGAATGACGTTGTTTGAACACTGGTGGCAGTTAAGGAATTCGTTAGAGCAAACTTCAATAAGGAAAGGATAATCATGATTGAGCTGCAACTGAAGGATTCCTAAGTAAAATAGTAAAGATTGAGGAAAGGGACATATATGGAAGACGTAGGTGATATCATGGTCTATTTTTAAACGAGTCTAGTCTTATGAAAAGTAATGAAATTGATCGTTTACGGTTTGAATGAAAATTTTGTGTTTTCTATTGATTGAAGTTTCTAAAGTGGGATTTTAATTGTCTATAGCTTTGAAATGATTGAGGCTTTAAGATTAAAATACTGTAATTGCATTAAAATCAACTGGTTTGGGTGTTTGAATTGTGTTTGATTTGCAAAAGGGTTAGGATATTTTATGCTGTTATGTTACCAAAATTTCGTAAAACAATTTCATAAATCATTTTACGTGATTGAAAAACCAACTAGTATAGATAAGAATATGGAAAGTTAAGGATTTGTTAGACTGGCATCAAGCATGTTAGTATGCATAAATTTGTAACTCCATTTTGGAAAGGTTTAAAAATGATTTTAATGTTTTTCATGAAACTGATATGTTTCAGCATTATTTTTATACGTAAATAAAATATTTTGAGCGTTGTTTATGACTATGAGAATATTTTATACTACATATGTTTTCACCGAATGTTGTTGTTTTGAACGTAACTATTATTGATTTTGGAAGTTTATGAAATGTTTGAATGTAACGTTTTGAATCCAATTAATTATTGTAAATGATTTCAACTGTTTATGAACTGTTTTGAGACTATTTTATGAACTGTCTAATTTCAAAATGTTTATGAACCATTTTGAGATTGTTGGCTCCCCACATTACCCTTGTGGTAATCACGCTATCTAACTCTAGTTCTGGCTCTAATTCTAAATGTTGTTTGACCTTGACCCTGTCATCAACATCCGCAGTTGTCATTTGGTCAATGTACAAGTGGGCTCCTTGATGACTATGGTCGTATGTCCTTTGATTCTGATTTATTCACTAGTTGGGATCTTTGCATGATTTGACCCGGGATGGGATGTTGTGATAACCGAAAATTTTCTTATTTTTGGTATTAATTACCCGAAAATAAATAAATAAAGTTATTTACGAGGATTGGAATATGTTGAATTTCGGAAATTGATGAAGTGATGAATGGGAGGAAATTATTTTGGATATTAAGAGATCCAAAATAATAAGGAATAAAATAGGTATATTTATATTTATATAAATATAATTATAGTGTATTTATATATATAAAAAAAAGGAAAGACTAAAGACAGAAACGGGGAATCGGGACCCCCGTTTCTGTCGAAACACAAAGGAGAAGGGGGAGCCGACCTACGATGGCGGAGAGAAAGAGAGAGAGAAGGGAGAGGCCGGCGAGCCAAGGAAGGGGGAAGAGAGAATTCGGCCAGCGGTGGAAAAAGGAAAGGGAGGGGCGAACCGAAAACGGGGAAAAACCCAAAATGAAAAAGAAAAAAAGAAAGGAAAAAAGAAGGAGGTAATACCGGCCAATCTAAACGCCGCCACCGCCACCTTCGACACTAGCGAGGTAAATCAAGGTGAGGAGATGACCGACGGTGAAGGAGGAAAACGGAAAGGGAGAGAAAAGAGGAGGAAAAGAGGTCCGGCTGCCACCTCCAGATCCGCCACCGTCACCGTTGTCGCTCGAGAAAAGGAAGCCAGATCCGGCTTTGTGGCAACCTCAGCTAGCTGTGGAATGGCTGAGCCGCCGGAATGGGTGACCACCGATGGCTGAATCGGCCAAGCAAAGCTGAACCGGCTGAACCGGTTCGAACCGGCTGAACCGGTTCGAACCGGTCCGAACCAGTTCAGGCTAGAAAAAAAAAAGGAAAGGAAAAAGAAAAAGAAAAGAAAAAGAAAAAGAAAAAGAAGAAAAGAAAGGAGAAAGAAAAAGAAGGAAAGGAGAAAGAACAAGAAAAGAAAAAGAAGAAAAGAAAAGAAAAAGAAAAAGGAAAAGAGAGGAGAAAGAAAAAGAAGAAAAGAAAGGAGAAAGAAAAAGAAAAGAAAAAGAAGAAAAGAAAAGAAAAGAAAAAGAAAAAGGAAAAGGAAGAAGAAAGAGAAGAAGAACAAGGAAAGAAAAAGAAATGATAAAGAAAATTAAGGAAAATAAATTTATTGATATTTATTGAATAATTTTATTGTTATATATTCATGTAAGTGCATTGGTGTTGTTGAAATTGTAGCGAAAGTGACAGACGTTTTGGTGTTCGACGATGTTAGGAGCTCGTCAAAGCGCTAAGTTTCAGCGCCATGTAAGATACTTTCATAAAGTAGTGGTAGTGTTATATTGTATGTTTTGGAATTGTGATCCTGATGATGAATGATTATTGAAATGATTTTTAAATGTTAAGAGGACCTACAATTGGTGGTAGGGGTCTTAGTAAGAGATAAATAAATGGTGAGAATCAACGGTTGTATGATTATAAACTGTATTTCCTTGCAGGAGGTTTAATGAAAATTAAGCCGTTATGCTGCCAAAATTTATATGAAAAGGTTTGAGGAAAAAGATTAAGTTTTCTCATATAAACAGGATCTTGGAAAGAATTATTGAAGATAAGCATTGAAAGGACTTTATTGTATTGTCAGAAAACTTGATATTGAAATCGATGAGAAAGTAGATCGTTAAGCACGATAACGTGATGAGTTATATTGTTTAAGCCTTATAGAATCGATAAATCAAGTACCTTAATATCACAAAGTGGTTATCAAATTGAGATTGAGGTGGAATATCTATTAGGCGGATCACTGATAAAAGTAACGATGATTATATGATATAACTTAAAAGAAAAAATCGAAGTTGTAATTTAGATGGTCGAATGACTGAATTGCGGAATTATCAATCGAGGGATGATTTCAGAATTGATAGATTCAAATAAATGGGTGTCACACATGTGATTATACGGATTCGATTATAGCCTTGGAATAGGTCTCAAAAAAAATTATTCTCTCACATTTGAGTGACTTGGAGAAATTTGGAGGACATGATGAATGGTCCGTCTTAGTGGTATGATTGAGACGATGATAATAAGAAAGTCGATTGTGATGTCTTATGGACATTTGATAGATCACATGTCTACATAAAAATGTACTTGTACATATCGATATTAAATAGATGTGAACTAAGATTTTTTGCAATAACATGAATGGTTGCAAGGCGACTTAAATGATTGAAACACTATTGATAGTGAAAATTGGCAAATTCTTTTAAGTGGGTAAATTGCCAACCAAAAAAATTGAATTGATGATGCCTTATAGATAATTTTAGCATGGTATTACATTATACAGCCATATAAAAATTGAGTTGAAGATTGTGATATGGTTTTGTGATAGTAAATGAAATTGAACCTTAAGTCGAGAATTATGATCGTGTGCCAATAGGTTAAACCATAGATGGATTTGATAAGTGAATATCGATCTTATGGTTTTGTTACCCTCGATGTCGACTCTGAATTAGATATCGAATAATAATATTAGTATTACAAAATTTCAGTACCTTGAAGGCAATATAGAAACATGGTATTTAAATACTCATAAATACTAAGAGGATTTATACTAATGATGTGGTACTAGTACCGATAATGAAATATACAAATGATTGTTATAGTCGATAATTATCGAAAAAGGATATTGAATACCGAATGGTTTTAATACCAAGTGATCTGATTATTGAATAATTGGAGTACTGAACAATTTGAAGACCGAATGAAATGTATATTGAATTGATTTGAATACTGATTTACTGATTTGTAGAAAGAAAGTTTTGAAATCGACTGATTGATGGTGATAAATTTAAATGAATTGCTTCACTGTATTAGATGAAGATATTGCTTATATTGACATTTGAAAATATCACCGAAGTTACATACTAAAATGGTTTTATAGCATCACCTTTAAGCATGCCTTGTTACAACTTGTGATGTTATAATAACATTTATATGAATGCTAAAAAGTATAGAATAGTTTTAAAAAGAAAGTATATGGTATATACATATTTTTATATATGGATCATTTTAAAGAATTGTACCATATGCCTTACATGATTTTTGACATGAAAAGTTAAAGATTTGAATGTTTTATGAGACTGTAGGCACCCTAAAAGAATTAAATTCAATAAAGCATAATGGAAACCGCCTAATTGGAGATTACTCATGCAGAAATGCTTGTCCGACAATAGTCGTGGACAGGTCTCAGTCACGCCTGATCAGTGAGGCTGAGAGAGATGAGGTCTATGGCCATAGATAGCACCCTAGTTGGTTTCCAGGGGACAATGACATGATTTTCACTGCTAGCTACAGTGATTTAAGCCTTTATTGATAGAGCATTAGGGATCTAGCCTAGTCTCAAACCGATATGATATGAAGTCTAGAGTATGATTTTATTGATATGAACTTTAGATTTGATATGATTTATACAGTACATGAGAAATGTTTGAGATGAGATATGTTTTGAAACTGTACATGTTTTAAACATGTTTTAAAAGTACATGTGATATGATTTCGACACTTATATGACTCATATATGAGTTTATGTCGAATATGATATGATATGCGGTCTAGAGTATAGTTTGATTTGATATGAACTCTAGACCTGATATGACTTATAGTATATGAAAAACATTTTGAAAACCACACATGTTTTAGATATGCTCTATAAATGAATATATGATTTGCAAATTATACATGTTCCGATCATGTCTTAATAGTAAATATGAAATGAATTGAAAATTTATATGTTTGAGCATATTCTAAAAGCATATATGATATGATTTGAAATGATAGTGGTTTATATAGTAAAGCTACATATTTCGCCTACTAAATCATGAAATAATAATATGCTTTTTACATAAGATAAATCATGATTTTATATTGTACACAAGCATGAGAATTATATGAGGAATGTCATGACTCGGTATTAACGATATTCCATCTACATGATGTTTATGGTATGATACGATACATGAACATAAGATTGATATGAAGAGAATCATGATCCTACACTATCGTGATCATAAGTTCCCACATGAAAAGCGATATGAATTGATGTAATACAGGAGTATAATTGTTAAATGTAAAGTGAATTCATATGATATCTCAATTAAACATGATATACGATGAGATTGATGTGAGTATGGATTAATAGTATACAATATTCAAATTATACACGATGCATTGTTGTGTGATGCAATATAGTATAAGGATAAGAAGATCGAAAGTGATTAAGTCGATCTATTTAGAGGTCTGAATGATAGACAGATGACAAGAATTGAGATAATGAGATGTTATCGATGAAAAAGGTGAACTGTAATTGCAAACTTGCAGGTTTTAAGCATTGCGGTTAAG
This sequence comes from Heritiera littoralis, assembly GCA_031772115.1. Taxonomy (NCBI): domain Eukaryota; kingdom Viridiplantae; phylum Streptophyta; class Magnoliopsida; order Malvales; family Malvaceae; genus Heritiera; species Heritiera littoralis. The sequence continues at coordinate 7,884 of JAPDPK010000230.1, forward strand.
ATAGTATAATTCTACTCCTGCATTTATATTAGTATCTTATTGAGCCGTAGTTTTGCTCACCCTACTTAATTTCATCTCTTTTCAGATAATTGAGTTAAACTCTGCCATAAAGGCTTCTGAGTGGTCCTCCGGATACGGTATCTGGGCTTGGTACTAGTCTTCTGAGGTATATGTTCTTTATAAAACACTTGTTTATATGTAAGACTTTAATTGATGCACAGTACATATTCTATTAAACAAGTCGGGATGTAACTTAGAACCGGTTCCTTGCTAGTTTAATATTTAAATGAAATGACTATATGTCACCTAGATAGTATAGTAACTACACTGACACCGAATACATACCTTAAAATGAAAAAGAAAAATTTAGTCCATAAATTTGTAAGAAAGAAAAAGTATGAGAATCAAGTGAACGTCACAGTCTTCAGGTTGTGACAAATGTTACAAGTCTCCATTGTATCGATTGTATTAACTCTGATTCTGAATTTGATATTGGTTTTGACACTGAATCTGAATGAAAGAATCCGATATTGGTTTTGATACCAAATTTAAAGTATTGTAATGTACTTGAGACGTGCCAATTCGGAATCTGATATTGATTTTGATATTGAATCTAAACTATGAATCAGATATTGGTTCTGATACCGTTTTTTAAACATGTTTGTAATGTATTGATATTGAATTTGAAATCATATCATTCGTACTGTTCATCGATTTGGAAATGAAAATTTATTGACTTTGAAAATGAAATGTTTGAACTACATACATTGATTTTGACATGAGTCTTGGGCCTTGAGATCGTTTTAATATCAGTATTGAATTGCTTATGAAATGATTCTCTGTGAACTTTTCGTAGGATCCTATAGTCAGACTTAGGGACCGGGACAAGTGAGGTGCTTCAAAGCATCCTTCCCTACTTAGCTTGGTATCCCTAACTGATTATAGCAATCTCTTCTTCCGTGTTGTCTGTTTTTGTCTAATGTCCGAGAATTTATTGAATGAAAGTTTGTCATTGATTTCATACTGTCATGTAGAGAAACATATATAGGATACATGCAAATAGTTCGCATGATATCTGTTCTTTTATATATATTTTTTACTGGGCGTAAAGCTCACCTCCTTTACTCTTATAGATTATCTGACTTAATTTGCTACCCAAATCAGGAGGACTTTTGATTGTATTCCTTCAAGCCTTATGCCTTGTATCTTATAGGTATACACTGTACAACTCATTATGTATCTAGACTCAGTTTGTATAATACTTTAGTTATGTAAACAGGATGTACACTATAATGAATTGGATGTCAAGTATATTCTTTGTTTCATGACAGTCGGTGTAGACGTAAACTTAACAATAATGTTGGAGGTTACTTGAATTTAATTATGGAATGGTTTTAATTAAACTAGGTGGAATAGAGATGGAAACAAAAGAGAAATGTATCCTTTCTGTAAATGATTGAATTGGGATCGATTTGAATTATTGGATATTAAATTAGCTAAGTTTAGCTTAACACTGAAATTGAGACACTGAGCACTGAGCACAATCTAAACAAATGAAAGAAAAGGAAAAATTTAGTCCTAAATTTTACGATTTGGGACATGACAATTTCATAATTAACTGGTTTGCATTGTTAGACCAATTTGATAAAATTGAAAATAGAAATAATTGAAATAATTTATTAAAAAAATAAAAATAAGTTCTCGATCTTTTATTATATGACATTAAAATTATAAACCTTTATTTTACGAGTTTATATATAATACACTAACAGTATATAGCTTCTATATACTGTCAGTGAACCATATAATACCACCTCATTAATGAGTAAAACTTAAAAATGCATAGGCCGTTAAAAATAAATTTAAAAACTTCATAAGAATTTACATTTAAGGGTTTTTACAATTTTAAGTTTTGCACATTAATGAGGTGCATTATTTGGTTGACTAATAGTGTATAGTTTTATACATTGTCAGTGTAGTATATAGATACTCTTATTCTATTGTAATTATACATGTTAAATCTTGAAAATATATAAATAAATAAAATTCAATTGTTAGAATTTTAAATTATCTTTGCTCGCTTATTTGTCATCTATCCAAAAAATCCAAGTGAACATTTTCTATAAACCATATCCAAATAAGAAGATTGTAACAAAAAAATAAATAAATATACTATTGCGGCTTTAATTATAATAAAATAAAGGTTTTAACTTTAATTTCATTTAATAAAAAAACTGAAAACTTATTTTAATTTTTGAATAAAGTTCAATGGTTTATTTTAATATTATCACTTAAAAATACAGAGTATAGCGATAAATGTAGCACTTGAACTATGTAAAAGAATCATTTTTACCCAACATCTACTATTTGAGTCAATTTCACTTGTATTATATACTTTTTTTCTGATCAATTTAGTCAATATTAAATAAATCCGATCATGTGTTAGGAAGTAACTAACGGCTCTATCTAGAGTCAAAAATCCAAATTTAGGTTCCACGAGAATGATTATGTGACAATTCTTTTTTTATTTTTTGGTTGCATTACGTGAAAATTCAGTTGTAGCATCATATACAAATTTTACAATTAGTTTAGATGGATAGTAAAATTAATTCTAATGAAATTGAAAAAAGAATACCATTATAAAAAGTGTTTGTGGTTTTCTTTTCTTGTTCTCGCTATATTCTATTTCTCATTCTCTAAAAATTTAAAGTCCCAAGAATAGCTACCATCTATGTCCATAATCCAGCATTAGATCGCAGCTCCGACTACTACCCACCGTCGCCGACCACCAATCATTAGTGTTGGATGGAATTGTCTAAAAAAAACATTTGAAAACTCATCCTCTGTTCTTTGCTTTGGATTAATTATTTTTCTAATATTCAAGCACGTGGCTTTAGGTAGAGGTTCTTCATCGTCGTTTCGAGGAACTTTAGCTGGGATTTAGGTGTCATTAGCTGTTGTTGTGGTGGTGGTATTCGGATTTGGATCTAATATTTTTAAGGAAAGTTAACAACAGTAAGCCAAATCTATACTATTAATCCTCATGGATTTCCTGCCCTCTCAAGAAGCCACGTCGCCAGCTGGTGGTTTTCCTTTTTTACCTCTCTTTTATTTTATCGTTCTGTTAGTTTAGTCTGTAAAATGATTTTTTTTCTTGTGGTCGATGTTGTAATTTCGTTAAAGATAAAAACAGATGCTGTGAATGTCTTTTTTCTGGTGAGTGTCTTCAAGTGGACCCAGCATTTATATTTATTCTTCGTAAAAGCCACAGCAAAAAAGAGCAGAAGGGGATTATTTATTTACCCATTGAACGTCTGTACTTCCATTCAATATTTCATTGGATTGTATTGGAATTTGGATGGATATGCATTCATTGCTCCAATTAAATTCTGATGTGAACGTTGGTCCCGGCTTTACAGTTGTCCATGTTTACTTTGTATTTTTTTTTATCTTCCTTTACTAAATAATACTTTTTATTTATGTTTATCTTATTTTATTTCCTTTTTTCATTTACATGCATTAGATAATTGAAAAGTGAAATTTTTTTATTTATTTTCCTTCCTTTTTCAACCCTCTGTTCTTTTCTTTTCTCTAGACTACACGTATAGTTCATCAACAATTCTTATGCTTGATCGTTGTCGATCATCCGCCCTTTTGCTTTCTTTTTCTTCTCTTCTCCTTTTCATGCGACTACTACTCCCTATTTTCTGAACCTTTTCAAAACTTGATCTGCTCGATGATTGGGGGAAATGGGTTTGTTGCAATTACCTTCTCATTCTTTTGGGTATTCTGTGAAAAAGCTCACATGAAAAAGAATGGAGGCCAGAAAAGAGAATGTAACATGAAAAACCAAGAAAAGAGGAAGAAGACGAAACATATGGGAAGAAAAAAATTTGAAAAAAAGCAAGCTCATGTACCACTGGCATGAACAGGAAACATAGCCAAAAAAAAACAAAGATGGGACTCACGAGAATTTTTTTTACCAAATTTCAAGATTCATAAATGCTCCTGCCTCCCCTAAGCTGGGTTGCAATCTATGCTTTCATCGTGCATAGTATTTTCGGTAGGGCTTTTGTGTGTCTCCTTTTAGAATTTCTTTAATACTTTTGTGCTTTGTTTAAATATCCGATTGTTCCTTTTTGTTGTCTTAGCTTTTCAGATCATTGTACTATGGCTCTCTTCCAATCTTTACCAAAGCTCCTTGGTAGTACATCAATGTCTCTTTGTCGGTCATATCCTTTTAGAAAAAATTAGAAGATATTGTTTTGCTCAAAGTCATGCTTTTTCTTTGCATCAGAGTATCCTTTGCTTGCCCAAGTAATTTTCATTAATTTTCCCTTCTTCTTTTTCAATTTTCTTGGTCATTTATTGTAGAATTTTTAACTTTTTTGGGTTTTTTTGGTATGCTTTCATAGTGTCGACCATTATTACCCAATCAGAACCCCTTTCTTAACCATTTTTGGTGTTATTGCGGTATCAGGTAAGTTGTTTACAAAGCATTTTTTTTACTCCAAACATAGAAAATTGATGCTATGTTCCTTCAATTGGACCTTTCTAATTTCTTATTGATGGTCGCATGCTTCACCTTTACCTTTTGATTTTTTCTTATAAATAAATATCAATAAATTTGTTTCTGATCTTTATTGTTCTAGAATGGAAGACTTTATTTTTCCATTGAGGTCACCTTAATTTTACATAGAAATATACATAGATAGGCCTCTTAACTTTGGGCATAGAATTTGTAATATATTATATATTCGTTTAAGTCCAAGTCTAAGTGAATATATGGGGAATTTTGTTTTATTCTTTGCTTGAAAATGAAGCCTCCATTGATAGAAGGAACTAAAATCTTATATTATTCCCACAGAAGCACAGAGCAAATCAATTACTTATAAACTATAAACACACATTATTACATATTATAAAAAAGAATTCTTTAGCCACATTAAGCAAAACCACTATGCCTTGTGATTGCACATGTGATCAATGTTTAAAATTCTTTAGCCACATTAAGCCTTTGTTTTGTGCCTTTTTATATCTTGAATTTGTTATGTTACATACATGGATTGTGTGAGTTTAAGATTAAAAGGTTGAAAGTTTATTAGCATCCTATTATATTTGCATATACGAAACGAAGTTCAATAGGTTGATAAATTGATTGGGAGAAATGAAAAATTATTTTGGTTTTTCAAAAGTTACCTATGATGTAATAAAGAATTTATTCCTGGTCTGTTGTTGTGTTTGATGTGCTATTGAATTTGCCTAGGTTTGGATTAAGTTGGAAATGTATGATCGACAATGGTGTTTAAATTGTGATGTCTTAGTAGTGATTGAAATGGAAACAAAACATTGCTGTGATGATTTATAAAATGTTGTAATTATATTGTTCTTATTCTTTTTGAGCATGGGCTGAAGAGTTACAGAAAAAATCTGGTTTGCTATGTTCATTTAGCTTTCCATGATTGCTTAGGTTTGTTTTCAAGATCTTTTTGTTTAGGTTGTTTCATTTTAGATTAAAAACATCTTCTTTGTTTCATCGTACCAAAAAAAAAAATTCGATGGCCATAGGCCAGACTTGAATGAGCAAAACTTTTATATGGATTTATTCCTTGGAATTCAAGATCATCAATGGCCCATATATCATGGGGCATCTATTTAATGCTTATTGTCAAAAGTATTAGTACAACCATATTTCAATCCAAAAGAGAGTAGAAAGCCAAATTGGAAATTTAATGAACTTTGCATGGAAGTTTACAAGTTTTCTTTTTTTTTTTTCTCAAAATGAATGCAAAAATGCTTTGTATTTTATAGCAGAATTTGCATTGTAAGTCATAATTTTTTTTATTTTATTATTATTTTTATCCAAAAATAACAAAATAAAATATAGTGGTAAGATTCAATTAATTTAATTTTATTAATAGTTTTTTAATTTGTTAAAGAATTAAAAGTATACTATTTCATTTTTTTTTAATTTCTCATATTTTTATTAGTTATTATGTCAAATTGATCTTTTGAAGTGCCAATTAAGGAATAACATGTAATATAGATACTTTTATGCCATATGTTCATTTCATTCTCATACCATCTATTGAATCTTTATGCATAAAGTAGATGTCAAAATGTTGTAATTTGTTGAAATATGGTGAATAATCCAAAAAAAAAACCTTTAAAAATGTCACATGTACTGGTACCTGTAAAATGTATTGCTTAGGATGTTATTTATTATCTATCTAATTCTTCTAAAAGTAAATGATTTATTGTAGAAGTATTGGAACAAAAATTTGTTGCTAATTAAGTAATCTCTTTTGATTTTCTTTTTTTTCCCCCTAATACTGAGTTACGTTTGGAAAGACATGCATAATACCTTCTAAAGTTGGCAATAGTTTGGGTTTGTGACCATTATAGTTTGTATTTTTTGTGGAAGTTATGGTTGTTGTTTGTTGAAGATTGATTCTTACATTAGACAGATTGGTTAATTATTTTGTTATTCCTGTTGAGTGCTTTATTACATGGGTTTTTAAGGTCAAATTTTGTTTTCTTCTAAATTAAATACGCCGCTTTTGATGGTTGGCCCAGTTGGTAAAAATTAAATCTGATAAATATAAGAAAAGCATGAGTTGTTATTTGGATATGTGCATTACTACAAGGAAATGTAATAGAATGCAAAAAATACAAGGTAATAACAATGTGAAATTGTGAGTAGTTTACCATGTAAGCGCTCGAAATAATAGTTTGACAAACATAAATATTGGGATAACAAAGTAACTAATAGTAATACACTCTTCTTTTCCATGTAGTTATTCTCTTTTTATTATACAGAGTGAACTTCATGGATTACTTTCAGACTTTAAAGTTTTTGTATGCAATATGCTCCTTTTATTTCATTGTGGAAACAAATATACCTTTTTTATATTTTCTTTTAGCAAGAAAAACAGAATTTTTGCATCTCTGTCAGCTTCTGAATAATCGAACCTCTTTTCCTATGTGTTCCGTATATCTCTACTAAGAAATTATTAGGAATTTTAGTTAGTTGCCTAATACACTTCGTGTTAGTAAATAAACAAGTTCATTCACCTTTTTTAGCCTACTTCTTTCTTTCTCTCCTCTCGCAACAAACATTTCCTTTCATTTGCTTTTTTTTTTGGGATGCTAAACAAAAGAAACCAAAGGCTTATTTATGAAAACAAGGAAAAGATCTATTAAACTGAATCAAAAATTTTTTTATGATTTCTCCATGACATGGATATCCCTATTTCAAAATGAATCTTGAGTTAGTGCTTGGTGCTTGCTTCCTTTTACAGCTATAGGAATTATGATTTTTGCTTTCCTACTTTGTTGGGTTTAATTATTTATAAGCCTTTCTTCATTATTGCTTTGTATGTTTGATGCATGCCACAAAGCTATGAAATAGATTGTTGCTATCTTCGGAACTTGAGAAAGAGAGTTTGTTTATCCATATTATTTAGTTTTTTATTTGTCCAAGTTAATTCTGTAATGATCGTAAAAAAAAAAAGTCAATACACAAGGCACTAATATCTATTGTCCTCTTTGCTTTGTTCTTGAATTTGTTCATAGCAATTTAGCCTCATATTAGTGCTGTCATCAGCTGTTTTGGGTGCCAAGTGTATATCTCTTTTCCTTGGCTGATGCCTTGGTTGATTTTCGTCCATATTCTATGCTGAATTTTATTTGTCTTTGGCCTGATTGACTACCACAAATTTTTTGCAATGAAATTAGCTGTTGACCATTGTCTTTTAAACAAAATGTTGTTCCCTCTTACATCCCTTGCTCTCTATTTATAAATCCTCAAATAAAAAAAAATACAATGTTAATAAACATAGTTCCAAAAATGATAAAAGACTAGAATACATGAACATTTAAAAACATAGAAGACAAAAGAGGAATCACACAATTGAAACAAAAAAAAAGTTCGAAAGCCTAAACAAAGAAAATTTTTTTTTCGCCTGACACGAATAGGATAAACTTTGAAAGGAAAGAAAAACATATGGGGCCAATAGGGCTTGAGTTGAGAGAAGTTTGGTTACATGCCCAAGATTTTGTCTACCATTTGAATGCATGCTAGCTTTTTATTTTTCCCCTTTTTTGGATTGAGGTTATTATCCTTAACTTTGGTTTGTATTGTTTCTTCTTTTCATTTTGTTTGTTCATCTTTTGCTTTTCCTCTGTATACACTATTGACTTTTATTCCATATCTATCTCGAAAATTATATTTGTGAAGCTCAGTTCTTTTCTTTTGCTCATGGTATTTTCTTCACGTGATTTGTTGTTGGATTTTAGGACCTTACCTAACTATCTAATCATTTATGCTTTTGAGTTCTTTGATTTTTTGCCTTTAATGCACAAAAATTACTTGCCCGTTCTGTTCTTCATTCATTGCTTTCGTGTTTTTTTTTCTTTTTTCGTTGTTGATGTTGTCGTCCTGTATTACTAGTGTTTTCCTTTATTCTTTTTTGGTCAACTTTACAGTCATCACTTTTTCACTTTGTTGTATACTGCTTATGTATTTTTTTCTTACATTGTTCTATTACTTTCTCTAATTCTTGCTCTTTTACCTCATACGTTGTCTTCACTCTTATTTACAGGTTTGAGTCTTTTCGTTGGTTTCCCATTTACGCTCAGCTTTATAAGGGTTCTTCTCCATCATTGGTTGGGTGTGTTTTCCAATGTTATTCTTTCTTCTCTTCCTCGCTTTAACACAATTCTGTTTTTACTGTTATGCTTTTAGGTGTTTGCATTTTGTTGTTCATGTTGTTCTTAAGTTCTTTAGTGTTAGTTGAATTAAGAATACTGATAACTTCCTATTTGGTTGTGGCAATAGAAAATGGTTTTTGTTTGTTTTCCTTAGTTTGAACTGCTTTGTGTGTTATGAATTTTGCTGTTCTTGGGAAATTTAGAATTATCCATGTTTTATTTTCAATTTTTTTGCTATTGCATTGTATGTTTTTTCCCTTTGTGCCTTGCTTTTCTTTTTTTGTAAAAATAATTTGTTTCTTGATCATGTTTGAATGAGTGATCTAGAGTTAACTAGAGCCAATAGGTTAAGATGAAGACAACGTCTTAGATCTCAACGAATTAGAGGTAGGGAATGTCAAGGCATTATCTGTGATCAATCAAGTTTAGATCAGGATGTATCACAATTTATTGAGCCAATAGAAACTCGTGGTATAAAACGGTGTAAGATTGGTAAGTCTATACGTTACACTCAACAGTAAATACTGATGGCAATTTGGAAACGATTTCATCTTCAACAAACATAGATCGAACTGATTTTCATAGTTCATCTTTGTCTGCACTCGATTCTATGCCTTCTTTGTATGATGTTGGTTGTAGTAGCCAAATGATACCATCTTCTAATGGTAATGGAAATGAACAAAGCAATATCGATTCTTCTGTTGTTTCTCAATTAGAAAAGGATACTATTCTTGGCTTCGCTCCCCATTTGGCTGGTAATTTTAATTTGCCTTTATGTGTTATTGGATATTTTATTCTAATATTTTTTGCTTTTTATCTAGTTTTTTTTTCTTACTGGTTTGTTCTTTAAATGTTTTTTTCCCCTACTTTATTATTTCACAGGATCTACGAGTAGGATACATGCACCAAGCAATCTTTCAATCGTAAGATGTGTTGTTTTTTTGTTCTTTTCATATCAATGGTTCTTTTATCTACTAAACATTAATTTAAGTTGCATCCTTATTATGAACTTCTAGGAAAATATTATGAACCACTTGACTTGGGTGGATTAGATCATCAATGTCCTTATTGCGGTGCAAAAATGTGGTTTGATGAAAGAATTATTATGTCAAGCACTAGAAACTTTCCAGTCTTCAGTTTATGTTGTAAGCAAGGAACTGTTGCTTTACCTTCTGTTAGATTCACTCCTCCACTTCTTGATCGTTTACTGGATTACAGTGGCGGACAAAGGTCAGAAAATTTCAGAGACAATATCAGAGCATACAATGCAATGTTCCAATTTACATCTATCGGTGGGAAAATTGATGACACGAATAATAGAGGTTCTAGCCCATATGTTTTCAAAATTGGAGGACAAGTCCATCATCGTATGGGGTCTTTGTTGCCTGTACCTGGCCAAGCCTCGAAATTTGCACAATTATATATTTGTGATACTGAGAATGAAGTTGCCAATCGCATGAGGCTTTTCCAATCATCTGATTCAACTAATGCCTTTGATCTTGATATTGTTAAGGGCTTGATGAATATGTTTAACGAAGTGAATGAAATTGTTAAGGTTTTTATAATGGCAAGGGATCGGTTTACTCATGATAATTACATCCCGATACATCTTCGGTTGATTGGTGGGACAGATCAAAATGATCGATTATATGACTTACCTTCAAACACGGTGTAGACACCAATTTTTGTCCGGAGCTTAAAGCGGGATTATAAACCTCGAGTCACTCGACATATATTCTAAAATTGAAAATGGATTAAACCCATATTTGAATAATTGATTTTATTTTGTTATTTTTATTTTTATTTTATTTTTTATTTATTTATTTGTCTGTTTTTGTTTTTTTATTATTTATTTTATTTTCATTTTTATTTTTTATTTTTTTCTATTATTATCATTTTTGTTATTATTTATTATTATTATTTTTATCTTATTTTATTTTTATTTTATTTTATTTTTTATCTTTTTCTTATCTTTTTATTTTATTTTCTTTTCTTATATTTTCTTTTCTTATTGTATTATTTGTACATTTATTCTTTTTGTCAAAAAAAAAAAAAGTAAAAGGAAACCCTGTTTTGGCAAACCCTCACGAAACCTTAACCCAGTCCTGAAACCCCAAACCAAAACAAGAACCCAAAACCAAACCCTTACGAAACCCTAAACCCAAACCTTCACCGAGACCCAAAACCACTAACCCTAATATGAAACCCTAATCCTAAGTCCAACCTAGCCGTCAGAAACACAAAAGGAAAGAATTGGCAAGTCACGTAAATCTCGAATCTGCATGAAAATCAAGACTAAAGACAGAATCAAAACATTGAAAGCTAAATCAGAATCAGATCTGAGATCTGATTTCTGACTTTCCAAAGTATTTCAGATTTGATGTTTATAAAAGACACAACACATATACACAGAGGAGGACAGCCACAGATCTGAACAGAACGGGAGCCATAAATCAAAGAGCCAACAGTAACACAACACGGAGAGACAACCAACAGAAACCACAGAGAAAGAGACACACGACAACCAAACAACCGTAGCCAAAAGCCATAGAAAACCACACAACGAGCACAACAAAAAATAGAACCAGAGCCAAAAACATAAAAAAGGGGGTTTGTTTAGGGTTTGGTAGTCTAGTTTTCGGGGTCAGATCTGGAGATTTTTCTAAGGATTTAAGGGCTGTAGTTTCCAAATCTGATTCAGGGAGGAAGAGAGGAAGATTTCTAGAGATTTTTAGGCCTAGATCAGGTTATTTACGGTGGTGCATGGCGGAGGTAGGCGCCGGAATCTGGAAAGTTTAAAGTTTTCGGCGACTGGTTGAAGTTTTCGGCCACTGGAAATCGTCTGGGTCGCGAGAGTTTGGAAAGTTTTTCTGGAAAGTGGGGATTTGATCAAAAAAATGGAAATAGGATTTAAATACTAGCTCTAAACGACGTCGTTTTGGAGCAGCTGACCGACTCGTGACCTGCGCTTGAACCCGCGTGTTGACTCGCATCTGACCCAACCCGATCGTAGGTTTTTCTTTTTCTTTTTTTATTTTTGTTTTATTTTACTTTTATTTGTTTATTTTCTTTTGATAATTTTTGTATTTTTGTAGTTAATGCAGTAGTTTAATTAACAAAAAATTATGTAATAAGATGATTTAAGTAATTAATTTGGTTAATTTCAATGACAAATAAAACAACAGATTTAATTTGGTGTATGGGTACTGTAATTTAACAAGAATTGATAAGATGTAATTAATGTAATGTAGTCTGTGTATTTAATTTGATAAGTTGTTTTTGATTGACCTGATTGTATAAGTTTCCACTTAATTGGCATGAGTTGATATAATTGGTGCAGTTTGTTTTTATTTATTATTTATTATTATTTATTTTGTTTTTATTTTATTTTTATTTATTTTAAGATTTCAAATAAAGTTTGCATATATGCTTAATTTAATGCATGATACTATCAAATTTGTTTATGTAGCCTAGGATTGTAATGCTTTAGTAAGTGATAATAAGAAATAAGTTAAGAAAAATAATATGATGAAAAATAGTAATTAAAAATTGGATTTTTATCGAATGAATGTGAATTATACCGACGATGAAATTTCAAGAAAGTCAATTGAGACTCCTTGAAATTTTTAGGTGAGAGGATTCTCTCTTAAGTTGAGCCAAATTGATGGGATACTTTTGGGAGAATTTTCAATAAAATATGATTCGTATTTATTTTAAGATTAAATAGATATAAAATAAATGGAAGGAATAAAAATTAATTAGTAAAGACTAAAATTAAATGAACATAGACAAGAATAATAAATAAATAAAAAGGATAATAAATAAGAAATAGGAATTAGGTTGAGAATTAGATTTTATAGAATGAATGTGAATTGTACCAATGATGAATTTCAAGAAAGTCAATTAAGACTCCTTGAAATTTCTAGGTGAGGGGATTCTCCCTTAAGTTGAGCCAAATTGATGGGATACTTTTGGGAGAGTTTTCAATAAAATATAATTCATATTTAATTTAAGATTAAATAAATATAAATAAATAAAATGAATAAAATATAAATTAGATAAAGATTAAGCTTAAATAAATATAAATACAAATTAGATAAATGAATGAATGCATAAGTAAATAAATAAATAAATGTAACATGAAGACAAGAGTATAATAAAAATAAAATAAGAAATAAGTATGAATTATGCCAATGATGAAATTTCAAGAAAGTCAATTGAGACTCCTTGAAAATTTCTAGGTGAGGAGGTTCCTTTTGAGCCGAGCCAAATTGATGGGACGCTTAAGAGTGGATTTTTGATAAAATATAATTCATGTTTATCTCTTAAAAATAAGACGAATAAGAATATAAAAATAATAATTAAAATAGATAAAAAAAATCTAAGAAATTTATAAAATGAATATAGAGTCAAAATTAGAGATAAGATTAAAAAAGGAGAACCTCATAAAATATTAGAATTTATCCGACGATGGAGTTCGAGAAAGTCAATTGAGACTCCTTGAATGTCTTGAGGTGAGGGGAATTTCTAGGGTTGGAGCCAAATTGATGGAAAAGTCTTAGAAATATTCCCAATACATAAGTATATCGAAATTAATATGAACCCAAAGCTAATTATAAAGATAACCTAAATCTAGTTGGTACCATTTTAGGATGGGCGTCGTAGGGGTACTAATCCTTCCCTGCACGTAACTGTACTCCTGAACCCTAGTGTCTTTGAAAGTATATCAAGCCTTATCCTTAGTTGAATAGGTGACCAATCACACCTAGGTTAGAATGGTTGGTGGATAGTTTTGTGTCTAGCTATTAGGTTTTCCAAAAAAACTTAATACGTTATGACACGAAAATAACTGGCTTGATTGTTGGTGAAGATGAAGGCCCTCAAGATGATCATGACATAATTGTTGAACATGTCTGATGGTCTAAAACGTATTAGTGAGCTCCATCCATCATTCATGTCAATGCAATATTCGCTTCTTTTTCCTTTTGGAGAACATGGTTATCATTTGGGCATTAATTATAGAGATGGCAATCAGACAACCATGAAGGAAAGAAAAACTGTAACTATGATGGAATTTTATGCTTATTTAATTCAACAACGTTTGTCTACGGGCCATACTTTGCTTAGAGGAGGTAGACTCTTCTAGCAATTTGTAGTAGACGCATTTCTCTGCATTGAACGAATGAGATTACAATGGATTCGAGATAATCAAAGGCAGTTAAGATCTGAAGTTTATCAAGGTGTTAGAGATGCTGTCACTCGAGGAGATATTGACAGTCATGGAATCGGTAAACGTGTGATTTTACCGTTAAGTTTTGTTTCTAGCCCTTGCTTCTTCTTCCAAAATTACCAAGATGCTATGGCTATCTATAGACGGTTTGGGCAACCTGATCTTTTCATTACTTTCACCTGTAATCCAAAGTGGAAAGAAATTAACCAAGCTTTGTGCATGATTCCTGGCCAAAGAATTGAAGACCGACCAGATATTTTGGCAAGACTATTTAAGCTTAGACTTAAATATTTGATGGATGATTTGATTAAAGAACAACATTTTGGGAGAACAATAGCAGGTCATTGAGTAATATTATATTGCTTTTCTTAATTAATTTTTTGTCAAATCTGCTTTCTTAATTAATTTTTTATGTTTCTTCTTTTTTCTGGTCTATTTCAGTTGTTCATACCATTGAATTCCAGAAACGAGGCTTGCCCCATGCTCATATTCTCTTATGGTTGCATCCTGAAGACAAACATACAATTGCTGAGGAAATTAACAAAATTATATCTGCCGAAATCCCACACAAGAATGAAGATCCTGTTGCATATGAAGCTGTTTTGAATTTTATGATTCATGGACCATGTGGTGTTCTAAACAATCATTCCTCATGCATGAAAGATGGAAAATGTTCCAAGTTCTTCCCCAAACCCTATGAATCTGAAACAACTGTCAGGAAAAATGGAATCGTATCATATAGAAGAAGACTACCAACAACTGATGCAATGCTTATTGAAAAGAATGGAATCATGCTTGATGCAAGATTTGTTGTGCCTCACAATGTAGATTTGCTTGTGAGACATCAAGCTCACATGAATGTTGAAATATGTGCAAAAGCCAAATCAATCAAGTATTTGTTCAAATATATCAATAAAGGACATGATAGAGGAAGGGCTGTCATTGAAGAAACACCTGCTATTGATAGACATGATGGGCAAGCCATTACAAACCATGTTGATGAGATTAAAATGTTTCTTGATGGTAGGTATATTTCATCACATGAAGCAATATGGAGAATTTATGGATTTGAAGTCCATTAAAGAGATCCTACAGTCATTTGTCTCCCTGTACATCTTCCAAATCAACAATACATAACTTTTCCCGAAGATTCTGACCTGTCAAATGTTTTGCGCCAACCTCTATTGCACAAAACTATGTTCACTAAATGGATGGAAATGAATAGAATATATCTGCTGCCCGATCTGTAACATACACTGATTTTCCAACTCAATGGGTTTGGTCACAAAGAGAAAAAACTTGGAAACCAAGACAACAAGCAGAGCTATAGGGCGTGTTAATTTTATTCATCCTGCTGCTGGTGCATTATATTATTTAAGATTGCTTCTAATTATTGTTAAGGGTGCAACAAGTTTTGAAGATATTAGGAAAATTGATGGGGTTGTCCATGATACATTCCAATCTGCATGTCGTGCTTTAGGTTTGCTTGGAGATGATCGAGAATGGCATGACGCTCTTGAACAAGCATCATTGTGGGCAACAAGTCCTGAATTATGACAATTATTTGTTACTCTTATTCTTTTTTGCGAAGTCCAAAATCCAATGTCTCTATGGGAAAAAAATTGGCAGTTATTCGGTGAAGACATTGAACATAAATTCAAGAATCTCTTTATTGGTACTCATCTACAATTATCTGAGCAAGATCTTAAAAATGAAATTTTGTTGTCACTTGAAGAGTTATTCAACAAAAATAGCTCATCTTTGTCAAATTATGGTATGCCATTTCCACGAATTTACTCTGCAAATGTACTGCAAGATAGATTGCTTCGAGAAGAAATGGATTATGATCTTCGTCAACTACAAATTGAGCATGCATCCTTTGTTTCAAAACTAAACCAAGATCAAAGAACCATCTATGATGCTGTCTTATCTTCAATTTCACATGATGAAGGAAAAATGTTTTTTGTGTATGGTCATGGTGGAACGGGCAAAACTTTCCTATGGAAGGCCATAATTGCAGCCATTAGATCAACAAGAAAAATTGTTCTAGCTGTTGTTTCTTCTGGAATTGCAAGCCTTCTATTACCTGGTGGCCGAACTGCACATTCAAGGTTCAAAATTCCGCTGAATGTTGATGAGATATTGTAGATACCCCATTTTGTCCGGGGTCTTTTAATGTTATTGGGCCTATTGGGTTTGATAATTACAAGACAAATCTAATTTTTTGTATTACTATGTTGTTTATTATTAAAAAAATAAAAAATAAAAAATAAAAATGAAAAAATAAAAAAATGACAAAAAAAATAATAATAAAGTGATCAAAGAAGGAAAACTTGAAAAAAAATTAAAAAAAATAAAAAAATAAAAAATCAGAATCTTAAAACAAAAGCAAAGTCAAAAATTTAAAAATCAAAATCAATGAGTGAATCAAGTGAGAATCAATAAAGATACAAGTCAAACTCAAATTTGTGCATGGATGGAAAGGAAATAAAATGGGTTTTAATACCCATATCAAGGAAAGGAAAGAAAATTAAATAAAAAGAGACAAACTCATATATTAAAGGGGGAGAACTAAGGTTAAAAGAGGAGGGGCTGGCCACTAGGGGAAACACACAAGAAAAAACCTAGAAAAACCTGGAGAGAAAACCCTAAGAAGACCGAAAGAAAACCCTAGAAAACTAAAAAAAAAGATTATAAAGGGGGGCTGGCCACTAGGGGAAGGAGGAGAGGAGGAACCCTAAAAAAAAAAAGAGAGAAAAACCCTAGAAAAAGTGGGCTTCCTGCACAGCCACGGAGGATGATCTTCAACATAGCTTAACCATGTTATCATCGTCCCCTGACCACACGCCACCATGCTCTGGCATCTAGTTATCAAACCTTGTCCATCACCTTTGCTTCACTGAAACACTGCCCCCTCTACCTTATGAAGCCTGTACACAGACCACCATCATCACGATAATCACCTCTGCTTACCCGAAAACCATACTTGCTTCTTTGTTGTTATTCTCCTCATCATCTTCATAGCTTCAAGACCGCATCTCCATCATTTACACCAGCCGCCCACGTTCTGCACCACCAAGCCGAAGCAAGCTGTTGTTCCTTGAGTTTGGTGCACCTTCTATTGCATCGTTTCCATATACTGCCTCATTGCCATTACTAGCTGTATCAGTTACTGCTCCTGTCTCAAACCACTACAAGTTGCCGTCTTTGAAGCTGCTACGTGGACAAAAACAAAGGAGGAGAAAGCTTGAAAGACGAAACTTGCTGCTGCCTGAAGCCAAGACCAAAACCTACTGACAATTTGGAGAGGAGCTGCTGCAGATTTCCTACCGCAGTTGCTACTGGTTTCGTGGTGAAGGGAAGAAAGTTTAAAAGCATCCGTGAAGAGAAGGTTAAAACACTTGCGTCTAAGAGAGAAAAGGATCCAAACTTGAGACAGATTGATAAAGAGAGGTCAAAGCTTCCAATTGCTTCTTTTAGGGACGCCATTACATCCACAGTAGAATCTCACCAGGTTGTTCTCGTTTCCGGTGAGACTAGGTGTGGAAAGACCACACAGGTATTCTTTCCTTTGTCCTCTTCAGGGTATATTTAATATAAGTTGTTGAATTATTTGTTTTAAAAGTACTCTTTTTTGTCGTTTTTCCTTTTTTTTAGGCCAACAAGTTTTTTTATTTGTTATTAGCTATTTATTTGAATTACTTGATACTTTTTATTTATTTACTTAGCTTGTTTAAATCAGTTTAATTTATCTAACTTGTTTGTTTTCTTTATAATGTTCATATATTTTATTGATTGTATAATTAGTTATTAGATTAGTTTTTTTTAATTAAAATGGTTTAAGTTTACTACTTTAGATTTTTTTTAACATGGAGATGTAGGAAATAATTATAGATTTGGAAATTAGAATTAACCTTTACGGTAAAAGTCTTTCAAAGACTCTAAGCAAGTTAAAATTATTAGGAAAAATAAATTAAACTAAATTTGTAAATAAAAAAAATAGTTTTAGAAAAGTAAGATTGTGATTAAAAAATTTTGAGATATGAAAATAATTATTAATTAATCTGATGATGAAATATCAAGGGAGTTACGCTCAAGTAATTTTCTTGAAAATTTCTAGGTAAGAAAGTTCTATTCGAGGCCTCACCAGCTTAATGGAGGGTCTAAATAGAGTTTTCAATAACAAATAATTTATATTCATTTTAAAAATAAATTTATTATAAAATTACGACAAAAATAATTAGTTACAAAATTAGAAAAGATGTTAATGATTAATAATTAATATAGTAAAAATAGTAATGGCAAATAAGGAGGGAAATAAATAACCAAAGTTAGATATTAAAATAATAAAAATGAGTATGATTACTCCGATGATGAAATATCAAGGGAGTTACGCTCAAGTAATTTTCTTGAAAATTTCTAGGTAAGAAAGTTCTATTCGAGGCCTCACCAGCTTAATGGAGGGTCTAAATAGAGTTTTCAATAACAAATAATTTATATTCATTTTAAAAATAAATTTATTATAAAATTACAATAAAAACAATTAGTTACAAAATGAAAAAAGATATTAGTGGTTAGTAATAATATAATAAAAAAAAACATTAGTAGATAACAAAATGAGGAAGGAAAATAAATGAAGAAACTAGAATTAGATATTAAAATGATAATGAATGTGAATATGAATTATATCGATGATAAAATATCAAGAGAATTACGCTTAAGTAATTTTCTTGAAAGTTCTCTCAAGGCCTCACCAGCTTAATGGATGGTCTAAAGAGGGTTTTCGATAACTAATGGCTTATATTAGTCTAAAAATAAAATAAGACATATTATAAAATTAAAATAATTAGTAACAAAGATAAACTAATAAATATAAAGAAATAAAATAGGATGATAATAATTAAAAACAATTGTTGAGAATGAATATTGATTGTTCCTATGATGAGATTCCAAGTAGATTTACGCTTAAGTAATGATTTGGAAATCTTTATGTAAGAAAATTTCTTTTGGATCTCACCAGCTTAATGGAAGATCTAAAAGGAATTTTTGATAAAAATAATTCATATTCATTTTTCGCATAAAAATAAACAAATAAAATTAAGAATTAATAGATAGTAGAATGGTAAGAATAAATTGGATAGAAGGAGTCAAAGTTAGGAATTTCTCATAAAATATTAAAATGAATCCGACGACGGAGCCTCTTCAAGCAAGTCGCATAGTACTACTTGAATACTCCTGAGGTGAGAAAGATCTTTTTAAGTTGTCCCGCCAGCTTAATGGAGGATACTTAGAAATATTTTTCAATATTAATTATATCGAGATTAAAGATCAACATAAGCAAATCTAGCAAATGACCTAAAACTAAGTGGTACCATTTTAGGATGGGCGTTGTAGGGTGCTAATCCTTCCCTACACGTAATCGTACTCCCGAATCCTAGTATCTTTGAACGTAGACCAAGCCTCATCCTTAGTTTGAATAGGTGACCAATCACACCTAGGTAGAATGGTTGGTGGCGACTCCATGTCTTTGTGTCTAGCTATTAGGTTTCCCCCGAAACCTGATAATACGTTATGACAGTTTGGCGACTCCGCTGGGGACTTAAGAGAGTCAGGCCAATACTTGGTTTTAGGTTATCTTAGAATTTGCTCAAGAGATCTTAGTAGAAAATAAACATTAAATAAAACATTATCCCTTCATACACACACATCACTTTGCATTAGCATGCATAAGCCCTCGACCCGGGCTCAGTCCTTTTAGGAGGGAGTAAAGTATCTACGCTCTCGTGAGGTAATACCTCCGCAATGGCTAGCGAAATACTCCCACTCAAATTGAACCTTTCCGTTTGTAACCTGTAATGGGTGAGGATTGGGTGCCTTACTAGTCCTATGTGGACGATAGTGAGGAACAATTTGAGAACCTTTAGAATTCTGACTTATCCAAACCATGCATATAATGAAGCCTAGGGGACCAGCCTAGGATAAAACCAAGTCAAACCCTAATATAGATAAAACCTGACACTATAGGACATATGAAGGAATAAACCATAAAATACTCTTTTTCCTATCTTCTCATTTCATTTTTTTTTCTTTTCTTCTCATTTTTTTTGTTTTGTTTTGTTTTTCTCATAACAATCGGTGATAAGATTGAAGTCCATTACATCCATGGAGAAAGCACCTCGAGCCAAACCTCTTTGCAAGTCATCTATTGAAGTGAAAGTTATATCTGAAGAAGCCCAACAAAAGAATGGTGATTGTTTACCATCGGGTTTCATCTCGGACCTCCCAGAGAAGACTCGCCCTGACCTCAAGCAAAATGATCTCACCGAATTAGTGGACATTTGGAGATCTTGGGATAATGCAAGAAGAGAGACATTTGAGGAAAAGTATGGAGGTATAGCACGACTCTTGACAGTATCAGTGGACCTTAGTTTAATCCGAGCCATGTTACATTTTTGGGACCCGTCGTATAGGTGTTTTGTCTTCAACGAGGTAGACATGGTTCCCACCATAGAAGAGTACTCGGTATTATTGCATTTTGACCCTAAAGAATCAGATAAGGTGTACTGGAGAAGGAAGAAGTTGAGTTATCGCAAAAAGCTAGCGGTTATGACATGTACTGCTGTGCAAGAGGTTGACCGTCAAATAAAGAATAAGGGAGAATGCACTTATATACCTTGGGAGTTTTTGAAAAGTTGCATCAGTAAGCATCGAGAAGATGAGTATGGTATGAAATTGATGGCTTTAGCAATCTATGGAATGGTGAGTTTTCCAAAGTCCTTGCTATATGTTGAAATCACACTGGTAGACTTTGTAGATCAAATTGAGCATGAAGTGGCGGTAGTTCCTGCTATTTTAGCCGAGACTATTAGGTCACTGAATTACTGTCGACAAACTGGAGGGGGACGCTTTACAGGATGTTTGCCTTTGTTGTACATTTGGATGAAGAGTCACTTCAAATGCGAAGAGCCGAAGTTTCGATCGGTCTTATTCAAGAAGAATATTCCTATTAAGGAATTTTGTGAGAGTAAATGGCTTGGGTCGAGGACAAAAAGGGAATGGGTATCACTTTTACATGGACTCACTTGCAAAGATGTAGTGTGGGTGGCACCTTGGATGACGAGACAACCCATGCTATATAGTTGTGGAGGACATCCATGGATGATCTTATTGGGTGTATGGGGAACGGTCACTTACGCTCCTCTCATGGTGCGAAGGCAATTAGGGTACGAACAGTTCATCCCAATGACACATGGTCTTAATCAGCATGAATATGCTTATCATGAAGAAGGGTCTATGAAGAAAATCGAAGAAGATGTCAAAGCTTGGAAGACTACCCTTAGAGTAGACCTCGGGATATTTATTGATAAAGTTGCTCCGGAGTACTCAGTCTGGCATGCTAGGCGAGCCAAAGATATCAAGGTTTCTCCCGAAGATGAAGAGATCCATGAAGAGCCTATACCTCGAGACCCTATGATAGATCTGGAGATTGCCAAGAGGAAATTAGAGGAAGAAAAAAGGGACTTAGAAAGAGAAATTAAGAAACTCAAATGTGAAACAGAGGAGAAACTGGGGAGAAGGGAACAAGCATATACAAGGGTCCATCAAGAGAAGTATAAGTTGATGGATGAATCAGATACTTGAAGGAGCAGCTCTCAAGGTCTGAAAACAAACGTTTGCGGGAAGAGAATGAACGACTCAAAGCTAAGATACAAAAGAAGGGGACCGAATGTGAAGAACTTGAAAGCAAGGTCACAAGCGAGCAGATGAGTTCGCAAGGTGCCCTCAATCGATCCCAAGAATACTTGCAGATCCTACAAAAGGTTGTTAATGAGTTGAATGACCTAAAGGAGAAATATGCTACCTTGAGGAGAGCTCGTGATTCACATCTTTTGGTTTCCATGATTGAACAGATCAATGTCATGGCTCACAGAGCAAGAGACATGGAAGACAGGATAAGGGATTTGAAGCTTGGTGTCAGCCCACTTACTGAGCATGGGGAGAATCTGCTACTACTACTGGATGAGATCCAAGGTCACTACAGTTTGTTGAAGGGGCTTAGGTGGACACCTTAGATGTTCTTTATGGATGTAATGGGTCTTTAACTTTGTTCAACAATTGTTATGAGACAGGTTTTTATTTTTGTTATGCAATAAATTTCTCACGAAAATTTTTCTTACTTTTGCTTTTCCTTCATAAGCATTTGATAAAAATAGTTTTATCTAATTGTGATAACAAAGGTACAAAAATAGCCCTTCCAAATCATCCATACCGAACTCGTGCAAGAACTAAAGCAATGGAAAATGAGCATTTAGCACGGATTGACAGGATGGAAAGAGTGCAACAAGAAATTGTCAAAGCTCAAGAGGAAACTCGAGAGCAGATGACCAAGATGATGGAGTTGATGATGAGTATGGCTAAGGGGAAAGGAGTTGTGCAA
Organism: Heritiera littoralis; assembly: GCA_031772115.1. NCBI lineage: Eukaryota > Viridiplantae > Streptophyta > Magnoliopsida > Malvales > Malvaceae > Heritiera > Heritiera littoralis. The sequence goes on from JAPDPK010000230.1 coordinate 30,263, forward strand.
GACCTAACAGTGGAGGAATATCCTAGTGATGACCCACCATACCCTCCAGGGTTCACCCATCAAGCCCAAATGCCTCCAAAGGTTCATGCTCAGGCAACACCCTCAATGGGAGGAAAGGCCATGCTATAGGCCAAAATCAACCTGTTATAGGGTCTAGTCCTGTCGACCCTATTTTCGTCCCAAACTTGGACGATCCTGTTGAACAAGAGAAGTTGAAAAGAGAAGCAGTTGACAACCTAGCTGTAGGGATACAACAGAAATGTGACATGTTGGAGGAAAGGTTGAAAGCCATCGAAGGAAACGACTCCTTTGGGAATGTTGATGCAGAAGAGTTGAGCCTAGTTCCCGATTTGGTGTTGCCCGCAAAGTTCAAGGTTCCGGACTTCGAGAAATATGATGGAACTAAATGCCTGACGACCCATGTTACGATGTTTTGCAGAAAGATGGCGGGATATGCTCGTAATGAAAAGTTGCTCATTCACTGTTTTCAAGATAGCCTTACAGGATCTGCTGCAAGGTGGTATGTTCAGTTGGACAGGAGTCGTATACATTCGTGGAAAGACCTTGCTAGGGCATTTCTAGCCCAATATCGTCACGTAAGTGATATGGCTCCTGATCGCCTCTCTCTTCAAAGCATGGAGAAGAAAACAAACGAGAATTTTAGAGAATACGCTCAGAGGTGGAGAGATGCAGCTGCTGAAGTTCAACCGCCATTAACAGAAAAGGAGTTAACGATGTTATTTTTAAACACTCTCAAAGCTCCTTATTATGAGAGGATGATAGGAAATGTCAGTAAGAACTTTTCTGACATGGTGCTTTCAGGAGAGGCAATAGAAAATGCTATTAAAAATGGCAAGATTGAGGGTGTAGAGGCCAGGAAAGGAGGGTTTCCTAAGAAAAAGGAAGGAGATGTCCAGGCTATCTCTGCAGGAGGTTTTATTCACCAACGCCCATCCAACCAATACCAATCTTATCCTCATGCTATCAATTATGTTTCACCCTACCCATATCAACTAAACCCACCAACAAATACTCAGCCCATTTTTCGCTCGCCAACCCTGAGACCAACCCAACCTTTTACTCAACCTACAAACCTAATGAACAACCCTGGAAGGCCACGCTTCAATCAAGAAAGACCCCCTATCACCCCAATCCCCATAACCTATGCGGAGTTATATCCTAAACTGGTGCAAAACCGTCTTATTGCCCCCGCATACCTTGAACCCCTAAAACCCCCGTATCCCAAATGGTATGATCCAAACGCAAAGTGTGCTTACCACAATGACAATGTGGGTCACTCTATAGAAAATTGCTTGGGACTGAAGTATAAAGTGCAGGGCTTGATGAAGGCTGGGCAGTTGAGTTTTGAGGAGCCGAAAGCAGGACAAGTTGTGAATGGGAATCCTTTGCCAGACCATGGTGGAGCAGCAGTGAACATGTTAAGCAATGAAAAGAAGGATTACATTAAAAGAGCTGTTGCAGAAATAAAGACTCCGTTAAGTCAGGTCTTTGATGTATTAGTGAAGACAGACATGTTGCAACCAGAAACCGTGATTTTGGAGACCTATATATATTCGTATGATCCCAATCTGGTTTGTCCATACCACAATGGTGCAGTAGGTCATTCAATTCAGTCCTGTGAAGCTTTTCGTTACAGATTGCAAGAGTTGATGGACTCATATCAAATTGAATTTTGGGAAGGAAGAGGAAAAGGGAATGAGATTAGTGTGATTGATGACGACCTAAAGTCAAAGCCTCTGAAAATCCGCCTTGAGGAAAAATCAAGCCAAGCTAGTGGGATCACAATCAAAGCTCCTATTCCGTTTCCATACAAAGACAACAAGGCGGTACCTTGGAGATATGGCTATGATATAGTAATGAATGGAGAAAGAGAGCATATGTCCCCTAAAAGTCTCGAAACAGCGAATATCACTGGAGTTGGGGGAATGACACGAAGTGGGCGTTGCTATAGTCCTGAAATGTTAGCTAAAGCTAGAAAAGAGAAGGCAGGAATTGTGGAAGGGGATAGGGTTAACCCGATAGAGGTTCAAGAGACAAGATGTCAAGAATCTATTACGAAAGAAGATGCCGATGAGTTTTTGAGCTTGATTAAGCATAGTGAATACAATATTGTCGAGCAGTTGAACAAAACACCAGCAAAGGTTTCACTCTTATCACTTCTCCTGAATTCTGAGTCTCACAGAAATGCTTTATTAAAGGTGTTGAATCAATCATATGTACCTCCTGATATATCCATGGACAAAATGGACAATTTAGTCGGTAATTTGGTGGCTTCAAATTATATATCTTTCAGTGATGATGAGATTCCCGCGGAAGGGAGGGGAAGCACCAAGGCTCTTCACATCACAGTCAGGTGTAAGAGCCACACAATTGGCAAGGTTCTCATTGATAATGGATCGGCTCTCAATGTGATGCCTATGTGCACTTTGCTAAGGTTACCAGTGGATTCATCGTATATGCGGAAAAACAACATGATTGTCAAGGCATTTGATGGAGTCCGTCGAGAAGTGTTGGGCGATATAGAGATACCTGTGGAGATTGGTCCATGTATTTTCAATATACAATTCCAAGTCATGGATATTACGCCTTCGTATACTCTTTTGCTAGGAAGACCTTGGATACACACGACAGGAGCTGTCCCTTCCACTCTCCATCAAAAGGTGAAGTTTTTCGTAGGGAATCAACAAATCTCAGTTTCGGGAGAGGAAGACATCTTTGTCACTCAATCTCCAAACACTCCGTATGTTGACACAACAGAGAATGCATGGGAATGTTCATATCGAGCTTTTGAGTTCGTTAATGCAACCTACATAGGAGAAGGTTCGAAATTATATGCTCCTCACCTGTCAGCAGCTACAGAGATGGTGGTGAAGCAAACCATGGGCAAAGGTTGGTATCCAGGAGTCGGATTGGGAAGAAACCACCAGGGGATTAGAAAGGCAATCACAATTTTGGAAAGCAAGGACAGGTTCGGGTTAGGATACAAACCAACTTGGAAAGATAAAGCAAAGAAGATGGAAGAGAAGAAAGAGAGGCGAATAGCGCAGTTGAAAGGGGACGAATTTGAAACTGAGAAATTGGTCATTCCTTACCTTTATGACACCTTCTATTGTGGTGGATATCAGACTGGTAATGAAGGAGGGAAATTGGCGATGCAGCTTGAGGAGGATCTCTCTGATTTGTCCATTCACATGGTAGATGAGAAGATATCAGAGGAGAATGTAGCTGGACGGTTTGTGCATGTGACCCCTCCAGGAGCTGAGTTGAAGAATTGGACGATTTTGGAGTTCCCAGAGATCTCCTTTGAAAAGTAATAATGCAATTGTCTTTTTCTTTTATGTTTTGAATAATGCAAGTTGGATTTTCAGTGCTTCAGCCCAAAAGCACCTAAATAAATTTTTATGTATGGGCCAACTTTGTTATTTTCCATTTCAATAAATGATTAGCGTTATGCATTCTTATTTTCCCAATCATTTTTTTTTCTATCTTTCTCTAGCATGCCAACACTGAAAATACCTATAATTTCCCATTTCATCTATTTTCAGGTATCAAAACAATAAACAAGATGATAATAATGTCAATAATTCAGAAATTGATTTTGAAAACCTTGCTCAATTTGGTGAATCTGATGATGAAGATGTCTTTACGGACTACCCTTTACCCCGTGACTTGTTGAGATCGATGGAAGAAGATAGGAAACCAATTGAACCTCATCAGGAAGTTGTTGAAATAATTAATTTGGGAGATGAAAAAGATAAGAAAGAGGTCAAAATTGGAACATCACTAGCATCAGATGAAAGAAAGGGTCTTAAGGAGTTACTTCGTGAATATGTAGATGTGTTTGCTTGGTCTTACCAAGATATGCCTGGCCTTGATACTGATATTGTGGAGCATAGATTGCCTTTGAAACCAGAGTACAAACCGGTACAACAAAAGTTAAGACGCATGAAGCCGGAAATGTTGTTGAAGATCAAAGAGGAAGTTAAAAAGCAGTTTGATGCAGGTTTTCTTGAAGTGGCCAAATACCCGGAGTGGGTAGCTAATATTGTCCCTGTGCCTAAGCAGGATGGAAAGGTGCGGATGTGCGTGGATTATCGGGATTTGAACAAAGCTAGCCCTAAAGACAATTTCCCGCTTCCTCACATTGACACCCTTGTGGACAATACAGCGAGGCATTCCATATTTTCATTTATGGATGGCTTTTCCGGCTATAATCAAATCAAGATGGCTAGAGAAGATATGGAAAAGACTACTTTCGTGACAATGTGGGGAACATTTTGCTACACGGTCATGCCATTCGGATTGAAGAATGCTGGAGCTACATATCAAAGGGCTATGGTTAGTCTTTTCCACGACATGATGCATAAAGAGATTGAGGTGTACGTGGATGATATGATTGCAAAGTCTCGTGAAGGAGACGATCATGTGACTAATCTTAAGAAGCTCTTTGAAAGGTTGAGGAAGTACCAGTTGAAGTTAAACCCAGCCAAGTGTACATTTGGGGCAAGATCTGGAAAATTATTGGGATTTGTAGTTAGCGAAAGGGGGATAGAAGTTGATCCGGACAAAGTGCGTGCCATTCAGAACTTGTCCCCTCCTCGCACCACCAAAGAAGTAAGAGGTTTTCTAGGGAGGCTAAACTACATATCCAGGTTTATATCTCAACTTACTTCAAAATGTGATCCAATTTTCAAGCTTCTTCGTAAACATGACTCTGGGGAATGGAATGAAGAATGTCAAAAGGCCTTCGATAAAGTCAAGGAGTACTTATTAAACCCGCCTGTGTTAGTACCTCCTATTCCTGATAGACCTTTGATTTTGTACTTGACAGTTTGCGAAGGTTCAATGGGATGTGTACTGGGGCAACGAGATGAGAATGGCAAGAAAGAACAAGCCATCTATTACCTGAGTAAGAAATTCATTGACTACGAAGTGAAGTATTCTCAATTGGAAAAGATGTGTTGCGCTTTAGCTTGGGCAGCCCAAAGACTCAGACAGTACATGTTATATCACACGACTTGGTTGGTGGCCAAACTTGATCCTTTGAAGTACATTTTCGAGAAACCATCTTTGTCTGGTAGAATAGCAAGGTGGCAAGTCATGCTTTCTGAGTACGATATTATATATGTGACTCAAAAGGCCGTTAAAGGGAGTGTAATCGCTGATTTCTTAGCAGACCGGGTTGCCGATGACTATGTGCCTATGAAACTCGATTTTCCAGATGAGGATTTGATGGCTGTATTTCAGGTAGAAGGGGAGAAGCTAGCTAAGAAATCATGGAGAATGTTCTTTGATGGAGCATCCAATGCTTTTGGGCGAGGGGTAGGAGTGGTCCTGATATCCCCAGAAGGAGATCATCACCCGATTACTGCAAGATTGGACTTCAACTGTACCAACAACGTAGCCGAGTATGAAGCATGTGTCATGGGTTTGCAAACCGCCATTGAAAAGAAGATTGATGTGCTCGAAGTATATGGAGATTCGGCTCTAGTCATCTACCAGTTGCGAGGTGAATGGGAAACTAGGGATTCAAAGTTGGTCCAGTACCAAAAATACATAGCCGGTTTAATTGATCAGTTCAAAAGTATTCAGTTTGAGCATCTACCTCGAGAGGAGAATCAAATGGCAGATGCTTTAGCCACTTTAGCTGCAATGTTCAAGTTGGACAGTAATGCTGAAATTCAACCCATCAGGATGAATCTGAAGAATTCACCAGCACATTGTGCAAGTTTAGAAGAAGAAGTCGATGGAAAGCCTTGGTACCATGACGTCTTACAGTACATAAAAAACCAACAGTACCCAAAACATGCTTCGGAGAATGACAAAAGAATCATTAGGAGAATGGCTATGGGATTCTTTTTAGACGGGGAAGTCTTATACAAAAGAAGTCGAGACCAGGTGCTTTTGAGATGTGTGAATATTGCAGAAGCTAAACAGATATTAGAGGAGGTACATGAAGGATCTTGTGGGGCACATGCTAATGGTCATATGATGGCAAGACAAATAATGAGAGCGGGTTATTATTGGTCAACCATGGAAAAAGACTGTATTAACTACGCTAGAAAATGTCACAAATGTCAGATTTATGCTGACAAGATTCATGCTCCATCGGAGGCTCTGCATGTATTAGCCCCTCCTTGGCCTTTCTCTATGTGGGGGATGGATGTGATAGGACCCATTACACCGAAAGCTTCAAATGGACATCGGTTTATTTTTGTGATGATTGATTATTTTACCAAGTGGGTAGAAGCAGCATCTTTTGCTAGTGTGACACGAACGGCAGTATGCAGATTCATAAAAAAAGATATCATATGCCGATATGGACTTCCAGAAAGAATTATTTCAGATAATGCTCGTAATTTGAATAACACAATGATGGAAGAAGTTTGTGCACAGTTCAAAATCAAGCATCACAATTCGGCGCCATATCGACCACAAATGAATGGGGCAGTAGAGGCCGCGAACAAAAATGTCAAGAGAATAGTGGGAAAAATGACAGAAACTTATAAGGATTGGCATGAAAAGTTACCTTTTGCCTTGTACGCGTATAGAACGTCAATGCGCACGTCTACTGGGGCAACCCCATTCTCATTAGTGTACGGGACGGAGGCAGTGCTACCAATTGAAGTAGAGATTCCGTCATTAAGGGTCTTAATGGAAACACAATTAGAAGAGGCAGAGTGGGTACGGGAACGCTATGAGCAATTGAATCTTATTGACGAGAAAAGGCTTGTAGCTTTATGCCATGGCCAGTTGTACCAAAGAAGAATGATGAAAGCACATGATAAGAAAGTCCGACCTAGGAAATTCCGAGAAGGGGATCTGGTTTTGAAGAAAATCCTCCCAAATCAACAAGATAGGAGGGGAAAATGGGCGCCAAATTGGGAAGGACCATATGTAGTAAAGAGATCTTTCTCTGGTGGGGCATTAATATTGGCAAATATGGATGGTGAGGACCTACCAAACCCCATCAATTCCGATGCTGTGAAGAGGTATTATGCCTAAAAAAAAAAAGAGAAAAAGAGAAATAAAAAAGGAGGATTTAAATCGAAAACCCGAAAAGGGCGGTTTAAATCAATGGGGGGACACTTATGTTGAAAACCTGAAAAGGCAGCTTAAGTGTAGGGGAAGGATCAGCATCGGAAATTTTGTGATATCAAAGGAAAAGGTTTAGTCCGAAGGGCTCTGCAATATTAGACAAACTAATGGAGTAGGCTTTTCAAAAGAGAAATTTGAATTAATTCGATCAGAATTGTCAGAATGTTGATTGTTGAGATATTCGATTATTTCGTCAATGCAATTATTCCTTGTAATATTCCTCTGTTCAGATATGCTTGATGTTTATAATAAAATAACCTCTCTTCCAAACTTATCTCGTATCTACTACCATTTACCTTCTTACCTTGATTGGGAAAATCGAAATTTGCATTATGTTTAGTCATATTATTAGGATGGAAATAAATAGATGATTGGCAAACATTTTTAGAAAAAAAAATGAGAGAAAAAGATAATTGCATTGCTTTAAAAGGAGAAAGAAGAGGGACAGAAATATAGTGGAATATCAGAAGATGGATAAACTAAGTCGAATACACTAGCTGCTTAGAAATAAAAAAAAAAGGGGGGGTGAAGAATGAAGATCGAAGGTGATGATATGAGAAAGTCGCTAACTGATTTAAGACAAGATTGGTCCAAAAAAAAAAAAGGGTTTTGAGCCTTTGTTATCACAATTATAATGAAATTATTTTTAGCATGCAGCCCATTCATTTCAAGAAGAAAGACATTTTTAAAGACGAGAAAATTTAAAGTTTCAGGGCCTTCCTAGTCGAAGGAGCATTTTACAGAGGAGAAATTTTAAAGTTTCAGGGCCTTCCTAGTCGAAGGAGCATTTAAGAGATGAGAAATTTTAAAGTTTCAGGGCCTTCCTAGTCGAAGGAGCATTTAAGAGATGAGAAAATTTAAAGTTTCAGGGCCTTCCTAGTCGAAGGAGCATTTTACAGAGGAGAAATTTTAAAGTTTCAGGGCCTTCCTAGTCGAAGGAGCATTTTACAGAGGAGAAATTTTAAAGTTTCAGGGCCTTCCTGGTCGAAGGAGCATTTTACAGAGGAGAAATTTTAAAGTTTCAGGGCCTTCCTGGTCGAAGGAGCATTTTCATGATGAAAACCAATTTCTTTTAGAATGAGTAAATATCCACACAAAAAAAAGGGAGGAACAAAAAAAAAATGAAAAGAAAGGAAAAAATAATAAAATGGATGCGGACAAAATGGATGTCTATGTCTTTGCACAATTACTATTTCATAGCAAATGTACAAAGAGGGGCAACTGTAGATACCCCATTTTGTCCGGGGTCTTTTAATGTTATTGGGCCTATTGGGTTTGATAATTACAAGACAAATCTAATTTTTTGTATTACTATGTTGTTTATTATTAAAAAAATAAAAAATAAAAAATAAAAATGAAAAAATAGAACAAAAATGACAAAAAAAAATAATAATAAAGTGATCAAAGAAGGAAAACTTGAAAAAAAATTAAAAAAAATAAAAAAATAAAAAATCAGAATCTTAAAACAAAAGCAAAGTCAAAAATTTAAAAATCAAAATCAATGAGTGAATCAAGTGAGAATCAATAAAGATACAAGTCAAACTCAAATTTGTGCATGGATGGAAAGGAAATAAAATGGGTTTTAATACCCATATCAAGGAAAGGAAAGAAAATTAAATAAAAAGAGACAAACTCATATATTAAAGGGGGAGAACTAAGGTTAAAAGAGGAGGGGCTGGCCACTAGGGGAAACACACAAGAAAAAACCTAGAAAAACCTGGAGAGAAAACCCTAAGAAGACCGAAAGAAAACCCTAGAAAACTAAAAAAAAAGATTATAAAGGGGGGCTGGCCACTAGGGGAAGGAGGAGAGGAGGAACCCTAAAAAAAAAAAGAGAGAAAAACCCTAGAAAAAGTGGGCTTCCTGCACAGCCACGGAGGATGATCTTCAACATAGCTTAACCATGTTATCATCGTCCCCTGACCACACGCCACCATGCTCTGGCATCTAGCTATCAAACCTTGTCCATCACCTTTGCTTCACTGAAACACTGCCCCCTCTGCCTTATGAAGCCTGTACACAGACCACCATCATCACGATAATCACCTCTGCTTACCCGAAAACCATACTTGCTTCTTTGTTGTTATTCTCCTCATCATCTTCATAGCTTCAAGACCGCATCTCCATCATTTACACCAGCCGCCCACGTTCTGCACCACCAAGCCGAAGCAAGCTGTTGTTCCTTGAGTTTGGTGCACCTTCTATTGCATCGTTTCTCCATATACTGCCTCATTGCCATTACTAGCTGTATCAGTTACTGCTCCTGTCTCAAACCACTACAAGTTGCCGTCTTTGAAGCTGCTACGTGGACAAAAACAAAGGAGGAGAAAGCTTGAAAGACGAAACTTGCTGCTGCCTGAAGCCAAGACCAAAACCTACTGACAATTTGGAGAGGAGCTGCTGCAGATTTCCTACCGCAGTTGCTACTGGTTTCGTGGTGAAGGGAAGAAAGTTTAAAAGCATCCGTGAAGAGAAGGTTAAAACACTTGCGTCTAAGAGAGAAAAGGATCCAAACTTGAGACAGATTGATAAAGAGAGGTCAAAGCTTCCAATTGCTTCTTTTAGGGACGCCATTACATCCACAGTAGAATCTCACCAGGTTGTTCTCGTTTCCGGTGAGACTAGGTGTGGAAAGACCACACAGGTATTCTTTCCTTTGTCCTCTTCAGGGTATATTTAATATAAGTTGTTGAATTATTTGTTTTAAAAGTACTCTTTTTTGTCGTTTTTCCTTTTTTTTTAGGCCAACAAGTTTTTTTATTTGTTATTAGCTATTTATTTGAATTACTTGATACTTTTTATTTATTTACTTAGCTTGTTTAAATCAGTTTAATTTATCTAACTTGTTTGTTTTCTTTATAATGTTCATATATTTTATTGATTGTATAATTAGTTATTAGATTAGTTTTTTTTAATTAAAATGGTTTAAGTTTACTACTTTAGATTTTTTTTAACATGGAGATGTAGGAAATAATTATAGATTTGGAAATTAGAATTAACCTTTACGGTAAAAGTCTTTCAAAGACTCTAAGCAAGTTAAAATTATTAGGAAAAATAAATTAAACTAAATTTGTAAATAAAAAAAAAAGTTTTAGAAAAGTAAGATTGTGATTAAAAAATTTTGAGATATGAAAATAATTATTAATTAATCTGATGATGAAATATCAAGGGAGTTACGCTTAAGTAATTTTCTTGAAAATTTCTATGTAAGAAAGTTCTATTCGAGGCCTCACCAGCTTAATGGAGGGTCTAAATAGAGTTTTCAATAACAAATAATTTATATTCATTTTAAAAATAAATTTATTATAAAATTACGACAAAAATAATTACTTACAAAATTAGAAAAGATGTTAATGATTAATAATTAATATAATAAAAATAGTAATGGCAAATAAGGAGGGAAATAAATAACCAAAGTTAGATATTAAAATAATAAAAATGAGTATGATTACTCCGATGATGAAATATCAAGGGAGTTACGCTCAAGTAATTTTCTTGAAAATTTCTAGGTAAGAAAGTTCTATTCGAGGCCTCACCAGCTTAATGGAAGGTCTAAATAGAGTTTTCAATAACAAATAATTTATATTCATTTTAAAAATAAATTTATTATAAAATTACAATAAAAACAATTAGTTACAAAATGAAAAAAGATATTAGTGGTTAGTAATAATATAATAAAAAAAAACATTAGTAGATAACAAAATGAGGAAGGAAAATAAATGAAGAAACTAGAATTAGATATTAAAATGATAATGAATGTGAATATGAATTACATCGATGATAAAATATCAAGAGAATTACGCTTAAGTAATTTTCTTGAAAGTTCTCTCAAGGCCTCACCAGCTTAATGGATGGTCTAAAGAGGGTTTTCGATAACTAATGGCTTATATTAGTCTAAAAATAAAATAAGACATATTATAAAATTAAAATAATTAGTAACAAAGATAAACTAATAAATATAAAGAAATAAAATAGGATGATAATAATTAAAAACAATTGTTGAGAATGAATATTGATTGTTCCTATGATGAGATTCCAAGTAGATTTACGCTTAAGTAATGATTTGGAAATCTTTAGGTAAGAAAATTTCTTTTGGATCTCACCAGCTTAATAGAAGATCTAAAAGGAATTTTTGATAAAAATAATTTATATTCATTTTTCGCATAAAAATAAACAAATAAAATTAAGAATTAATAGATAGTAGAATGGTAAGAATAAATTGGATAGAAGGAGTCAAAGTTAGGAATTTCTCATAAAATATTAAAATGAATCCGACGACGGAGCCTCTTCAAGCAAGTCGCATAGTACTACTTGAATACTCCTGAGGTGAGAAAGATCTTTTTAAGTTGTCCCGCCAGCTTAATGGAGGATACTTAGAAATATTTTTCAATATTAATTATATCGAGATTAAAGATCAACATAAGCAAATCTAGCAAATGACCTAAAACTAAGTGGTACCATTTTAGGATGGGCGTTGTAGGGTGCTAATCCTTCCCTACACGTAATCGTACTCCCGAATCCTAGTATCTTTGAACGTAGACCAAGCCTTATCCTTAGTTTGAATAGGTGACCAATCACACCTAGGTAGAATGGTTGGTGGCGACTCCATGTCTTTGTGTCTAGCTATTAGGTTTCCCCCGAAACCTGATAATACGTTATGACAGATATCAATATGCCAAATTAAACGCAGTACAGAACTTGGCAAGTTGATTTGCATGACAAGCTTAATAGTTTGGGATGAAGCTCTTATGGTACATAGATATTCTTTTGAAGCTTTTGAAAGAACTTTGCGTGATGTTGTTCCATTAGCTGTTGATGGACAAACTTAACAACCATTCGATGGAAAGACTATATTGCTTGGAGGCGATTTCAGGCAAACCTTACCTGTTATTACAGGTGGAACAAGGTCTCAAATTCTTAATGCACCTATCAGTAAATCTCCTCTTTGGAAACTTTGTCATGTTTTCACTCTTAAAATCAATATGCGGCTAAGGGCTGATTTTCTTGACTCTCTTCAAAGAATTGATATTGAGCAGTTTGGAAAATGGATATTAGATGTTGGGGATGGTCGAATTCCGTCTGCTTTAACAAAAGTTAATATAGATGAGGCATGGATTGAGATTCGTCATGATTTATTGCTTCTAAATACAAGCTCTCCTATTATGACAATTATATATGCAATATATCCAAATCTACAAAATAGGTTTGCTGATTCTGTTTACCTAAGAGAGCGTGCAATTATCACTCCTTTCAATGACACTGTTGATTCAATCAATAGTGAGATTCTTTGCCTAATACCAGGATCAGAAAAAGTATACCTTAGTCATGACTTAATTTCCAACATTGATAGGAATATTTTAGATCAAGAAATGCTATATCCTCATGAATTCTTAAACTCTTTGAAATTTCCAACCACACCAAATCATCAACTTTGCTTAAAATTAGGTTGTATTGTTATGCTACTCAGGAACATAAACCAATCATTGGGGTTATGTAATGGTACTCGACTTATTGTTACACAATTAGCTCCAAATGTCATAGAAGCAAAAGTCATCACTGGTAGTCATATTGGTGACAAAGTTTTCATACCAAGAATAACTTTTGTTATCAAAGACGCTAAATGGCCATTTGTACTCAAGAGAAAATAACTCCCTCTACGTTTATCATATGCTATGACCATAAATAAAAGCCAAGGTCAAACTTTAGAATAGGTTGGATTATATTTACCCAAATCTGTCTTTACACATGGGCAATTGTATGTTGTAATATCTAAAGTGACAAAACGAAATGGCCTAAAAATCTTGATTGACAATTCTGATTCTAACATGCTTGCTCTAACAAAAAATATTGTTTATACTGAAATATCTGATGATTTGCCTAAAGGTTCTCTGTTTCAGTTCCTGCATATATTTCTTTTATCATTATACTTCGTTCATTTTATTTTTCCTAACACCTTCACTATATTCTCCCTTCCGTTTTTTTTCTATGCAGTAATTGTGTGATTCTTTAAGCATGCTTATTGTATTACATTATTATTCTTGCTACCAGGTATCTATTTTTTTTATGCGTACCTATTATACGCCTAATCCTGATTATTTCTCTATAATTTGGTTGTTTAAATCCACCACTTCTTATTTCTTTTTACTTAATTAACTCTATGTTTTTCCCTTTTTTTGTCTTTCTTTTTTTTTCTTTTTTTTTTAACTGCCTTTGTTGAATTTTACAACCTTTCTTTCATTTGCTTACAGTTAGCCATGAAATATCAACTCTTTAACCAATTACAACCATTGGAACCATGTGAAAAGATTTTAGTTCGTGTGGTTAGGATCTGGGATACAATTCGACCAGATAGCAAGTTTTTATCTGTTGATCTGTTGGTTGTTGATGAAAAGGTTAAATAACACTTTTCAGATTTTTTTTTTCACTTATTATTTATTTACTCAATTATGTTCTTCTTTATTTTAAAATTTGTTTTCTTTTTTGTTCTAAGGAAATGCTATGCAAGCTGCAATTCAGAAGAAAGATGAACATATCTTCAAGGATTTCTTAAAAGAGGGCTCAATATATGAAATCACAAATGTTTTTGTGGGGCAAATGAAAAAATCATTCAATGCAATCGAAGTTGGATCAATCATTAACGTTGCATGTCAGACAAAGTTTGTTGAAATAACTGACGGACCAAATTCTATTCCATTTTATTACTTTCAGCTCCAACCATTTGACTCTCTTGAATCGCGTTGTGACAATAACTATGTTCTTACAGGTTTCATTTTTTCCTTTAAATTCTAATGTGCCTCTTCTATTTTTTTTTGTATTCTTTTATAGTCTAATCTTTCCTTCATGGGAACTCTTTTGATAAAACTTTCCCTGTTAATGCTATTTTCAATCCTATTTTTGTCTAGATGTTATTGGAGTGCTCATAGGTATTACTCCTATTACACAAGCATACACTAAAACCAGCCCTGATCCTGTTGATAAACAGAACCTCAAAATTCAAGATGAGTAGTGAGTTTATTGTTTTGGCTTTCCCTAGGTGTTATCTATTCATAACTGTCCACCAAACATTATTTATTTTTTTGATCCATTTTTTATGGGATTTTCCTTTTAACAGTGGAAACATATTGCATGCCACAATGTGGGGTAAAGCTGCTCATTTCCTTGACCAACATGATTCTCTCCTATCCCAAACAAATGTTGTCCTGATTTTGGCTGGAATGATTGTCAAGAAATTTCTAGGTAAACAAAAAGTCAGATATTTAACAAAAAAATTACCTTCTTTACATGTCATATTTTGAAACTTTACTTAAGTTATGTTTTCGATGGTAGGTGTGCCTGCTTTGAGTAGTTCATCAGCAACAAAAATTTATGTCAATCTTGAGACATCGGCAATGGAAGCTTTGAAACAAAGGTATTTAGTTGAATTATGACTAAGAGTACCTTTTACTTAAATTCTTTTTAGTAGTATCTTTTTCTTGATTCCTACTTGCAGATATGCTGAGGCTTCCTTGATAGTTGGCCAATTTGATAATGAATTATACCTCAGACAACTAGGAGATGATGATATTAATGAAAACAGAAAGACTATTCATGAGCTTTTACGCATAGATATATCGCAATCAAAGGTTATATGTATCTTTATATTAACTAAAATATAAGCCTAAATTCCTACATAAACTGCCCTGAATCTGTCTTGATCTTACAGTGTATTTAATTTTCGACAATTTCCTTGCAGAATATTTTTTTCACATGCAAGGCACAAATTGTTGATGTTGACATTTCTGATGGATGGTTTTACCATTGTTGTAATACATGTAACAAAGGTCTAAAATTCATAGAAGGAAAATATGTTTGCAACGATGAAACACATGGACAGCAACAACCAAGGCTTGCGTAAGATATTTTCATATATTTTCATTTGCGCTTTCAATCAGCTTAATATTTTTAGATTATATATATTGAATTCTTTTCACTTAAATTTTTTTACCCTTGCTGCTTTTCCTCTGCATATCAGTTGTAAAATCTTACTCAATGTACGAGATGAAACAGGCGAGATAGATTTTATGGCTTTTGGAAGTATTGCAAAAGAGCTAATTGGACAAAAAATAACTGATATGGCTATTGAACAAACACTCGACCAAAAAGTTTTGCTTGAATCTGTTAAGGCGTTGATCAACCAAGAAAAGATTTTTACAGTTATTCTAGCAAAATGGTCCTTCCAATCTGGTGTGCCAACTTTTACTGTTATCAGAACATTTACAATTGATAACGGAACTTCCCCTCGCCCAACTGTCTCAAATTCATCAGGTACTAAAGAACCTCTACAAACTGTTGCTTACTCCGTTGATTGCTCATGAACCTGCCAGAAAACCAGCAACTAAAATGCCATATTCAAGTGACAAAGAGAAAACGAAATCCACAAGTGTTGATTTATCTGCTAACTTATTCTCTCCACAAACACCCTTAAATCAAAAGGGTATTAGGTTTTGGAACAAGCTTTTTACTCTCTTTAGTTATGTCAGTGCTTCCTTCTTAGAGTGATCATATAATACGTTTCATTGTCTTGTCACTTTCTATAGCATTAGAGAGCCAACAGAGTGTGATATCCAAACTAAAGACACAAGAACAAGTGGGCAATCAAAGAGGAGATTGTTTAGGTCAGAACTAATTCAACAAAAATGATGGTTACATATATTACCTACATTTTCATATGCATCAAGGTTCTTTACCTTTCATGTTTTTTTCTCCTCCTCCCAGTGATGATAAGCAAAAAGAAGCATCTTTAACAACAGAGAAGGCGGAAGAAGAACATCTGCCAAATGATATTTACCTTAAAAAATTGAAATCCAGGTTAAAATCATCCTACTTTCTAATGCTTTTTTATATTTATACATTCCATTAAACATAATTGCTTGATTGCACTTACATACCTACATATTGATTCATCGGTATTTTATCACTCTTGAGACCATTAAGTTTGTAACAAAAAAAAAGTTGTTTGCTTCAGCTATCATTTTCTGCTTCCATTTACCCACGAATATATTACTCTATTAGTGTTCTATCACTCCTTAGTACACTAACTTTGTCCCAAAACAAAAAGTGGTGTTCTTATATGTCAAGTAATTATAAAATCTCAAACAACAACACTTGCTCCTTTCACTGTTATTTTTAACTAATAAATAAGTTGATATATTTGTTTTATCTGCTTTCTTTCTTTGACAATCTTATTTAGAACACAATTTTTTTTCTTTTGTAATTTGAAATTCCTTCTTTCTTCGTGATTTACATTAGATGTATTCTTTTCATAATTTACTTTCATTTTTTCTTTGCCATTCCTTCTAAGCATGCCCATTTCCCTTCATTCATCTTCATTCCTCCTTTATCATCCATCTTTTTTATTAACCTCTATCATGCATCTTTTTTATCAACCTTTATCATAATTTACTTTCACAATTATTAACCTCTTCTTTTCATGCAGTGGCAAAGAGAAAGCGAAAGATTGATCTTTACGATGTTATGAATGTAAACGCTCCCATTTATCCAAGTTTCTTAGAATACAAATATCCTGACAACCATCTTTTTTGATTCTACAGCTTGTGATGAATGCTAAACATCCTTCTACTTGGATTGTTTGGTTTATCATCATCTTCACTTTTTGTTTCCCTGTTTTAGGTCTTTGGTTCTCCCATCAATAACCAAAAGATTGAACAGCACCTTACACCCGTATATAACTTAGCCTTTAATCTTTTGTGACAAAACATACTGTAGACACCTAATTTTGTCCCATTTTTGTTATTATTATTATTATTTTTTATATATATTTGTATTTGTTTTTATTTTTATTATTATTATTTGTTTTATTATTATTATTAGCATTATTATTTATTTTTTTCTTTTATTATTATTATTATTTTATTTTATTTTATTTTATTTCTTTTTGTTGTTTTTTGTTTTTTGTCCAATCAGTCAATCAGCTACTGCCAGCTCCTCTCCCGAGGCTGTCCATCAGCCAGCTACTCTGCCAAGCCATCCCATCTCCGCCAGCACCTCCTCTGCTTATTCTCTTTAAAAAATGGAGCATTCATCACTGCTAAAAGGAACCTTCCCTCAGTCTTCCGGCTAATCACCATTTTCGGCTCTTCATCACCACTGCCCCTACACACTCCCCTCAACCACCGAGCTCCCTTGCTACCCCCTGCCATCATCATCGAAGCCCTAAAAATTCTCCACCCGAGACCACCACAACCATCACCGAACCACCCCTGATCACAAACCATCACCCAAGCCCTCCTCACTACCCGTAACCCTTCACCACCACCATCGAAACCCCTAAACCATCACCATCACAACCCCTAACACAGCCCCTACACCGAAAACCCCAAACCCGAGACCCTTTGGAACCCTATATCTAACACCTAAACCCCTATCACCTGCAAAAAAAGAGACAAACAACAACAAAAAACCCAGCAGATCCAAACATCCAAAATCATCAAAAACAAAACAAAAAAAGAGGGGAAAGATCTTTTCGGTAAGGCCAGATCTACGGGGTTAGGAAGCTTTTTAGGTGAAACGGATGTTAGATTCGGGCTTAGGAGGTTAAGAGGAATCGAAAAAGGGGTAGCTTTTTCATTTTTGGCCACCGACGGTGGTGGCCGGCGGTGGCGCACGGCGGCGACCGGCTGGGCTGTGGCGGCCGGGAATCGCCCCGGCCGAGAGCCTTCAAAGGCTCTGATTTTTTTTTTAAGAAGGAAAGAAAAAATAAACTAAAAAAAAGGATTGAGTTTTATAGCAAAAAAAAAAAAGAAAGAAAAGTTGCAGGATCCGCGCGTGAACCCGGATCTGACCCGAGATCCGTGCGCCCGACCGGGGAAGAAGACCCGCGTGCTAGCCAAGTTGAGCCGACCCGACCCACCCGCACTTGTTGATCCAGCCCGTTCACCTGCTTTGGGCCGCCTGGAAAGCTTTTGGGCCCTCCAACTTGGGCTGGATCTTGGGCCATTTGAAGGGATTTTCCTTTGGGTTTAAGACCCAAATTATTTCGGTATATTTACTTTAATTTTAGCAATTTTTGTCTTAATGTTTATTATTATTATTATTATTATTATTATTATTATTATTATTATTATTATTATTATTATTATTGCATGTTGTAAAATAAAAGTTTTTTGAAAAATTTTCTTTTATTTGCGTTTTCATTAATAATTATTATTGATTAGAAAATGTATAAAATATATATATTAAAAAAAAACAAAAACAAAACAAAACAAAGAAAAAGGAAATCAAGGAAAATTTAAATTTAATTAAATATTTTTTCGATGATGGGATGTCATGAAACTCACAAGTAGTGATTTCTTGATTGATCCCTAGGTGAGAGAGTCTACTAAATGTTACCAGAGTATTGGGATATTTAGTATGATTTTTCAATAATTTAAATTTCTGTTAAAAAGGAGAATAAATAATTTTTTTAAAAAGAGAAAAAGGAAATTAATAATAAAATTTAAATTTAAATAAATAATTTTTCCGATGATGGGATGTTATGAAACTCACAAGTAGTGATTTCTTAACTAATCCTTAGGTGAGAGAAGTTCACTAAGTGTTACCAGAGTATTGGGATACTTAGTGCAATTTTTCAATAATCAAAATTTTCATTTAAAATAAACAAAGAAATAAAAAATAATAATTAAAAAATTTCATTTGCATATTTCATTATCTATTTGCATCATTTGCATTCATAATAATTTTTGAAGCGAGTGTGAATCTTCCGATGATGAGATTCTATAGAACTCACAAGTAGTGATTCTTGAGAAATCTCTAGGTGAGGAAAATTATTTCAAATGTTACCAGAGTATTGGGATATTTGATTTAATTTTTCAATATAAAAAGGTTCACATTTATGTTCGAAAAATAAAGTTTAACCTTTTAAAATAAAACAAAATAAATTTACAAATAAAAAATGATTTTGAATAAAAAGATTGCAATAAAATAAGAATTATTTTTAAATATTAATTTAAGACCATTTTATTAAAATTAAAGGATAACACATGATTATTATAGTACCGTTTTTAACGGGCGTCGTGGGGGTGCTAATCCTTCCCCACGCGTAACCATACTCCTGGACCCGATTTTGTTTTCGCAGACCAAAAAAATTGTCTTTTTAATAAAACTTAATTAATTTTGAGATTTTGTTAAAAAGATAAATATTTAGGTGACCAATCACACCTAGATAAAAAAGATTGGTGGCGACTCCCTTTTTGTTTTTAAATGATTTTCAAAAATTTGTCAAGCGCGAAGCCGTTACGACAGCTTGGCGACTCCACTGGGGACGCTTTTTGAGGGTCAAGCCATTCATTAATCATGTGTTATCCAAAGTTTTAATTTAATAGTCTTGATTGATATTTAAACTTAATTCACTTGGATTTTGAAAATAATTTTGTTTGCATTTGCATTTTATGTTATTTATTTTATGTTTCATATTTGTATATATTTGTTGTTAATAAATTGTTGAGGCATTTAGGATGAGGATAATAATTTAATTTGAGTTTAATATGTTCCCTCATGCACACACTTACATTTGCATAACATGAGCTCTATACCCGGGTTCCGTCCTTCTTAGGAGGGAGTAGAGTACCTTTGCTCTCGTGAGGTAATCACCTCCGCAATGGCAAGCGATATACTCCCACTCAAATTAAATCTTACTAGTCCAGTGTGAACAATAGTGAGGTATAATTTGGGAACCTTTAGATCTTTATAAATCCCAACCCAGCATGTAAAGGACCCTAAGAAACCAGCTTTAGGTAGAGCCATGCCCAAATTCTGTAGAGATTACCCTAAAATTAGGACACGAGGGAACATATTCGACCCCTTTTCTCATATTTATAATAAAAGTACTATTGATTTTGGCTTAAATTGTATATAATTTAAGTTTTTGATTTTTTAAAAAAAAAAATTTTTGTAAAATAAAAATAAAATATATATTTTCTTTATAAAAGATCTTGTAAAAAAAAACCACTTATTTTTTAAAAAATAAAGATGTGTGATAAAAACAATAGAATAAATGTGACTTTCTTTTAAAAATGCGAATAATTCTTCATTCTTTATTTTTTTAAGGAGGAATTTTTTTTTTTGAAAATAGGTGTATAAAAATAGGAACTAATAAAAATATGTTCTCCAAAGCAAGAAGAAAAGGAGGTTTTTGCATTTTTTTGCTATAAGAGGTTTTTGTATCTACAAGAGCAACAAGAAAGTTTTAGTTTCTTCCATCATGTTTTTAAAAAAAAAATGAAAATGATAAAAAAGGATCATAAACTATTCTTTTTATAAAAAATGAAATAATTTGTAAAAAAAAAAAAGGTTGAGAAAAAAATGAGATTTTTGTCTCTTTCACTAAAATAATAGGAAGAAGTTCAATTAAGTTTTTTTTATTAAAAATTTCTTTATTCTTTATTATTCTTGGAAAATTTTCTTAAGATAAAGGCATAGGAAAGAAAAGTAAAAGAGACTGAGTGGGAAATGAATTAATCTTTCTTAAAAAAAAAGAGTTAAAAAAAAGAGAATAAATGAGAAATTATTCTTCCTTTCTTTTTAAGGTCAAAATATTGAAGAAAAAATGAATAAATTTTTTTTAGAATTTTCAAAGAATAGTTTGACATGTAAAATATTTTTGGCTATCTAGGAAGTTTAATGAAAATCGTAAAATGCTTGTGAAAAATAATTGAAAAATGGTTTGAAAATAAAAACAAAAATTGTTTTTAATCTTCTTATTGCAAGAAATTTTTTGAATAAAGGTAAAATAGAGTCAACAAAATCTTTCCTTGATTTTTTCCTCTTTTTTTGAATAATTCAAAGAATAAGTTGACATGCAAAAAAAAAAATTGTTTTTCTTTCCTTTTCTTGATTATCTTGTTGCAAAACATTTGGTTGAATAATAAAAAAAGATGTTAACAAAATTATCCTTGAATTTATTGGTAAAGAATTTAAAGAATAATTTGATCCAGAATAAAGATGAAATAAAATAAAAAATAATTAGAAAAATAGAAAATTTTAAAAAAAAATTTTGGTGATAAAAGAAAATTGATTTTTAGAAAAATTGAGAGGAACGTTTAGCTTTAGTTAGGAATTCCATCTTCCTTGCATGTTGGGTTAAGGAATAATAAGATTAGTGTCTAGGCATTGTGAATACAAATATTCGTTTTTCTCAAGCATGTTAGCGACATGTATCATTTTAATTCATTTCATCATCATTGTGTATATATATGTTGATAGTCATGTCATTTGCATTTTAGAATGATGAAAGTTAGGTGAAATAAAACAAAATTTGATCTTTATTACCATTGCACTGTGTATAAATTACATTTTGTATAACATCATGTCTAAAAAAAAAAGAATATGTTCTTTCTCATAGAAAATTAAAAAGAAAGGAAAAAAAATAGAGAGTTTTAAAACAAGTTTGGTATGGTTCAAGGTTATTCTTCAATTCCTTACTTGTTTCGGACTTGACCTCTTAAGTTAATAAGTGAATGTGTTAAGTAAGGGGCAAATTTTAGTTTGAACTATGGTATGCATTTTACATTGTTGTATCACATTTTGTAGATAAATATTTGAGAAACTAGACTAAATCTTTGACAATTTTGAATTTGTTTGTTCTTTCAATTTTCTTTTTTATCAAATTTATGTACATGTGTTATTGATTGATTATTTTCATTGAAATTATTCCTCCCCAAGATTTGGTTAAAGTGAAGACCTAAACACCTAACATGTAAAATCAAGAAAATTATGCAAACTAACAAAAAAAAAGAGAAAAAAGAGAAGAAAAATTGTTCCATTTCATAGATTTCGTCATACATATCATTTGCATACATATACAAATAACATGATTTTTATAAAATTCACATTGTATACTTGTTATCCTTTAGTAAACATGCCAATACTGTTCATTTTTCAAAAAAAAGAAGCAAAAAATTTGTTTGTTCCAAAAATTTTTGAAAGAAATGAGAGAAAGTTTTTTTTTAGACAAAGGTAAGATAATAATATGAATTGAAAGTTTTTTTTTAGACAAAGGTAAGATAATAATATGAATTTCTAATTAGAAAATTGTGGTAATAAGGTGCAAGACTTCTCGACCACCAAAGATTACAAAGCAATTCAGGACTCTCACAAGCTTAGACCATGGAAGAAGGACAGGCTAGCCGAATGGAGAAAATAGAAAAGGCGCAAGAGGAGATGAAGGGGCAATTGGCTGCAATAATGGAGATGATGACCAAAATGAGTAAAGGAAAAGGAGCCAGCACAGGAAGTAACTACTCAAGAAAGGTGGGCACAAGAAGGTGAACGTTCATATCCACATAGTCCCGAACCACCCCAAGTCCGTACTTCACAGCCTATGCTATTTTTGGGGCACGACATTCCAAACCCCGGTAGGAAACCATCAGACCCAATCTCTGTCCATGATTCAGATAATCCTAAAGAACAAGGGAAACTGAAGATGAGTGTATCAACAGCGAAAGAGAATTTAAAGCCTCAAACAAAGTTTGATCTCCTTGAAGAAAGGTTACGAGCTATCGAAGGGATGGATTTATATGGTTCTTTGGATGCAAGCGAGCTTTGTTTGGTACCGGGCGTAGTTATCCCACCGAAGTTCAAGGTTCCAGAATTTGAAAAGTACGATGGGATCAAATGCCCGACAACTCATATCAAGATGTATTGCCAAAAAATGGCTGCTTATGCTCAAAATGATGAATTATTGGTGCATATTTTTCAAGATAGTCTTACCGGATCAGCTGCCAGGTGGTACACCCAACTAGATCGAGCCCATATTCACTCATGGAAAGAATTGGCTCGGGCATTCATTGCTCAATACAAGCACATTGAAGATCTAGCACCGGACCGCCTGTCCTTACAAGGCATAAGGAAGAAACATGATGAAAGCTTTAAAGAATATGCTCGAAGATGGAGGGATGTAGCTGCCCAGGTTCAACCTCCACTCACAGAGAAAGAAACCACCATCTTGTTTGTCAACACACTCCCGACACCGTTTTATGAAATGATGGTCGGTAATGCCACCAAGAATTTTGCAGATATGGTAATTTCTGGCAAAATAATAGAGAATGCAATCAATAGTGGCAAGCTTGTAGGGGATGATGCCATGAATACAAGAAGAGGTGATACATCGGGGAATGAAGGAGATGTTCATGCTATGAATTATGAGGGGCAACATGTGGGAGACTTTGCTCCATACCATCCTTATCCGATGTACCACACCCATTACCCACCATAAATAATATCTCTCCAAGCCTGAATACCTGTCAGCCAATCTCCCAATCTAGTTGGCAAATAGGTCTCCAAACACCTATGCCTACCCAAAGTAACCAAAGAGGATCTCGAAACAAACGGAGGAGAATCGACATTGATCTGATTCCTTGGTCCTACACTGAAGTATTTCAATACCTTCTAGAGAACCAACTTGTTACCCCAGTCCAATTGAAGCCTTTGGAACCTCCATATCCAGAATGGTATGACCCAAATGCTCGGTGTGACTATCATAGTGGAAATATGGGTCATTCGATAGAAAGTTGCCCTGCTTTCCAACACAAGGTGCAAAGTTTGATTAGATCTGGTTTGTTGGATTTTGGGACAAAGGAAGGGACGGGTTAACCATGCTGCAGTATGATTGCAAAAGAAGACTTTTTGGTTGGTCATTCATGATGGTATAAAGCTATTTCTTTTTGTAGTGTTCATAAACTGAAAAGCGCTTTTTGTGTATTTACTTTCATTTATCTTTTGTCATTTCAACAGAGTAATTGATGCATTTTCATTACATTTTCTCTCCCCTTCGAAGTCTTATATTTTTTGTGCATTCACCTATATTTTACCTTTTTCTCCTTCTTTTGGCTTCTAAATGATTAATTTCCATTCTTTGCCTAATTTTGTTGTTAAATGATGAATATGAAGTTGATTATGATAATAATCCGGGATAAAACTTTAAAATTCTATTTGTATTGACAATTTTGTCCTCCATGATCGATGGGAATGTTGAAGTCAATAGATGAAATGTACACAAGGAAAGTAGACTTTTCACAAGGCTATAATGGCTCAGTAAAGAATTCTTTGATGAGAGTATTTACGTTTGAAATGAGAAATGGCCATCTTTGGTTTACCCTTCACACATGGGAAAAATTATCCGTCGTCACCCCTTTTGAACCTTATAGTTATATATGTTTTTTTTCAAGAAACCCGCCAAGGATCACCCTCCACATTGGGGGGCAAAATTGAGAAAAATGAAGTGAGATTTGCCCACGAAAAATTTTCAAGTCATTAGAAATCTAGGGGCAAGATAAAGAAAAAGATATCTTTATGCTTGAATTCCTCAAAAAAAATGAGAAAAGAGAGAATCAAGACAAAAAAAAAAGAGAGGAGGGATGAATGGAAAAGAAGGGAAAGTGAAACAAGAAACAAAAGAAGAATAAACAAAGAATAGGGTAGAATGCTAAAATTCTTAATATGATGAAAAATGATCCTATGGCTTGAAACCCTTGAAACACGTATTTTGGGCCTTATTATCCATTCTTTCAAAACCTCAAAACCTGGCCTACATTACGTACCTTAAAAGTCCATTTTGATCGAACTTGAATGCTTGAGTTAAGGAATCATATATTGAGCCCAGATATGTTAAAGTTCATGATTTTGAGCTCGATAAGTGTGTTGATTATAAATAAATATGGTCCTTGAAGAAGAATGAAAATGTAAAAAGAAAAAAATGATGAAAAAAAGAAAAAGAAGAAAAATGAAAAAAAAGAAGGGCTAAAAAAAAGAGAAAAGAAAAGAAGGAGAATAAGAAAGGGCTCAAGTTGAAAACCCGAAAGGGCGATTTGAGTCAAAAGAAGAATGAAAGATTTGGCTAAAATCTCGAGAAGATAGCCTTTTATAAGGAAAACCAGTACTGTTCGAAGATTTCATGAAGTGGGGGGCAAAGCATTGATGGAACCAAAATGATTAGAATGTCAATCAAATAGAATTTTGGGAAAAATCTTAGATTAGTTTATCAAGATTGATTGAATATTCATTGTTTAGATATTGTTACCTTCCCTTGACCTCTGGAAATTACCTATTATTCTTGGTTAAATTTGTTCTCGTTTACTTCATCATAAATGTCTTCCCTTCAACTTTCAACCAATCTGTATACTCATGATTATTGAAAGAAATGTGATAGCATTACATCTGTTATGAAATTGAAATGGCGATAAATAAATAATTGACAATATTTGTGAAAGCCCGATGCATTACAAAAGAGGAAAGTCGAAAATGATATGGGGCAAAGAAGGAAAAGATGAGAACCATGGGAAGGCTTGTAAGTTTGCCGAAGAAATATGAATGTGTGATCAAATGGTGAAAAATGAACAAGAATTAATGGTGTTTCGTGGAATTAGTGGATGTACGGCATGTACAGAAGCTTATGTCTTGAAAAGATTCAAAAAAGGTGAGAATGGTGGTCTTGTGAACCTTGTTACTGCAACTTTTGATTTTTTTTCCTTTTCTTTTTCCTTCTCTTTCCCTTTTTCTTTTTTCCTATTTCTCGACATTTGCATTGCATCCATCACATACAAAAAAAAAAAACAAAAAAAAACAAATGAAAATTTCACCTTTAAGGAACAAGATTTGTACATTTTCGATCAAAGAAGGGGTAAAACACAAGACAAAGGAAGGAAGCGGGATTCTGAAAATTTTAGGATAAGATGATAAGATTTTTAAAGTAAAGAGTTTTAAAAGGATGATGCATTAAGAAACTGGATATTTGGATGTGAATCTCCAAATCAAAATTTCAAATCTCTGAATGTGAACCACCAAGTTAAAATTCTGGATGTGAATCTCTAAGTTGAAATTTCGGATGTGAATCTCTGAATCAAATTTTTGGATGTGAATCTCTAAGTTAAAATTTCGATGTGAATCTCCGAATCAAATTTTTGGATGTGAACCTCCAAATCAAAGTTGAAATTTCGGGTGTGAATCTCCGAATCTAATATTTGGATGTGAAACTCCAACTCAAAATTTCAGGTGAGAATCTCTGAAATTTCGGGTGTGAATCTCCGAATCTAATATTTAGATGTGAAACTCCAACTCAAACTTTCAGGTGAGAATCTCTGAAATTTCGGATGCGAATATCTAAAATGGATATTTGAATGTGAATCTCCAAATCAAAATTTCAAATCTCTGGATGTGAATCTCCAATTTAAAATTCTGGATGTGAATCTCCAAGTTGAAATATCGGATGTGAATCTTTGAATCAAATCTTTAAGATGTGAATCTCCAAGTTAAAATTCTGGATGTGAATCTCCAAAGTTGAAATTTCGAATGTGAATCTCCGAATCAAATCTTTGGATGTAAATCTCCAAGTTAAAATTTTAGGATGTGAATCTCCAAATCAAAATTTCAAATTTCGAGGTGTGAATCTCGAATCAAATTTTGGATGTGAATCTCCAAATCAAATTTAAAATTCTGGATGTGAATCTCCAAGTTAAAATTTTGGATGTGCATCTCCAAATCAAATTCCAAATTTTTGGATGTGAATCACAAAATCAAAATTTCAAGTGTGAATCTCTGAATTTCAAGTTAAAATTCTGGATGTGAATCTCCGAACCAAATTTCGGATGTGAATCTCCAAGCTAAAATTCTGGATGTGAATCTTCAAGTTAAAATTTTGGATGTGAATCTCTAAAACAAAGTCAAAATTCTGGATGTGAATCTCCAAGTTAAAATTTCAGATGTGAATCTCCGAATCAAATTTTTAAATGTGAAATCTCTCAATTTCAGAAAAAAATTTAAAGTTTCATTGCCTTTGCTGCAAGAGGAGCTTTTTCAGAAAAAAAAAAATTTTTAAGTTTCATTGCCTCTGCTGTAAAAGGAGCTTTCTCAAAAAAAAAAAGAAGGGGAATATAAAGTTTCATTGCCTCTACTGCAAGAGAAGCTTTCCCAAGAAGAATTTAAAGTTTCATTGCCTCTGCTGCAAGAGGAGCTTTTTCAGAAAAAAAAATTTTAAAGTTTCATTGCCTCTGCTGCAAGAGGAGCACATTTTGAAAAAAAAAGAGAGAGAAAATGCAAAAAAAGAGAGATTAGGTCATAAGTCGGACAAAATTAGTGTCTATTGTCTTTGCTCTATTCCTGATTCTCAGTAATGAGCAAAGAGGGGCAGCTGTAGACACCTAATTTTGTCCATTTTTATTATTATTATTATTATTATTATTATTATTATTATTATTATTATTATTATATATTTGTATTTGTTTTTATTTTTATTATTATTATTATTATTTGTTTTATTATTATTATTAGCATTATTATTTATTTTTTTCTTTTATTATTATTATTATTATTATTATTATTATTATTATATTTCTTTTTGTTGTTTTTTGTTTTTTGTCCAATCAGTCAATCAGCTACTGCCAGCTCCTCTCCCGAGGCTGTCCATCAGCCAGCTACTCTGCCAAGCCATCCCATCTCCGCCGGCACCTCCTCTGCTGATTCTCTTTAAAAAACAGAGCATTCATCACTGCCAAAAGGAACCCTCCCTCAGTCTTCCGGCTAATCACCATTTTCGGCTCTTCATCACCACTGCACCTACACACTCCCCTCAACCACCGAGCTCCCTTGCTACCCCCTGCCATCATCATCGAAGCCCTAAAAATTCTCCACCCGAGACCACCACAACCATCACCGAACCACCCCTGATCACAAACCATCACCCAAGCCCTCCTTACTACCTGTAACCCTTCACCACCACCACCACCACCACCACCACCGAAACCCCTATCACCATCACAACCCCTAACACAACCCCTACACCGAAAACCCCAAACCCGAGACCCTTTGGAACCCTAGATCTAACACCTAAACCCCTATCACCTGCAAAAAAAGAGACAAACAACAACAAAAAACCCAGCAGATCTAAACATCCAAAATCATCAAAAACAAAACAAAGAAAAGAGGGGAAAGATCTTTTCGGTAAGGCCAGATCTACGGGGTTAGGAAGCTTTTTAGGTGAAACGGATGCTAGATTCGGGCTTAGGAGGCTAAGAGGAATCGAACAAGGGGTAGCTTTTTCATTTTTGGCCACCAACGGTGGTGGCCGGCGGTGGCGCACGGCTACGATCGGCTGGGCTGTGGCGGCCGGGAATCGCCCCGGCCGAGAGCCTTCAAAGGCTCTGATTTTTTTTTAAGAAGGAAAGAAAAAATAAATAAAAAAAAAGGATTGAGTTTTATAGCAAAAAAAAAAAAGAAAGAAAAGCTGCAGGATCCGGGCGTGGACCCGGGATCCGACCCGAGATCCGCGCGCCTGACCCGGGAAGAAGACCCGCGTGCTAGCCAAGTTGACCCGACCCGCACTTGTTGATCCGACCCGTTCACCTGCTTTGGGCCGCCTGGAAAGCTTTTGGGCCCTCCAACTTGTGCTGGATCTTGGGCCATTTGAAGGGGTTTTCATTTGGGTTTAAGACCCAAATTATTTCGGTATATTTACTTTAATTTTAGCAATTTTTGTCTTAATGTTTTATTATTATTATTATTATTATTATTATTATTATTATTATTATTATTATTATTATTTGTGTTTTATTGTTATTATTATTATTATATTATTATTATTATTATTATTATTATTATTGCATGTTGTAAAATAAAAGTTTTTTGAAAAATTTTCTTTTATTTGCATTTTCATTAATAATTATTATTGATTAGAAAATGTATAAAATATATATATTAAAAAAAACAAAAACAAAACAAAACAAAGAAAAAGGAAATCAATGAAAATTTAAATTTAATTAAATATTTTTCCGACGATGGGATGTCATGAAACTCACAAGTAGTGATTTCTTGACTGATCCCTAGGTGAGAAGAGTCTACTAAATGTTACCAGAGTATTGGGATATTTAGTATGATTTTTCAATAATTTAAATTTCTGTTAAAAAGGAAAATAAATAATTTTTTTAAAAAGAGAAAAAGGAAATTAATAATAAAATTTAAATTTAAATAAATAATTTTTCCGATGATGGGATGTTATGAAACTCACAAGTAGTGATTTCTTAACTAATCCTTAGGTGAGAGAAGTTCACTAAGTGTTACCAGAGTATTGGGATACTTAGTGCAATTTTTCAATAATCAAAATTTTCATTTAAAATAAACAAAGAAATAAAAAATAATAATTAAAAAATTTCATTTGCATATTTCATTATCTATTTGCATCATTTGCATTCATAATAATTTTTGAAGCGAGTGTGAATCTTCCGATGATGAGATTCTATAGAACTCACAAGTAGTGATTCTTGAGAAATCTCTAGGTGAGGAAAATTATTTCAAATGTTACCAGAGTATTGGGATATTTGATTTAATTTTTCAATATAAAAAGGTTCACATTTATGTTCGAAAAATAAAGTTTAACCTTTTAAAATAAAACAGAATAAATTTACAAATAAAAAATGATTTTGAATAAAAAGATTGCAATAAAATAAGAATTATTTTTAAATATTAATTTAAGACCATTTTATTAAAATTAAAGGATAACACATGATTAATATGGTACCGTTTTTTAACGGGCGTTGTGGGGGTGCTAATCCTTCCCCACACGTAACCGTACTCCCGGACCCGATTTTGTTTTTGCAGACCAAAAAAATTGTATTTTTAATAAAACTTAATTAATTTTGAGATTTTGTTAAAAAGATAAATATTTTAGGTGACCAATCACACCTAGATAAAAAAGATTGGTGGCGACTCCCTTTTTGTTTTTAAATGATTTTCAAAAATTCGTCAAGCACAAAGCCGTTACGACACATACAACGCTATGTATATATTTGCTGCTTTCTGGGAATGATCATATAATGTCAGGATGGAAGCATGAATATCCAATCTATAAATGTGTTAGAGTTGAAACTTGAAACACTCTATTTTAGATAACATTTATAGTTTATAGTTCGTGGTTTATAGTAAATAGATTGGATAAGGTGTTAGTTCAAGCACAAAGAGGTAAAATTAATTGTTGATCGTGTCAATAGTGATAATTATCTGCTATCTATTATATATTTGTTGAAGATCTTAGATATGTCCTTAAGAAGGAAAATCAACTTTGACTAAAAATTACTACTACCACTACAAGATAGAAGGAAAATCAACTTTGACTAAAAATTACTACTACCACTACAAGATAGATTCAACCATTTACCTATGTATCTCAATCACCGATCCTATATGCCTTTACTTGCTAGGTGTTTTTTTTTTTGCTAATTGAGTTTCAGTTGATGGAAA
The DNA here is from genome assembly GCA_031772115.1 of Heritiera littoralis. Classification (NCBI taxonomy): domain Eukaryota; kingdom Viridiplantae; phylum Streptophyta; class Magnoliopsida; order Malvales; family Malvaceae; genus Heritiera; species Heritiera littoralis. The sequence continues at coordinate 60,662 of JAPDPK010000230.1, forward strand.
TTGAAAACTCAGAAAATGAATAAAGTTATAACTGTTGGTCACAGTTGTTCATCTACAGCTAAATCATTCAACAGTGTTTTAACAGCTATTTACTTTCTCAGTCTTTTGTGATTTCATGTGGACTAAAATAGGCATGCACTTATTGCTATGATACATTGATTATTGTAGTTTTTGAGGTGCATTTCTTTCAGCTGTGAATTTAAACTAACTATTTCCATTTTTATCAATGTTACTGTATTTTTTTCCCAATTGTTTAAGGAAAAATTTTAAATAATGCTTAGCATATTGAGTTTTTTAAGTTATTTAGGGTATATTGTGACATAAATTAGTGGTTAAATAAGGTGTATCAACAGTTAATATTTATAAACCATGCAATTTAAATATGCTTCTATATTTGTGTTAGCTTTAAATTGACAAGTATTTTGAAATGACAAAATTCAAGTAAGCTTAAAAAATGATTTTTCTCTAAGTAAATTTGCTTTGAATAAACTCAATAATAGAAAATATTTTAAACAAGTTTTGGATTGTGATTTCAACTGAAAAAGTCAGTAAATACTCTTAAGAAAAGTGTTAGAAGTTTTTGAACTGACTTAGAATCACAAAAACCACAAATTATCTCAAAGTGCAGTAAAAACATGCAAGAAAGGATTCTGGTTAAAAGGGATCGATCCCTTTGGTAAAGGGATCGATCCCATTTTGGTAGTAAGGTCGACAAAGCTCCAGCAACAAGTTGGAAAGGATTCTGGATAAAAAGGATCGATCCCTTTGGTAAAGGGATCGATCCCTTTTGGACGAGACCTGCAGTAACGGCTAGTTTTTGAGGGTTTCAACGGGAGGATTTGCATTAAATGCTTCACCAACTGTTCTATCCGTTTGGTGGGTTATAAATAGAGGTATTTATGAAGTTTGGAGGTAGAACAAGCATCCAAGAGTATTCAAGCTTCAAGAGAGAAACTGAAATCTGAAAATATTTATTGCAACTCCATTTTGTGAGATTGTTTTCTGTGTTCTTCACCCATTCACTGAAAAATCATATATTCAAAGGGGTGAGCTATCCTTGTAAGGCCTGATATTGTTGAGTGTGGGAATACTACAAGGGTAGAGGATTAGAAGGAGATTTCTACAATCTCAAGAGAAATTGTAAGAGGTCTTGCCACACCTTCAAGTGGTTTGTAAGCAATCTCAAGGAAGAGGTGAATCAAAACCTTGACAAGGAGTTCAAGGAGAGAGGACGTAGGCAAGAGATTGGCCGAACCTTTATAAAACTTGTGTTTGCTTCTCTTTCCCTTACTCTTATTTACTGCATTTATTTCATTGTTGCTTATTTGACTTTGATTGTGCATTAAGAGTTAGGAAAATTAGAAATAACTAGAAAAACCGATTCACCCCCCTCTCGGTAGAGTCAACAATTGGTATCAGAGCTTGGGCTCGAGATTAACTTAGATTAACATCTATCGAGTATAAACGATCACTAATGGCTCAAACTAGTTTGTCTACACCCTTGGTAGGAGAGGGACACTCTACGGTTAGACCTCCACTCTTTAATGGTGAAAACTATGCTTATTGGAAGACTAGAATGATGCTATTTATTCAAGCCAATGATTATGAAGTATGGAGAATTATTGTTAAAGGTCCCCTTATCCCTATTAAGAAAGTAGATGGGACGGATGTGCCTAAGAAAGAAGATGAATGGGATACTAATGATATTAGGATGGCACAACTTAATGCTAAAGCAATGCACACACTCTTTTGTGCATTAGGACCAAATGAGTATAATCGAGTGTCACAATGTGAGAATGCTAAACAAGTTTGGGATAAACTAGCTATCACACATGAGGGAACCACACAAGTCAAAGAAACCAAAGTAGGCATGCTCACACAAGACTATGAATTATTTAGAATGAAGAATGATGAATCAATTAGTGACATGTTTACTAGGTTTACTGACATCATAAATGGTCTTAAAGCCTTAGGCAAGACATATTCTAATGTAGAAATGGTGAAAAAGATACTCAATAGCTTACCTAAAACTTGGGAGGCTAAAGTCACTGCTATTGAGGAATCCAAGGATCCTCATACACTCTCATTAGATGAACTTATGGGATCTCTACTCACCTATGAGATGAAAATCAAGAGAAATCAAGATCCTCCTAAGAAAGTTGGAGTAGCTTTAAAATCCACCACTATTGAGGAATCAAAAGATCATGATGAGAGTGGTGATGATGAAGACCTAGAAATGGCCATGTTTGCTAAGAGGTTTAATAAATTCATGAGAATGAGAACTAGTGGTAACTCTAGGAGACCCCCTAGGAGAGACTTTAATAGAGGAGAAACTAGTAGGAAAGAAAAGGACCAAATTATTTGTTATGAATGCAAAAAACCTGGTCATATTAAATTTGATTGTCCTTTGTATAGAAAGCAAAATGAGAAGAAACAAAAGAAGACGGCAATGGTGGCTACTTGGAGTGATAGTGATTGCTCCGATGAAGAGAATGTGGAAGATGAAGTAGCCAACCTTTGTTTCATGGCTTTTGAAGATGAGAAGGTAACTTCTAACTTGTTGAATACTAATGAATATACTTTTGATGAATTGCAAGATGCATTTGATGAGTTAGCCAATGAATTTGAATGCATGAATTTAAAATATAAGAAAATGATTTCTAAGTTGAAAAAGGAGAATGAAATGCTTGTGAATGTTAAATTAGAATGTGAAAAGAAATTAGAGAATGCAAATCTAGAAATAGAAGAATTAAATAGAAAGAACAGTAATTTGCAAAACTCCTTTTCTAGATTTTACATGGGTCAACAAAAACTTGATCAAATGCTAGAGACTCAAAGAGCATTCTTTAATAGAGAAGGGTTAGGTTATAATGCATCTAACAAAGAGACTCATCTTAAAAACTTCCTAGTTAAAGATAGAAAATTTGTTTTCTGCACATTGTGTAATAAACTAGGACACTCTTCACAAGCATGCACCTCTAGGAAGACCATGATAAGAGGAAAAATGGCTGTCAAAATTTGGGTACCTAAACATGTTTTAAATTCAAGTGATGAGTCATTAAAGATGAAATGGATCCCTAAAGGATCTAAAATTATAAGTACTAACTCTCAAGGACCCAAGAAAATTTGGGTACCTAAGATGAAAGCTTGATGTGTTTATAAGAGGAAGAGTATTGCTACAAGGTTAAGTCCAAGGAGCATTGGTACCTTGATAGTGGATGCTCAAGACACATGACGGGTGACAAGAGTCAATTCAAGTTCCTAAAGCATAAAAGTGGTGGAGAAGTCACATTTGGAGACAACTCCAAAGGACAAATTGAAGGAATTGGCTCCATTGGTAACTCTTCCTCAACTATTGAGAATGTTTTGTATGTTAGAGGCTTGAAACATAACTTGCTTAGTATTAGTCAATTGTGTGATAAGGGATTTAAAGTTATGTTTGATGATTTGTGTTGCAATGTTGTTAATGCCAAATCTAATCAAATTGTGTTTATTGGACATAGACAAGGAAATATTTATATCGTGAATTTAAATGAACTTAATAGCAAAAGTGTATGCTTTATGGCTACTAGAGAAGATGAACCTTGGTTATGGCATAGAAGACTAGGCCATGCTAGCATGCATGTTTTGTCTAAGTTAGCCAAAAGAGACCTAGTTGTAGGATTACCTAAGCTTCAATTTGAAAATGATAAAGTTTGTGAAGCATGTGTAAGAGGAAAACACAAAAGAAATTCATTTAAATCTAAGAAGTGTGTCACTACCTCTAGATCACTTCAACTTCTTCACTTAGATCTCTTTGGACCAACTAGGACAACTAGTTTAGGAGGTAAACACTATGGATTTGTGATAGTTGATGATTACACTAGGTTTACTTGGGTGTTCTTTTTAAGTGTTAAAAATGAGGCTTTAGATAAATTCATTGTTTTCTCAAAACTTGTTCAAAATGAAAAGGGTTATTCTATTTCAAGTATTAGGAGTGACCATGGAAAAGAATTTGAAAATATTGGTTTTGATATATTTTGCAATGAAAATGGCATTAGCCATAATTTTTCAGCTCCTAGAACTCCTCAACAAAATGGGGTAGTTGAAAGGAGAAATAGAACATTAGAAGAAATGGCTAGAACCATGCTTTGTGAAAACAACTTACCTAAATATTTTTGGGCTGAAGCAATAAACACCTCTTCCTATGTTATAAATAGAGCTATGGTAAGGCCTATTTTAAAGAAAACTCCCTATGAGCTTTATAAAGGAAAAAGGCCTAACATAAGTTATTTTCACCCATTTGGATGTAAATGTTTTGTTTTGAACAATGGTAAAGATAACCTAGGAAAATTTGATGCTAAAAGTGATGAAGGTATTTTTCTTGGTTATTCTTTAAATTCTAAGGCCTATAGAGTTTTTAATAAAAGAACACTTGTTGTAGAAGAGTCAATACATGTAATCTTTGATGAATCAAACATTTCTAGTAAATCCAATCTTGATGATGAAGTAGAGATTTTTGATGAACCTATAATTGATCCATCTCAAGACAAGGATGTTAGAGAAAAATTAGAAGATCTTACTATTAACAAAAATGAGGAGTCCATGGAACAAGAAATAATTGAGAAGGAATCTAGGTGTCCTAGAGAACTAGGATATGTGAAAGATAATGATATTGTTGGAGATCCAACCATTGGAGTTAGGACTAGGTCAACTTATAGAAACATATGTCAACATGTAGCCTTTGTGTCACAATTTGAGCCAAAGAAAGTGGATGAGGCCTTGAATGATGAAAATTGGATTATGGCCATGCATGAAGAACTAAATCAATTTGAGAGAAGCAAAGTGTGGACCCTAGTAGAAAGACCTAAGGATTATCCCATCACTGGAACTAAATGGATATTCAAGAATAAGATGGATGAAAATAGCATTATTATTAGAAACAAGGCTAGGTTAGTGGCTCAAGGTTATAGACAAGAAGAAGGGATTGACTATGATGAAACCTATGCTCCGGTAGCTAGATTAGAAGCCATTAGAATGCTACTTGCTTTTGCATGCTACAAGGATTTTAAGTTATATCAAATGGATGTGAAAAGTGCTTTCTTAAATGGTTACATAAATGAAGAAGTTTATGTTGAGTAACCTCCCGGTTTTGAAAATCCAAAATTTCCTAACCATGTTTTCAAACTCTCAAAAGCCTTATATGGATTAAAACAAGCTCCTAGAGCTTGGTATGAAAGACTTTCAAAGTTTTTAATCGAAAAAGGTTTTACAAGAGGAAAGGTAGACACAACCTTGTTCATTCAATCTAAGGGTCATGACTTATTGGTAGTTCAAATTTATGTAGATGATATCATTTTTGGATCTACAAATGAGTCATTGTGCAAAAATTTCTCTAAACTAATGCAAGGTGAATTTGAAATGAGTATGATGGGAGAATTAACCTTCTTTCTAGGACTTCAAATTAAACAATGTAAAGAAGGTATTTTCATAAATCAAGCTAAGTACACTAAAGATTTGCTCAAAAGATTTGGAATGGATGAATCTAAACCTTATTCTACACCTATGAGCACAAATATTAAGCTTGATAAGGATGAAGGAGGAAAATGTGTAGACACTAAATTATATAGGTCTATGATTGGCTCATTGCTATACTTAACTGCTAGTAGACCCGATATAATGTTTAGTGTGTGCTTATGTGCAAGATTTCAGTCATCTCCTAGAGAATCACACCTACAAGCAGTCAAAAGAATCCTTAGATACCTCAAAGACACTTCTTCCTTAGGACTTTGGTATCCTAAAGATACTACTCTTGATCTACATGCTTATTCGATGCGGATTTTGGTGGATGCAAAGTGGGTAGGAAAAGCACATCGGGAACATGCCAATTCTTAGGAAGTAGGCTCATTTCATGGTTTTCTAAGAAACAAAATAGCGTAGCTCAATCCACAACCGAGGCTGAATATATAGCTTCTGGCAGTTGCTGTGCTCAAGTGTTATGGATTAAGCAACAAATGAGAGACTATGGAATAGAAATGAACCAAGTTCCCATTAGGTGTGACAACACTAGTGCCATCAATCTTACAAAAAATCCTATCCAACACTCTAGAACCAAGCACATTGAGATTAGACATCATTTTATACGAGATCATGTGCAAAAAGGGGACATAATTCTAGAGTATGTGGACACCTTGCACCAATTAGCTGATATCTTCACAAAACCCTTGGACAAGGAAAGATTTTGCACTCTTAGAGGTGAATTAGGCATTATGAATGCTCCTTGAATTGATTTGATGAATGGTTTAAGTTGGTTTGATTGCAAGAACGAAATTGGAAAATGTACTTATCACTTGCAACTCATGACCTTAATTTGCCATGTTACTGTTCATGAACTTAGTTTTTGGGGTTAAAATGTTGAAAATTGTGTGTTTTGATCATGTTACATGTTCTTCATTAGCCAACACCCACTTTCTAATGTTTAAGATAGGTTCACAATCATGTTCACTTGATTCTCAAAGATGTTCAGCATATTCTCAACATTTTTCTGAAATTTTCTGCATTTTCCTGCATTTTTTCTGTAGTGTTTCAAACTCATTCATGCATCTCAAATGGAAACAATTAGATTTTGAGTTTAAGATCGTCCAAATGCATAAGTTTCATTAGTTTCAAATCATGTTTATGCATCACGAATGAGGCAAGTGACTAAGGAGTCAATACTTCTTCAAATTGGATTGATTCCCGGGTCATTAAAGCCTAAAATTCTGGGTTTTGGATATGAGGGATCGATCCCTTTTGAAATGGGATCGATCCGTTTATCCCCGAATAGGTCAGAATACACACTGCCAAAAACGGATCGATCCCATCCTAAAAAGGATCGATCCCTTCGATCCGACCTTCCCGCGTACCCTTGTTAAAAGGTCGGGCTTTCACTCATTTTCACTATTCCTCTTCCCCATCGTCCACAAGCCTTCCCCCTTCTCCATTTCTCTTCACAAAATCTTCAAGATCTACTCCATTTCTTCACCAAATCGCTTCTTTTCTTCACCATTCTTCATCTTTTCTTCATCTCTTTCACTTCTCATCATCTTTTCTCACCAAATCCTCAAGACCCTCGATTTCCTCTCTTCCCTCTTGTCTTTGTCACTATTCATGCCCTACATCTCACAGTAAGTGTTTCTCACTCATTTTTATTTATTTCTCTTGCATTTCACGTTTATTTGTTCATTTCTTGTCTACCCATTTGCATATCTTACATTAATTTCCTCTCCATCTAGGTTTTCACTTCATTTGGCACTAGTCTTTTCTAGGAATTTTCCTTAGCCTAGTCGTAGTTATTCATAAGAAATTCCTTATCCTAATTGTTAATTGCTTATTGGGTTGTGGCTCTCAGCTGATTGATTAGATCATATTGCTCACACACATTCCCCATAGTTCCCCAAACCTGTGCCCATCACCTGCTCGACAAAATGCCTCTTTGAATTTTCCCTTATCATCCTTTCTTCACATGGCTCCCAAAATCAAACATGCTGTCTCTCGAAAAAGATCACATCCCTCTTCTTCCTCCGCCTCCGTTCCAACCACCTTTAATCGCTGCTTTCGGAATGCGGAAAGAGAAAAACCGTTACCATGCCCTCTTTGCCCATATGCGCGTCAAGCACTGCCGCCCAATTGACTTCGGTTTTTTGGAGTCGATTAACTTTCCTTACTTGGCCAAATTTGAAGCCTTCCATTGGACATACTTTCTCAAAATCAACACTCGGTTCCCATGAGCATCATTCGAGCTTTCTTTTCCAATGCCAAAGTTATCTATTCGCCTAATAACCCATGTAAGGTAGTGGGAATTCAATCATTTGTTATGGGTCGGGATGTTGAAATTACTAAAGATTCCCTTTCCCATGCCTTTCGAATTCCGGAGCATGGACTTGCACGTGAAAATGTCAACGTCCTCTTAGAATTCAATATCGTCAATGATCGTGCGGGTGATCTTCCTGTCTTTGCTCGTCTTCTCCACATCATCATCTCTTGGAATCTTCGCCCACTTGGCACCAAATATTCCCAACTCCGGAGACTTGATCGGTTTTGGCTTCATCACATTCACTCACCTGATGGCGATCGACCGGATCTTCTCCATTTCATTCTCCACGATTGGATCAAGATTGCTCTTGGCAAAGTTCAGACAATTGTCTTCCCACAACCACTTGCCTTCTACCTACTCGACCACGGTATCGACTGTTCGTGTGAGCCTGGCGTCCTTCCAGAGGCAGGCCACACCATCAACCTTGCTACTTTGCATAATCTTGGCTGGTACTCTCGTGAGCAAAGTGATACCATCGTTTGGGAAAAGGCCCATGGTGCTCCAGCATCTCCCAGCCATGATCCGGACGAAGGCGGTGATGAAGGCGACGACGAAGAGGCAGCTCCTGCCGCAGCCACATCCTCAGCCCCATCCGCCTCGACCTCGGTCTCTCTTGACCAGATCATGCTATCGCTTCAAAACCTCCAGGCCACTGTTACTCAACGCTTTGATCATGTCGACGCTCGCCTTGACACCATAGAGGCTACACAGGCTGCCTTATTTGATGAAGTCCAAGACATCGCATGCAGCATGAGGACTTAGTAGATCAGTATCATCGGACATTTCCCAGGCGTTGATTTTGTTCCTTGTGTGTAGGGTGTGCATTTTCTTTGTTCTGCTTAGATGTTTGAACCTCTGTGCCAAGTTTGTTGAACTTCACTGTCAGATTTTGTTTTTATCTTTGTAAACCTTGTTAGATGTGATGTGGCATGTTATCTATCTCTTGTTACTTTATCATTCTGCCATGGTTTGTCTCTGTTCTTCAATATCCTTCATCGACATATTGCTTTAAATTGACTAACCAATTCTCCTTCTTTCTTATTACTGTTGAGGGGGCCTATCACATTTTTTTTTTGCTATGACAAAAAGGGGGAGAATTAATGTGATAAATTCAATTAATGTGATAAATTCAATTAATGTGATAAATTCATCTTGGTACTTAAAAAGGAAAGCTAATATTGAGGGGGAGCAAATATTAAGGGGGAGCATTGGGAGCATCATTTTCAAAAATTTAAGCAATCCCATTTCCTAAGCAAATTTACCTTAAGTTTTGTCATATCAAAAAGGGGGAGATTGTTAGCTTTAAATTGACAAGTATTTTGAAATGACAAAATTCAAGTAAGCTTAAAAAATGATTTTTCTCTAAGTAAATTTGCTTTGAATAAACTCAATAATAGAAAATATTTTAAACAAGTTTTGGATTGTGATTTCAACTGAAAAAGTCAGTAAATACTCTTAAGAAAAGTGTTAGAAGTTTTTGAACTGACTTAGAATCACAAAAACCATAATTATCTCAAAGTGCAGTAAAAACATGCAAGAAGGGATTCTGGTTAAAAGGGATCGATCCCTTTGGTAAAGGGATCGATCCCATTTTGGCAGTAAGGTCGACAAAGCTCCAGCAACAAGTTGGAAAGGATTCTGGATAAAAAGGATCGATCCCTTTGGTAAAGGGATCGATCCCTTTTGGACGAGACCTGCAGTAACGGCTAGTTTTTGAGGGTTTCAACAGGAGGATTTGCATTAAATGCTTCACCAACTGTTCTATCCGTTTGGTGGGTTATAAATAGAGGTATTTATGAAGTTTGGAGGTAGAACAAGCATCCAAGAGTATTCAAGCTTCAAGAGAGAAACTGAAATCTGAAAATCTTTATTGCAACTCCATTTTGTGAGATTGTTTTCTGTGTTCTTCACCCATTCACTGAAAAATCATATATTCAAAGGGGTGAGCTATCCTTGTAAGGCCTGATATTGTTGAGTGTGGGAATACTACAAGGGTAGAGGATTAGAAGGAGATTTCTACAATCTCAAGAGAAATTGTAAGAGGTCTTGCCACACCTTCAAGTGGTTTGTAAGCAATCTCAAGGAAGAGGTGAATCAAAACCTTGACAAGGAGTTCAAGGAGAGAGGACGTAGGCAAGAGATTGGCCGAACCTCTATAAAACTTGTGTTTGCTTCTCTTTCCCTTACTCTTATTTACTGCATTTATTTCATTGTTGCTTATTTGACTTTGATTGTGCATTAAGAGTTAGGAAAATTAGAAATAACTAGAAAAACCGATTCACCCCCCCTCTCGGTAGAGTCAACAATTTGCTAGCAAGAGTGCAAGATAAACTGCTACAGGTTTTAATTACACCAAATTTGATTCAAATCGCAAGATCATTACTTTAAATCGCAAGATCATTGCTTTGATTTCTTGGATCTTCTACTTCCTTTATCTTCATTTAGTATTGAAAATTCCCAGGTGCATTTTGCTTTTTCCCTTCATGTTTTCATTTTTTTCAGCTATTAATTAACTTTTATGATTTATCAGTCCTTTGTTTCTGTATTTAAATTAATCTAATTTAAAAAAAAAAAGAAGTTAAGTCAAGCTCTTATTGTTTAGAGTGATGAGGTCCATGTTAGCTTTCTTATTGTTATTTTTTTAGTGGATAATCAAATGTTTCAAACTCTTTGGCTTCCAACTACATATTCAGGGTCCTTGCCACTGCAATATCAATGTTCTATTAGCTTTGATTGGTTTGGTCTGCATCAAATTGAAACATAGGTTTTTGCGTTGTTTATTTTTCCTTTGCATGATATTATAATTCGTAGATGTTTCTTATCTATGCTATTTAGGTAATTGATACAAAGTACACTTTTAGGCAATATGACTTCAGGTTTGAAAGTGAAGAGACATCAATCAAATTAATACAACTAATTTTGGTAAAAAGGAGCATTTTGAGGCTGTTCACGTAAGATCACCCAGTTTTTGTTTATCGTTTGAATCCATGAGTATGTTTTTATTACGACTTTTAATTCGTTTTTTTAATCTAAATTTTGAATAGTGATATGTTGTGAATGTTTGTCTTCAGTATCAATGCCATGCACCCTAGAACAAGAAAGATCTTGGGTGAATATTCCTTTAAGGGGTGAGATGTGTGTTAAGATATCTGGTTGAAATATCCTTCCTCTTTTGATATTTTAATGTCGACATTCATGTGTCGGTGTTTAAAATATTTTGTCTAGAATTTGATTATAGTGTGTTGTTTGTATAGCTTGATTTGTTGAAAGTTGGGCAGTTTGTCATTTTGATGGTGTAACTCAAAACTGGAAATTAATGTGGTAGGTTCTTAGTGATTGCAAACTTGCACTAGCATTTTTGATATGATGCCTCATCTTTATTGTAGCTCTATGACTTTCTTTCTGACACTGTAGGTAGATGATGGTTATTAATGTATTGAGCACAATTTAATACTCTTTTCTAACAAATAATTAAAATTTGAATCTAAATTACTGTGCTTGGTCTTAGCTAATGCAAATTTTCAATGGTGTTTTTATTGAAGTGAATTGAATATGCTTCATTTGGCTAAACCTTATATGACTTACAATTATCATTTGCTTTCTTGCTTTCTCTTTTAATAATTTTTACACTTTAACGTCTTATTTCTTAATGATGTGTACTTCTAGAAACCTTAATCTGTGAAGGAACTGATTTACAATAGAGGTTGAGAAGTTGAATAAGCATAAAATTGCTTTGACCGATAATGCAATCGTAGAGCAAGTTTATATCTTTTTTCCATTTATAGAGTCTCATGTTGGTGTTTTTATTGTTAAAATTTGTTTTCCATGTGTTATTTTTATTGTTATACCTTTGTTTTTTTTTAATCTATGTTATTGATGTTAATTTGTTCTGAATATTTTGCAAATATTGTGTTCTTGAATAAAAAAAGGAATTTGTCAATGTTTTGAAACAAGCCCAAATCATTGAAAAAGTTGCTTTTGTTAAAAATTTATACTGATTTTAAAAATCATTTAAATTTTGATGTAAAAAATTTATGGACTTAATATTTTGGGTAATATTTCCAAATTTATTGCTTCTTCATTAAAAGGAATTGCTACAAGTCAAAAAAATAAAAGAAAATAGAATCAATTTAAGTGTAGAAAATAGCATGGTATTATTTGCCATTATAGACAAGAATCTATGCAACACAGTTCCAATATATTGGTGAGCTCAAATTTGTTGTTACTCTTATTGTGGAAATTTATTTTTGGCATTTTTTATTTTAAATATAATTTACTTTTATAAATTTTATATATCAAATTATCAATGAATCCCGCAGCGAAGCGCGGGTTCTATTCTAGTCAATAATATTAAAGTGCATGCATTTCTCGACACCTCATGCAACCACGTTCTTGTCTTCTTTAGTTGCCACGTCTCCTTGTTTTATTTTGCAAATAGGCTTCCTATCGTGGGTCCCGTGTTACTGCCTAGCCTGGCCACTTTGGTTTTCATGCTTTTTTTTTTCAACATTTGCTTTTCCTTTGTGGTCATGTATCACTTTTTCCTATTTTTCCTTGTTAAATGTAATTGATGTCTTTGTCAAAATCAGACAACTTAAACATTTAATTTTGGATTCCAAAACTCCTGATCTCCGAAACGACCCTCCATTTTCTACTTTCTCTTTTACTAGCAATATTTTTGAGCATCAAAATTATTTTGAGAACCCCTTCTCTTTTCTTCCATCTGTCATTTCTCACCAACACCCAAAAAATTTTAAATCCCAATTTTGATTTCGGTGAAATTTCAATCTGTCTTTATCTCTCCGACTTTCTTGTGTTCGTTTTTTTTCGATATTTGATTCAAGTTTCGGGCAAAAGAACAAATCTTTTTTTTAAGATAAAAAGCAACGAATCTTTATCTCGCTCTAATACAGTATTTGTTCTTTTATATTTATGATTTTTTATTCTCTCTTTTATTGATTCAAACTTGTTCTTTCTTTTCTTTTAAGATTTAAATCTTGAATCCAACTCACCCTTCCAAGCCCTTTCTCTATCACTACTATTTCCTATGAGTTGCTTTTCAATTTGGGTCTTCAAAAAAAATTGACTTTTCTATGCTAAATATTGTAAAGGTTTCCTTTTTGGATAAGGGGATTTGAGGTTTTTTTGAATTTGATGTTTGGCTGCTGAGAACAAGATAGAAAGTAGAAAATTTTAGGTGTTTAGTTACCCCTTCTGAAACTTTCTTTTCTGGTGTATTAAAGAAATTTATTTATTCTTCTATGCACTCAAACATGGAAAACTTTGTCAATAGATAAGATTCTACAGCGGTGGTGGGCTTATTTAAAATTTGAAGTTTGTCTTTTCCTCAGAGGTTAAGAACAGAACTATAGATTTAACAAAAAGAAGTGGAAGGTACATTCTTTTTCTTCTCTTTAGATTTCTTTCTCTTTTTATTTCAAGCTTCATTAACCAAAGTGCTTATTCTACTTTCTTTCCTTTTTTCCTCCTGTTTTTCCATCCAAAATGGGTCCTGAAAGAACTTCTTACGCCACCTCATATTCTAATAGCATAGTCCTGAAAGAACTTCCCTGTCTTTATCCATATCTTAATAGCATAGCCCACGTGTCCTTCGACAAATATTTTATTTCCTATGTTGTTTTGCTTTGAACATGCTTAAATTTGCTGCTTTTATCTACTTCCAATCCAAAATTTGTCTCTTTTTATTTGTGTTTTATTTTTATTTTGTAATAATACTCATCATCAATCAATCAATACAATTAAAGTTGGTGCCTTTCTTGGCACCTCGTGGCTCCACGTTAACAGCTTTTTCATTAAACGTGTCACCCGTTTTGAGTAGTGTATAAACACAGTTATTTGTGAGGTTTTTACTATTTCACCATTTCTTTCTCTTTTTTTCATCTACTGCCACGTTGCGTGTTTTTGTCTTAGTTCACGTTGCCTTCTCACTTTTCCATTGTTTTGTCTCTTGCTGAAATTTTTTTTGGTTACAACTTGCCAAGATTTTTTGTTCTATTGTGCTTCTATGAAAAATATATTTTATGAAAATATATATTGCAGTGTTGGGCCCATGTTAGCTGTTGGATATGTCATTTCAGTGTGTTTTTTTCACTTATTTTGTTTTTAGGTCAGATTGTTTGTTTGTTTTGGTTTCATTTTATCTGAATGGTGATTTCACTAAAAGATATTAATGCTTTCTGAGTCCAACGTCTTTTCTCTAATTTATTTATTCTCTATCCTTTCTATTCCTGCGGAACCTTTGTTGGGTTCTGCAGAACCAGTGCTTAAATTCAAGAAATATAGAACATTCTTGAGAAAGGAAGAAGATGGGGAAAAAGAAGCACAGTCCCACTTGAGCTGATAGAAGAATAGCAACGCCTATTGCACCCGTATGGAGAGAAGAAGTTGATATCGTTTTTCTTTCTCCGTGCCAACCTAATGACTGAGCGGTCAATAAAAGCGGTGGCAACGAAAGCTGAATCCTTTCTTCTCTTCCCTTTTTGTATTTCGTTCTTTCTCTCTCTAATGGGTGGTGATGAAGGCTGAATTTAGTCTGTTTCAAGTCGGCTCTGGGCATAAAAAGAGAAAGACGAAATTGTTTGCGACTATAGGCAAGTCATGGCTTCTCTCTTCACTTTTTGAATTTTTTTTAATTAATCTGAAAAAAAAATTCTATTATAGTAAATGTGTGAGGTTTTGCCTATTGGGATTCCTTTGCTTTTGGGAGATATAAAAAAAGACAAGAATTTTTTTTAGATAAAAATCTCTCATGTTCTTTGTAATTTTACATTTTTATTGTTTCTCATTACATTTCATGTTGCTTGCCAAATCATTTGAATATTGAAAGGGGAAACTCATACTTCAACTAGGTGGTTTATTTGGACAAAAAGCATTGAGAAGGAGTAGACTTGGAAATTTATTAGAGCGTTTGGAAAAGCAACCTCGAGGAACTTATAACAGATAAACTAGCCCAATTCATGACTGTTCTTTGAGGAATCTCCCGAAGAAGATACCAATATGGCTTTCCAAGATCGATAAAAGTGAAGATTTTGTTCTTTTCCACTTGCTTATACCAATGTTTTGAGGCTTTCTCTCATGTAGTGAAATATAAGTCTTAAAGTTCTTAGGAAAAAGGTTTTTTTTTCCTTGATCTTCTCCATTTTCTTTACCAAAAAGTTGAAGAAAGGTCGCCCCTTGGTTGGATTTTGTTTCAAGCAAAATCAAAGTTAGATCATGCTTCAACTTGCTGGATTTGGTAACTTTTTGTCTACCATAAATGTTAATTTGTTTGAATTTATTCATGATTTGTTGAGTTTCTTTTTCTTGATTTCAGTATTCTTGAATTTATTGCTTTGGCTCTTTGTTAAGAGTTACATGTTGAAATCTAATGGTATCTGGTTTTTCAAAAAAAAAATCGTTTTGCTTTTGTTGCAATGAAAAAGTTTTCTTTTATGCAATTTAATAGCTTTTTCTTTGGATGCTATGTGAAAGTGCAACCACCTTAATAGACTGAAAGACCTAGAGGATAAATGATTGGGTATGATAACTATGTAAGAGTATCATATTCAGAACTACCTCAGTGAACTATGAGAACAATAATGTTTATTCTCATTTTCATATTGTTTAGTTACCTGAATTTATCTGAAAATAGCCTTGGTCTTAATGATGAGTTTCTGTTTGTCACATCAACCCTACTCATTTGCATGATTAGGGAAAAAATAAGTTGGATAAGCATGATGAACACACAAATAACACATAACATTAGAAATTTTATGTCATAATACTTCCTTGCAACATTCACTGGTCAAGATTAACAAATAAAACTTTTTATTTGCCCGCTTCAATGATAAAAGGTCCTAGGCCTAAAAAAAAAATGCTTTAACGAATGTTCTTTTAGCATCTTTAAAAGAAAAGTTAAAAGATTTTTATTTTAAAAAAATTATAGTTTGGACTTCAAATTGTCTATTTAAGGATCAGTGTGTGCTTCAAATGAAAAGAAATAAATAAAGATTGTCCTAATAGTTTGTCATTTTTGGAATGATTGTCTTTAGCTTGGTATTCTGCTTGCTGGTTTTGTTTTATAATATTTTTTTTTCAAATTGCATCTGAAAATTTGTATTTTGATTTGTGTGATGAAGTCGTTCTGCTCCAATTTTCTGTTTTGGAGATCAGCATGTGCTTCAAATAACAAGAAAAGAAGACAGATTGCTTTTATTTGTGATTGCAAAACATTGATTCAAAAAAAAAAAGGCTTTCAATCTTTTTCTTCACATAGCATAGCCTTGCAAAGGCAGGTATTTTCTCTTGCTTTTCCTTTTTGTTTTTACTTCTCCACAACATTGTATCTTTTTATAATCTCTATGTCATAATCCAAGACAAACATGAGCATGATTAGATTCTTTACCAAGAAAAGAATGTCACAATCTAAGACAAGCATGAGCATGATCAGTGTAAATTTTGTGTGTTCTATTTCTCAATAGAATCATATGCTTACTATTAACATTAATTTGTCTAATGGTTCTAAAAACATTCTTGAGAAGTCATTTGCCAATTACCAATACAATTATTGTTTACATTGATGCTCTCCTTCATTTAGCTTTTAGAATTCGTTTGATAATATTAATTATCTATTTTTATAGCTAGGTGTTATATGGTTTTCATTTTAACCTATTGAACAAGAACATATGTGGTTCGAGACAAAGGAAAAACGAATCTATATTTGTGTTCCATTAGTCTTAGCTTTTCTATTCTTTCCTTTTCTTTTGGCACTAAAAATTAAAAAAAATCTTCGTCATAGTGCCTGATTTAGTTCTGCCAATTTTGATTCAAGTACTGTAATGATATTGTTTTTAGCTCTCACTTTAGGAGTCCTAGCTAAAGGATGATACTGGGAACCTTCAAATATGTGTTGAATCTGTTGTTCTTTACCTGATTTAGCTTTAGGAAAACATCCTACTTAGGTATATCTGCTTTTCTTCCTTTCTTTTTAATCCTTTGGTTTGGCGTTAAAAGATTTCTTCTTAGTTGTTGTTGTTGTTGTTATTATTATTATTATTATTATTATTATTATTATTATTATTATTATTATTATATGGATTGTTGGATGCTTGGGAAAAATAAAAACAATATTTGTAATCATTATAAAAGAGGTCATACTTTGTGCTTATGGTTCTTTCAGTTGTGTTTGCATTTTCATCCTTAGGCTTTTGTTGTCTATGTTTGTTTATCAAGTATTACCAGATAAAAATTGAGCATTAATGACTTAATTAATTCATAATTTTCTTTTTTGGGCGTTCTTTTTTTTTTGTATGTGTTTTAACAATGTTGATAAGGTCTTAGGGTCATACATGTTTGTTTCTAATTGATCTAATTTATCAAATAGGTATAACCCTTTTTTTTTGTTTTTTGTCATGACTTTAATTCTCTAATTTACTTCAAAAATTTTTTATGTTCAAATTGAATAGGTACATGAGAACAATCTAAGCAATTTGCATAGGGCATCAAAGCTCTCTCCTTTCATACTGGCACTCCACCCATGCCATTAAGTAGCAAAAGGTAACCATCATCACCTATACCACTGAATTCTGTTGGTGTTACTCAGGTGAACAAAATATCAACCAATATATCTTTGAATTTAATTTAGAATTTGGTGTTTCCTTTTTTTTACTTTTGAAAAGTTTTAGTCTTCCCTTGGTAGTTGTTTTTTAAAGTCTTATCCAAGGCTTGCTATTCTTATAAATAATGCGCATTGTTATAAAAATAATTTGAATTTTTTTGCAATAAGAAAGGTTATTTAATTCATTGGTAATAAATCCATGAGAATACATAGGAGTCAGATTTAGGTGGCCATGAATGCAACCATCCATGATAATTAGCTGTAGTAAAGCTAAGCTCCACTCTAATTTTGATGCATATGGATCACCTCCTTATTCTCATGCAATTATGATATTTTTCTCCAGCTCCTCATCATTGATTTTTCCTTTTGGCTTTACTACTAATTGATTTGTAATTTCCTTCATTAATTAAGATTGATTTCCTGTTGATAAGGTAGGACTTTGTCACTAAGAGTGTTAGAACTTTCTGTTTGTAATATGAAATTTTAATCTTTATTGCTTGATCAAGTTTAACTTCTACATTTTTTTTTTGTGTGTGTAAACTTCAATCATGAGAATGTTCTACTTTTGCTTTATAATTGTAAGTCATTGGGTTGGTACTCTTGAATCAATATATATGTTCAAATAAGAAAAAATGGTCAAAGACTTATCGAGTAATTTTCAATCTTTGCACCTATTTAGCTGAAAGTGCTTGGAAGTGAGCTATTTGCTTACCTTTTCCTTGGTTTGTAATTTTAGCAAGTGACACAACCTACTATATCTGCATTGATGCAATCTAGGTTTTAGTTAATTCTTTGGAAAGTCCTTTGGAAGTTACACTGTTTTCATTTATATGCAAGCTTGCATCTGGATCATACTTTTGTTAGACCAATCTCAAAGCGAAGTTTATTCTTTTTTTGGCATTGCTTATTTTGCTTGCACTGTTTTGTTGTCTGTTTGTTCTCCTGTTTGTGTCTAATTTAGTTTTAGCTGCGTTTGTTCTTGGTTAACTATTTTGGGCTTTTTAAGAATAACAATTTTGTTGTTTGCTTATTTTGCTAATTGGTTTGAGGGAAGAATCTTGCATGTTTATAACAAACTAAACTTTTTGACAAATTCAGAATTGTTTGGTTCATGTTTTTTCCTGTTAATTGTCATTTCTTATTCCTAGGCCGAAAGATTTTAAATCTGGAGCAAGTCAGTTGCTCCAATTCTCTGCTTTGATGATATTACTCCTCGAAATGACGATATGTGATTCTTACCAGGGATTCTTGAGTAAAACATTAGAACTTTAACTGGCTTAATTACTTGAATTATGTACTTTTGCTGTATTCTTGTTTTGTCATTCCAAACAAATAGTCTAATGAACCTTAGCAATATCTTCAATTTTTACATCTATATTGATGGCAGCTTTTGAATTTGAAGTTAATTCATAATCCATGCTTGACTGGTAACTTATTGTTAGCTATTGAGGATTTTAATGTATTTTCGGCTCCATATAGCTAACTCAACTATTCAACTCCATTGATGGAGTACCTAAGGGAGTTTATACTTTGCAAAGTTTATTGGGGGCTTATTGTTGCCTCTTAATCCTTTAAGTTGTGATAGTTCTTTGTCCTGTACATTAAACAACAAATTTATTGATGAAGTATATGGTTAAAAATAGAACAGTATACGACAGCTTATCTTTTTGTTATTTGCTCTTCTTAACTTAGTAAGCCTTGAATTATTATGTGTATCCTGTGTTTAATTTAATTTATTGTAAAACTTTAAACTTTTATACTCAAACTGTATCTATGCAGTTTTTAATATTACTTTTATATTCACATTGTCAACTAGATCGATTTGATGAAATTGCTAGGCTTAAACAGAATTGGCTTTTTTTTTGCGACATTTATATTAAATGTTTAAAAATTGTGTTTCTAATAACAAATATTTGAACTTTATAAGTAGACCGTGGCAAAGCACGACGGTCTACCTAGTTTTAATTATTTTGTCATATTCGTCTTTGTACCACATGCTACAACAACAGCTTAGCTTATTATTCATGTAATGGTAATTTTTGGTGTATATTTATGGGTTATTATATTAGGATTTTTTAAATTTGGGATTTTTTTTTTTTAATTCTTCAGTGCATAGTCATTCCTATGATCTGTGTCTGCGTTAAGTCTCTAAAAATAGAATTGGAAAAGCAGTTTGTTTTGTAATGCCAAAAAGGTTCATTCTGAAAGTTGGGGCAGCTCTTCCTGGGTTACTATCAATGAAGTTTGAGATTTCTAAGCCTACGGTTCACTTAATTTCAATGAATATCATTAGATTTGAAAAAAAAAAGTATAGTTATTATTAATAATCTGAGTATATATATTATATTTAAATAAAATGTTATTTTTTATTTTAGTTTTGTATTTAATTTGTAATGAAGTGTAATTTTAGATGAATTTTGAAAAATTCTCTTTAAGTGCATTTTTTTTAATTTTAAAATTCATCAATTTCTTTTTATCAAACAAGAAAATGAGATGTAAAAATTTTAAATAACTTGATCGAAATGAATTTTTTTTCTAGGAATCTAAAATTCCTTCATCCAAATGAACATTTAGAAACTTAATCATCTCTTACCAATCTTCTTTCATCTTGAAACTAAAAGAGAATAGCAAAAAGAAAATAACATAGTGCTGCAACTAATTCATTCTTGCATAGAGGCGTCCATATTCCATTTACTTACAAGCTGACGCAGATGCTCGAAAATCTTAAAAAATATTTATCCTCAAACTATGATAGTAAATATGTTATACAAACCAAGATT
This sequence comes from Heritiera littoralis, assembly GCA_031772115.1. NCBI lineage: Eukaryota > Viridiplantae > Streptophyta > Magnoliopsida > Malvales > Malvaceae > Heritiera > Heritiera littoralis. Next base: position 80,892 of record JAPDPK010000230.1, read on the forward strand.
ATAGTCTTAATTTACAAAGGCAAATTTAATACACGCCTACCAATAATGTCATGGTGGTATGGGATATTTGTTAAAACATACCAAGAAACCAATAGCAATATATAGAAAGGATAAAAGATGTGATGAAAAGCAGGCAGTGGAATAACCATTGCACCATGAATTGGAATTTTATTTGAGCCAAACTCACCATAATCGTCCTTCAACTTTGCCAAATAACCTGGAAAGAAAAAAATGGTCACATTGAAGGTCAGTTGGTGAAATAATAAAGAAAATTTAACTGGCTAGGCATGCATTTCAGGCGGTTTGGTAGAATGAATGCATTATGTTTCTTAATCTTATTCTCAGGCTTGGGCTGTGGATGTGTTACATATGTATAGGGATGTGAATTTGGTACTTACGATTGGAGGGATTCATCTTGGTTTGTAGAAACATCAATGGTATATATACAACTTGAATTTGTATTCATCGCCTTCTTCTCTTGTTAACACCATGGTTTTTTGTTCCATACCTGCTGCATTCCCACAGATTTTCTGTGTAAGCTCACTCGAAACATCCCTCAAATTAACTCTTTTCAGGTCAGGTAGACTTTCCCAACCATGTGGTAATTCCAAAAGCTTTTGGCATTCTACTATGCCTAGAACTAGAAGACCAGGCATTACTCCTTCGTTTATCACAATTTTTTTCAATTGAGGGATATTACATATTTGTAACTTCTTAAGCATTTGGAACCCTCCACGAAAGCATAAATACTCTCCCTCGTACGCATTTGAAAGTGACAATCGTCCCAGATTAGGCAGTGCTTGGATGTGAGCAAGACACTCTTCCCTCAATCTAGACCACTGTAATGTCAAACATGTGAGATTATGGAGGGAGTTAAACCAGTGGGGCACCTTCTCCAATTTCCCAGCCAGATAAAGTTTCTCAAGGCAAGGAGGAGCTGAAACAAGTGCATCCATCTTTAATCGCGCCTCCTTATTACTTGACAACACTAATAGATAGCGAAGGAGGCTTAAATTTCCAATGGAAAGGCACAAGTCTTTCTCATTGGCTTCCCTCACGTCGGTAATGCAAAGCTTTTTAAGTTGCGTCATTTTGTGGACTTCTTTAACAAAGGTGTCCCCTGCTTTCACAGAGGTCAAAACTTGTAAGCTCTTCATAGAAAAAATGCTGGATGGTACATGCACGCTGACCCAAAACTCATAGTCAGTCCATCTATTACCACCATAACGGTAACAGATTAGATGCTTCAGATTTTTTAACTTCACAATTCCTGAGGGAACTCTTCAATTCGGGTTTCCCTAAGAACCAAAAACTGTAAGTTACAAAGTTTTCCAATCGATTTTGGAAGCTCTTTCACTTGAGTTCTTGTTAAGTTAAGATATCTCAAATTGTAAAAAGTTACCACTTCATCAGGAAGTTTGTTGATTGGGGCACCTTCTAAATCCAACACTGTCAACAATTTAAAACCAGATGGCAACTTACTGAAGGAAGATCTAGACATTTCGCCATTAGCAAAAACAAACACTGAACGAAGTAGTGCTATATCCTTTCCTCCAACTTTCATCTCTTTGTCCTTTGCCACAATTGACAAGCGCCGAATTCCACTGTCTTCTAATATTTCTTCTTTCCCATCAGATATAGTAACAAACTTCTCTGTTTTTGATATTGAAACTGCAAGCTCTCGTAGAATGTCATGCATCTTACATTTTGCGGGCCTTCCAAATTCATTCCTATTTGCAACTTGAAGCAAGCCTCGACAAATCAATTCCTTTAAGTATGTCTCAGCTACCACTTCCGGTGTTACTTCTTGATGTGGTTCCACAAAGCCTTCTGCCACCCAAAGTTTAATGAGCCTATTTCGCTTAACCCTATAATCTTCTGGAAATATACAACAATATAGAAAGCAATGCTTAAGTCTAGTAGGCAAATGATGGTAACTAAGCAATAAGATACACTTCATTTTTCCAAGCTCGTGGTTGTTGCTTAGCTCCCAAGTTAAGTTGTCACGAACTATTCTCCATTCGTCTATGAAGGTCTTGCGAGATAATAAACCGCCCAAAGCCTCAATAGCTAATGGCAAGCCTTCACATTTTTCAGCTAGGTTTCTCGCTAAAGAATAAAGATGTGGTGGACATCGACCAAGATTGCTTGGGAAAGCTTTCATACAGAATAGCTTCCAAGCCTCATGGTCTCTTAACGGCTTAAGTTCAAGAACGTGGCTTATAATCCCAAATTGGAAAGAAGCCACATCACCCATTCGTGTAGTAATCATGACACGACTTCCAAAACTTCCGTCAGGAAGTAGTCTGCTTATCTGCTGCCAGAGATTGATCGTCCACACATCATCTAGCACAATCAGATATCTCCTTCTCTGCAAGTAGTTCTGGAGAATCTCCCCCAAATCCCTGTAGCTCATGGTGTTCAAATTCATTGGATTTTTCTTTTTATTTTTCTTATTGTAGATCTCTTTTATCATGGATCTAAGTAACTCTTCCACTGCATACTGTTGCGAGACAGTGATCCAGGCACAACACTCAAAATGTTGCTTGAGTATTTCTTTGTTGAAAGTATTGGCAACTAGAGTAGTTTTGCCCGAACCACCCATTCCCACCACTGAGATGACAATCCTTCGAAGTTCTCCATTTGTCAACCAACCCAGTAGCTTGTTTTGTATCTTCTCGATGCCCACAAGATCATCATCTTTAAGAAAAAGAGAAGACTCACTCTCAATTTTCAACCAATTAGGATCACCGCCAAGCATTCCTTCCATTTTTTCAGCACCTTTTCCTTCTAATTGATTAACTCCGTATCTCTTGTTTCTATTCTGCATATTTGCAAGTTTTTTGTTGATCGTCTGCAGCTTAGCAGCTGTTTTATGCCTCAAGAATAGATTCTGGGGAAAGTGAATGCCCTTGAGGAAAAAACTTGAGTATTTATTACCCCTCCATTGTTGTTGCTTGCTCATGTGGTACATGAATTCGTGAATAACGTCTTCAACTTCACAGGCCATGTCTCGCACGTTTGCCACCCATTCGTTCTTTGCTTGGCCGTGTACTCCTGCTGTTTTGTCAGCATTCTCAAGAAAAGATCTCATGCTATTCAGCTCAAGCTTGATTTCAATGATTTCATCACGAACCCCACTCAGCAATGATGCTTCGTTTTCTAAGATGGAGACAACCTTGCACAATAAGAGATCTGTTGTGCTTAAAGCCATTTTTACTTTGGGCACTGCTCCGCACTCTAAACCCAATTTAAGCCTTCACCTTACTTCAGAGCTGTTAAGAAAATTTAACTATTAAACCCCAATACTTTCACTACTATGACCACCATTATTTTTGAAGGATTCTGAAAAAAGAATCAAAGACAATAAATTCCATTTAGCTGAAAATTTAAATAATAATAATAACAAAAGGAAAAAGTTAGTGAGCTTCAAAGAAACAAATTTTTTTTTTAAATTATAATATGGATTAGTTTTTTATTCTCGAACAATTGTGACTTTTAATTTCGAAATTAAAAAACTATCCCATATCCCACCTTTTTTTAATTAATTTTTTTTATTTTTTTAATATACACCATGTGTCACCCTTATGGAGTTTAAAACATCCGTAGTATGGTATAATTTACTCAAATTTTGTTTTTTAATATTAGTAGTATAATTGAGTTAAACTATTTATGAGCTATTCGAGCTCGAATTGATAAGTACTTAATTTTTTTACTCATTTATTTTTTAGGTCAAGTTTAGTCTTAAATCTTTTGAGTAATGAGTCGAATCGAGTTTGAGTATTTTAATATTTCTTAATATTATGCTCGAGTGATTTGCGAGTCTAATCAAGTTTATATATATATATATATATATAGAGAGAGAGAGAGAGAGAGAGAGAGAGAATATCTAATTATTAGCTTACCATTTAAATCTCATAATTAGAGGTGGCAAAAGTTGACCCGACCAAAAAAATCCGTCCAATTAACCTGAATCTAAACCTGACCGATCCGATTTGACTAAAAAAGTCAATAGCCCAAATCCAACCCGATACGAGCCCGAATTTATCGGAATTTACATTGATCCAAACCCGACCGGATCCGAACCCAAATTCATCTGAATTTAAATTAACCCGAACCCGAATTAATCCAAACCCGAATTGATCCAAACCCAAATTGATCCAAATCCAAATTTACCCAAACCCGAAAAGATTCAAACTTAAATTTAATATTATCAATAAATATTTAAATGTTAAAATTAATTATCAAAGTATTTTAATATAGTAAAAATATAATTTTTTTCAATAATATGAGTGTTATATATTTTTTTAATCTAGTTAAACTTAAATATTCACTTTTATATCGCATTCATTTGAACCTAATGTATAATTATTTAATGACTAATCTATAATAGAGTACAGAAGCTATATCATCTACACTTAATATCTCCAATTATTCTATAAAAAATCAAATAAATTAAAGAGATATATATACTGATTTACGATATTTAGTAAAGATTATTAAATCACTTTGATTCATAAAGTTATTAATTATTATAGATAATAAAAATAAAATAAAAAAAACATAATTAATTTATGAATATTGGTAAATATATTATAAAGAAAACTATCATACAAATTATTAAATATTTTGATTTTTTTAATCCTAATTGTACTGTAGGTCAGTAAGAAGAAAATTTTATTTTCATGAGTTTTGTAATTCTTAGAAATATGGTTTCAGTTGATTTTCATATCAGCTAAATCACATCGAGATGACCAAGGCTTAACCCAATAAACCTGTCCAATCGACCCAAATCCAAATCCGATCGACCCAAATCCAAATCCGACCAACTTGAATTGACTAAAAAAATCAACGACCCAAACCCGATCTAATCCGAACCCGAATTAATCTGAACCTAAATTGATCCGAATTCAAATTGATTCAAACCCGACCTTATCCGAATCCAAAATGATTTGAATCCGAAATAGACTGATTTTTTCTTGACCCAAACCCGACCTTATCCAAACCCGAAATGATCCAAACCTGAAATGATCCGATTTTTCCTTAACCCAAAATGATCTGATCCAAAATGACCCAACCAAACCAGATCCTATCCGTTCATTTGCCACCTCTACTCATAATACATAATTGAAAAATGGCAAATCAAACTTATTGAATCAAGTTCGAGCAACTTAAATAATCTATCTAGTTAAGTTTGAATTTTAAAAATTAAATTAAATCAAACTTAAGCAAAATTTCAAATTTCAAATTTCAAATTTTGATTTTGAGTCAAACTGAACTTGACTACTCGAGTTGGAAATTAAATTATACCTACTCAATTCAAATTGGTAAACTGCCAATTCAAAGAAATTTGAAAATAAAAAAAGGTCTCTATTAAAATTTTTTACCAAAAAGAAAGTGACACATTCAAATATAGGCCCATAAATAAGTATTTCTTTTTTACATGTTAAAAATTAATAAATTTTTTTACAAAAAGAAATCCTATTAAATATTGAATAATACAAATACAGTGGTTCTTCTTTAATTTTAATCCTATTCACAAAATATCTTGGGTGAAATAAACAAATAAATAAAATTATTATATTAATAAATATTATACATATATAAAAAAATTTTACTAATGAATATCTCAAGATGGACCTGATAATTCTAAACTCGATACGAAAACAATACGAATAAAAGATAAAAAGGTAATATGGTTAAAATTTTATAAAACATATATATGAATATGATAGAATTTTTTAAAAAATATTTTATATGTAGCATGTCAACATAAATTAACACAAAATTTATGTGTTTTATATTATACGAATACAATTTTATAGTATATGAATATGAATTTATACACGAATACCAGGTCTAGGATTGTAAGCACCTTTTAAGACTATTTAAAATATTATTTAAAATAATATTTTATATTAAAAATAATAATTAATAATTAATATAATAATTTCAAAGCATATACATGATTGTATTTTAACCTTTGATCACATTATATATATATATATATATATATATATATATATATATATATATATATATATATATATATATATATATATATAAGGCACACACTCTCAATATAATAATATTGAAGCACTTATTAGCCAACTTAAAACTAAATTAGTTTTATGCTTTTGTTAGTGGATCATTTCTTAAAAAGAAAAAGATACAATCATTTGAAAATATACAATAAGTGCTAATGAGATATTAATTTAGTGGTAAAGAAAAGATTTTGAGACCTTAAAGGGATAAGAAAATCTCAGGCTTAAGTTTCATTGTACGTAAGTTGTATTTTCATTTATATACTGATTCTTTTTTGATGATTTAAGTGATTTATAAATGTAATTTTTAATTATAATTGTATTCTCTCATGTAATGTACCCTTTTGATAAAAAAGAAATACAACAATTAAATGCATAGAAAGAGAAATTCTCTATAAAGCATGTAAATAGCTCTTTACACCTCATTTTTGAAAAAGATTGTACAATAAACTTTTTTGTTTAATATAATTTAAATTACTTCAAATCCTTTTTTTCTTTATTCTTTTAGACATGATACAAAAACGATATAAATAAAAAACATAAAAGTGATATAGGTTAAAATTTTATAAAAATTTTATATAAATATTATAAAAGTTAAGAAAAGTTTTACGTTTGACGTGTCGACAAAAGCTGACATGAAATTTTCATGTTTTACATGATAAGAACATAATTTTATATTACATAGATACGAATTTTATATACAAATTATTAGGTCTAGGGCTATAAGCACTTTGTAAGGTATTTAAAATATTATTTATAATAATATTTTTATACTAAAAATAATAATTAATGTGATAATTTCACTGCACATACATGATTGTATTTTAACCTTTGATCACGTAATACATACATAAATACATAAATACATAAATATATACATACATACACACATATACACACATGATTACAAGTTTCAGCCTATTTGCGTTAGAACTGGATTGTGAGAAGTTTTTAAATCAAATAAATTAAAATTTTATTTAAACCCAGAATTCTTTTTTCACATAAAAAAAGGTTGAAATTCCCAACAAAAAGAAGCAAACGATAGAGAGAATATACAGTAAAAGGAAAAAATAAACGTAAATATAAAGGAAAAGAAAAGTAATACCTTGCAATAGATCAGCTAGATCTCGTTTAGGAAACATGATCCAACTATAATAGATGCTTGTCTCCCAAAGTTTACGAGTTTTTCGTTGATCAAAGCGTTATAACAGAAAGAAGAGATGGTCAAATCTACACCACTTGTCTTTTTCTGCAAAGACTGGCATCTAATATTATTTATCATTGAGTATTGAGTGATGCAAACTTTATTAATGACTTTTGCGGTGTGTTTGCGTGTTTGGTGGAGTGAAGAAGTACTAAAAAGTAAAAAGGTTCATAAGGAAATTCTTCAACGGGTGGAAAACCAAATTGGAATACTGCTCAAAATTGATTTTTGTACTAAACTAGACCAGAGGCAGATATGTTAGAATATGCATTCAGGTTGACTTTGACAGGCTGCTGGTTCCGAAAGTTAGAATTGGTAAGCTGGTCCAACCCATGCAAATCTATGTTTCAAATGTGGCATTATTGGCCACAGAAAAAAAAAATGGACTGTTGAAAAAGACAACTCAGCAAACACAGAGCAAATCTTACTAGAAAGGACTGAATAACAGCCTTTGAATGTTTCCAAAAATGAGTCAGAAAAAGGTGAAGAAAAGAACGGTTTTGGTCCATGGATGATACTATCGAGGAGAAAGAATAGACCATTTAAAGTGCAGAATTAGGGCAAAGAAAAACCAACCCAGCAACCTACCCGAAATCAGAGAGAAAAAGGTTAAGCAAAAAAGCTTAAATCATTTTTTAGAAAATAAACTATCAAACATAAAAATTAAGATTTATATATAATGCATTGACAATATATAATTTTTATATATTATTAATGCATAAAAAATTGACATTTCATCAATAGATCCTTATATGCAAATATAAATAAATTTTTTTAATTTACCCATAAGAGCCATTAATAAACAAACTCTAAAAATTATTATAAAATATATTTTTAACTAATTTTATCTTACCTATAAATTTTATTTTTTTCTTATCTTTTTTTTTCTTTCTTAGTTTTTCTTTTTTTCTTTTTGCCTGTGGAAAAAGAAAAGAGAGAAAGGAAAGAAAAATAACTTTTAAAGATAAAATTGTAAAAAAAATTATATATTTTTCAGTTTATAAATTTGAATTATTAAATTTAATTAATATTTTTTGTTTTATCTGTTCCCTTCTAATTGCCAAAAAAGAAAGAAGAGGAAGAAACTAAAGAACTAAATAAAAATAGTTAAGAATTGTCTTTTTGAAATTTTAATGTGATTACAAAATTCAACTTATTTTTTAGAAAAGCTCATTTTTCTAAAATAAATATTTTAATATAAATATTCTAAAATAAATATTTAACTTATAATCAAAGAAATTATTTTAATATAAAGAAATAAAAATGAAAGGAAAGAAAAGAAAAGAAAAAAGGAAAAAAATACAGAGAAATTTTTTTATAAAAATTAATTGTTTAACAAAATACATTTTTGTGAAAATGTAATTTAAATTTTATAAAAGATTAAGTTTCTTATTAAAAAATCAACTAATAATTTTAACTAGTGATTATAATATTATAAATAATATTTAAATTTTTAGTTTTTGATTTATATTTATAACAAAAAATTTATAAACTTAAATTATTTGAAAAAAGTGTCCTACAAAAAATATATTTTTTTATACTACTTTTAATTTTACATATATCATATACAGTGAAAGACATATAAAATCATCTCATTTTATTCTAAATCTTTACGTACATCAAACATAAGATATAATAATATCATTTAACATTATCTTATCACAATTTTATATTATCATAATTATTTTTATCTTATGCATCAAACATGATTTTAGTTATTGTTTTTAGTCTATAGACAAAACTTTTCAAACATGATTACAAGTTTCAGCCGATTTGCGTTAGAACTGGATTGTGCGAAATTTTTAAATCAAATAAATTAAAATTTTATTTAAACCCAGAATTCTTTTTTCACAGAAAAAAGGATGAAATTCCCAACAAAAAGAAGCAAACGATAGAGAGAATATACAGTAAAAGGAAAAAAAAACGTAAATATAAAGGAAAAGAAAAATAATACCTTGCTATAGATCAGGTAGATCTGGTTTAGGAAACATGATCCAACTAAGATAGATGCTTTTGTCTCCTACAGTTTACGAGTGTTTCGTTGTTCAAAGCGTTATAACAGAAAGAAGAGATGGTCAAATCTACACCACTTGTTTTTTCTGCAAAGACTGACTTCTAATATTATTTATCATTGAGTATTGAGTGATGCAAACTTTATTAATGACTTTTGAGGTGTGTTTGCGTGTTTGGTGGAGTGAAGAAGTACTAAAACGTAAAAAGGTTCATAAGGAAATTCTTCAACGGTTGGAAAACCAAATTGGAATGCTGCTCAAAATTGATTTTTGTACTAAACTAACTACCAGAGACAGATATGCTAGAATATGCAGTCAGGTTGGCCTTGACAGGCTGCTGGTTCCGAAAGTTAGAATTGGTAAGCTGGTCCAACCCATTCTTGATGGAAAGGTAAACCTATGTTTCGAATGTGGTATTATTGGCCACAGAAAAGAGAATTGCATTGTTGAGAAAGACAACTCAGCAAACACAGAGCATATCTTGCAAGAAAGGACTGAATCACAGTCTTTGAATGTTTCCAAAAATGAGTCAGAAAAAGATGAAGTAAAGAACGGTTTTGGTCCATGGATGATACTATCGAGGAGAAAGAATAGACCATTAAAGTGCAGAATTCAGGTAAAGAAAAACCAACCCAGCAACCTATGCGAAATCAGAGAGAAAAAGGTCAAGCAAAAACGTCAGACCAAGTGAAAGAAAGTCACCAACGGGACAATGAATAGAATGTAGACAGACTGTCCAAGCCTGAAAAGTCAAGTCATGGCCATGGTTTGATCATTTCAAAATCTGACAAAGGAAATTAATTAATAAATTTGAACGTATATTACAAATAAAATAATATATAAAATAAGCAAAATAAAAAAAAGGAATAAAAAAAAATTGCACCTTGCTTCTGTTTTCTTACTTGTGTGCGACAGGGACCAACTTCCTCGACCTTCTCCTTCACCATGCTTCGGCAACTACTAGGAGCAGCAAATAGGGGCCAACAGCGTCACACACCAGCTACCAAGGAGCTTCGCGGCACAAGCAACTTAGAGATGCTGGCAGCAGCGGCGATGGCAGATAGGGTAGTGTAGAAACGATAACTTAGAGAGGCGATATGTAAGGAGCAATGCCAGCTAAGCTTGCTGAGTTGTTACTCAATTGTATTAGTTATACAGTTGGCTAACTAACAGAACTGACTGGTAGTTTTGTAGTTATTTCTAGTCAGTACTATAAGTACCATGATGTAATCAGAACAGAGATTAACGAATGAATAACATTCATTCTTGAATTCATCTCCATCTTTTTCTTCTTTCTTCTTCGTCTTCAATACTTCTTCTTTCCTTTACTTCTCTGTAAGGTGTAATCCTCTCATAGTATCAGAGCTAATGATGGAAGGCACTTCGACAACCTCCAGAGATTCATCTTCACCCTTTGTTATCAATCCTGGGTCACAAAGTGTTACTGTGAAGCTTGAGGTTAACAATTTCTTGCTTTGGAAATAAGCAACGTTAAGAGGATATGGGCTGAAAGGCTACATAAATGGTAGTCAATCTGTGCCTGCGAGGAACACACCAAAATTTGAAGTTTATGATCATCAAGATCAACTTCTAGTTTCTTGGATTTTTTCATCCATCAGCAATCAAATCTTACTAAATCTTGTGGGTTGTGAAACAACCAGAGAGTTATGGGAATCCATAGATGAGTATTTTACATCTCAGACTAGTGCAAAAATCATGCAATACAGAAGAGAGCTTCAAAGTGTCAAGAAGGGAAGCCTGAGCATGAAAGATTATCTGTTGAAGGTGAAGTCTTTATGGGATACTCTACAATCTTGCGGGTGCAAGATGCCGAATAATGAACTGGTGCATATTGCTCTATTTGGTCTAGGCCAAGAATATGATGCCATAGTGGCAGCCATATCCACTCAGAAAGAACTACCAACCTGGAAAACAACCTCTACTCTTTTAATTGCAACTGAGTCAAGGAATCTTCAGAACTCATCATTCACAGATTCTTCACTGTTTGCAGCAAATGTTGCAATACATCAAAGAAAACCTTATTTCTTTAATGGTGGAAGAGGAAATAGAGGTTTTATTGGTGACAATAGAAGTGCTAAGGGCAAAGGAAGGTCTCGAGGCAGAGGAATGAGTGGAAACAAACCTCAATGTCAGCTGTGTGGGAAACTTGGGCACACTATGCACAAATGCTATCACAGGTTTAATATTTCATTTAATCCAGATCCTAGAGAGTCATTCTTGCATTCAAGAACAAACACTGTTGCTTATCTAAAATTTGAGTTTGGATATCCAAGATCTAAGTATGGTCATCAAGAAGAAAATATTACAGAAGCCCTAATAGCAACACCAAACACAATAGCTGATTCAGCTTGGTTTCCTGATTCTGGAGCCGCCAATCATGTCACCAATGCCCTGCAAAACTTAAATGTTGGATCTCAGTATCATCGTTCTAGAAAATATCACATTGGAAATGGAGTAGGACTTAATATCTCAGGTATTGGTCACTCAACTATTGATTCTTCATCTAAGTCATTTAAATTGAGAAATATCTTACATGTCCCTCAAATCACTAAAAACTTGTTATCTGTCTCTCAATTCTGCAAAGATAATCATGTATACTTTGAGTTTCTTACTGACTTTTGCCTTGTAAAGGACCTTATCACCAAGGAAGAACTCTTAAAGGGGACACTTGAGCATGGCTTATACAAGTTAAATCTGCCTTTCAATCAATCTACTGCTGGTGATCTTGAGAACCAAATAGAAGTCCTTGTTTCAAAGTTTTCTAGTTCATCTCCTTCACTAGAAGAATCTGTTCCAAGACCTGATCTCTTTATACTTTGGCATAGGCGTTTAGGCCACCCACATGCTATTGTAGTTTCTAAAATTCTTTCCTCATGTAATGTTTCAACTACAATTAATAAAAATTTCGTTTGTCCTCACTATCAAATGGCTAAAAGTCACAAACTTCCTTTTTCCTTGTCTACTACTGTATATAATTCACCACTTGTTCTTGTTGAATCTGATCGTTGGGGACTTGCACCTCATTTATCTGGAGATGGTTCTAGGTATTACATCTCTTTTGTAGATGCCTATTCTAGATACACATGGATATATTTCCTTAAATCCAAAAATGAAGCTTTACAGTCCTTTATTCACTTCAAACAACGAGCCGAAAAACAATTTTCGACGATTATTAAAATATTACAAACAAACTGGGGTGGTGAATTTAGAAGCTTTTCCTCACTTCTAAACTCAGAAGGCATCATTTTTAGACATCCTTGTCCACACACTTCTCAACAAAATGGTCTAGTTGAAGGGAAACATAGACACATTGTAGAAACTGGTTTAACACTACTTTCTCAAGCATCTTTACCTCTTACATACTGGTCTGAAGCTTTTTGATCAGCTGTATATTTGATTAACAGGTTACCTAGTACTGCTTTGCATTCAAGGTCACCCTTTGAAGTTCTCTACAAGGTAAAGCCAGACTACACATTTCTTAAAACTTTTGGCTGCTTGTGTTTTCCTTACCTTAAACCATATCAAAGTCATAAACTAAACTATAGGTCTGCTCCTTATATATTTCTTGGATACAGTTCTCACCACAAAGGATACAAGTGTCTAGATGCTAATAACAGGCTCTTTATTTCCAGACACATTGTCTTTGATGAAAGTAAATTTCCATATAGTGAACTATTTTCCAAAGCAACCAATACTACCTTGTCTTCTAGTACCTTCCCTTCTACCCACCACCACTAGTCTCGTCCATCCCTATGTCAACTCATTTAATCTTTCTTCTTCTTCCTCTCTTCCTTCAGATACACCTATCATAGCTTCTCAATCCAACAATTCACCTAACTCATCCTCCATGTCTCAATCGAGTGATCAATCCTCTATATTAGGTCCACCTCCATTTCCTGCTGCCATTAACCAGCATCTTATGCAGACTAGATCCAAATCTGGTATTTTCAAGCCAAAAGTTTATGTGGTTGACCTGACCTATCATGAACCTAAGAATATTTCTCAGGCTTTGCAACATCCTAGTTGGAAACAGGCAGTTGAGGCTGAATATGTTGCTTTGATGAAGAATAATACTTGGTCCTTAGTTCCTCAACCTGCAGACAGATCAATAGTTGACTGCAAGTGATTGAAAAAGAATTCTGATGGTATAATTGCAAGGTACAAAACTCGGCTAGTAGCTAAAGGGTATTTAGAACAAGCTGGTATTGACTTGGGTGAGACGTTTAGTCCAGTTGTGAAACCTGTTACCATTCGTATCATTCTCACTTTAGCTTTATCCAAGGGATGGTCACTTAGACAACTAGATGTAAATAATGCATTTTTTAATGGAAGTCTTCATGAAGAGGTGTATATGTGTCAACCACCAGGTTTTGAAGTTGAGGATAGTAACTTTAACCTTGTTTGCAGGCTTCATAAAGCCTTATATGGCCTTAAACAGGCACCCAGGGCATGGTATGATAAGTTGCAACAATTTCTTCACCAACAAGGCTTTGTATCCGCTAAAGCAGATCACTCTCTCTTTATTCGAAGATCAGCTTTTTTTTGCACCTATATTTTAGTTTATGTAGATGACATTATAATGACTAGCAATTCTTCATTTGAGGTTGACAATCTAGTCAAAATTCTTGATGCAGCATTCTCTCTTAAAGATCTTGGGGCTCTGAATTTCTTTCTTGGTGTAGAGGTTACTCATTTATCTTCAGGCATTCTGTTAACCCAAACAAAGTATGTTAAAGACCTTCTCCAAAGGTTTAATATGCTTGAGGCCAATTCTCTACCTACGCCTATGGTCAGCTCACTTAAACTCTCAGCTCAAGATGGTTCACCACTTGCAGATGTCCAGCAATACAGAAGCCTTGTTGGAGCGTTACAGTACATTACTATCACTAGACCAAAAATTTCTTATAGTGTGAATAAAGTGTCTCAATTTATGCATAAGCCCCTAGACACACATTTGAAGGCTGTTAAAAGGATCTTGAGGCATTTGTGTGGCACTTTGGACTATGGTCTTTGTTGACATCTAATTTTGTCCCATTTATTATTATTATTATATATTTATATTTATTTTATTATTTATATTATTTCTGTTATTATTATTATATTATTACTATTATTATTATTTCTAGTTTTATTATTATTATCATTTTTATTTTTAGTTTTTTTTTTATTACTATTATTATTATTATTATTATTATTATTATTATTATTATTATTATTATTATTATTATTATTATTATTATTATTATTTTGTCTGTCATCTACTTGCCACCAGCCTCCCGTAGCCACCCATCAGTCCCATTATCACATTAAATGCTTCAAGATCTACTAGATTTGCCGGCAGACCCATTGTCTCAAGCCGTCGGCGACCAACCCTCTCCCAGTCTCGAACTTCACCCAGCAGATTTCCACCTTCCACATGCCGTAAATCCCGCTCCAACAGAGACCTATAGATTTTGTGACTCTGAAAGGCTAAAGGGGGAGGCTCCAAAGTCGTTTTAAAGGGACCCCAAGCAATAAAACGGGACTTCTCTTCGCGAAAAAAAAAAAAGAGACATCATTCCACAGAAACACCACAACCTCAACCCTCCGACCAACCACACAGCCATGCACCACCATTATCACCAAGCCATCATCATTGCCACATCCCAGATCCCATCCTCACTCACCACCACCCGAGCCATCATCAACCATCACTCACCTTCCTTAATCCAGCCCTTTCAACCCTCACAAACCTTAACTCATCAAGCAACCACTCACAGCCATCGAAACCAATCCCCTCCTAACCCAGATCTAAAAACCCACTACATCGAAACCCAAACTCAATACTTCCCAAAACCAATCTTCAAAAACCTGCAAAAAAAAAAAGAAACAAACCAAACAATACAGCCCAACCAGATTCAACACCAGATCCAAAAACCAAAAAACAAAAAAAAACACAAAGGGGTTTCTGTTTATCAGATCTATGTGGCTCGAGGGATTTCTGGGCAAAACGGGGTTCAAATCGAAGTAAAGGAGAGGAAGTTGAGTTCTTTAAGGGTGTCTTGAATATCACAGACGACGGGTGTAAGGCGGCGCACAACGACCGGCAGTTGTCCGAAGAAGGAGAGGTTTAGAGGATTTTGAGTTTTTGAGTTTTTTTGGCGTGAAATTTGATGAAAATGGGTTTTAAAAAGGGGTTTACCTTTTATAGCTAAGGAGAAAAGAAGAGTAAAGGAGGCGACCCGTGTGTGAACTTGACCCAACCAAAATCCGCGAGTTCGCCCGCCCGTGGATAGGGAAGTCGGATCTGTGTTGTTCCCACTAGAAGTAGGATCCGTGAGCTCACTCGCCCGCCCAAGGAGCTAGCCATTCAAGGAACTCGCCCGCCTGTGGAAAAAGGAGTAGGATCCGCGTATTGCTCCCACTTGCTCGTCTGTCCGGGAGTTCGCCCGCTCGTTGGAAGCAGCAGTGTGTTCGCCCGCCAAAAAAGAAGTAGGATCCGCGAGCTCACTTGCTCGTTCACGAGCTCGCCCGCCCGAGGAAAAGGAGGTCACGCACTCGTTTTAGGAGCTCGCCCACCCAAGGAGAAAAAACATCCACTTGCTCGCCCGCTCAAAGAGCTCGCCCGTTCGAGGAGTTCGCTTGCTCGATGAGGGTATATTCCCTTTTTTTCATTTATTTCATTCATTTGTTTTATGGAAATAATTCTTTAGGTAAAAAATAATAAAAATAAAATATTAATTGAAAATAAAATTGAATTCTTCCGAGGATGGGATGTCATGAGACTCACAAGTAGTGATTTCTTGACTGATCCCTAGGTGAGAGGAATTAGCCAAATGTTACCAGAGTATTGGGATATTTAGTTAAATTTTTCAATATTAAGAATTTCATTAATAAAAATTAAAATATAAAATTCCTTTTACAAATGTATCATATATCAAATGTTAGTGTCGTAACGGCTTCGCGCTCGACGATTTTCGAAAAAAGCGTTTAAAAACAAAACATGGGAGTCGCCACCAATCTTTTTTATTAGGTGTGATTGGCCACCTGAAAACGTTTATCTTTTCAACAAAATCTCAAAATCGATTAAGTTTTATTAAAAAGATAATCTTTTGGTCTGCGAAACAAAAATTGGGTTCGAGGGTACGGTTACGCGTGGAGAAGGATCAGCACCCCCACGACGCCCGTTAAAAACGGTACCATAGTAATCATGTGTTATCCTTTAATTTTAATGAAATGGTCTTGAATTGATATTTAACAATAATTCATATTTTTATTACAATCAATTTTGTTCTTTTTAATTTTGAAACATTTAAATATTATTTTTTATTTGAAATAAGTGAAAATCTTTTGTATTGAAAATTATTCCGAAGTACCCCAATACTCTGGTAGCATTTCGGATAATTTACTCACCTAGAGATTTCTTAAGAATCACTACTTGTGAGTTCTGTAGAATCTCATCATCGGAAGATTCACACTTGCTTCCAAAAATTCTTATGAATGCATATGATGCAAACAGATTATTAGTGATGCAAATGAATTTTTTTAAGTAATTTTTTTATATAAATGTTTCTTTACTTATTTTAAATAAAAATTCTTATTATTGAAAAATTGCACTAAGTATCCCAATACTCTGGTAACACTTAGTGAACTTCTCTCACCTAGGGATCAGTCAAGAAATCACTACTTGTGAGTTTCATGACATCCCATCATCGGAATTCATTTAATTAAATTTAATTTTTATCATTAATTTCCTTTTTCAATTTTCTTTTTTTAAAAAACTTATTTATTTTTATTTTTAATAAAAAATAAATTATTGAAAAATCATACTAAATATCCCAATACTCTGGTAACATTTAGTACGACTCTTCTCACCTAGGGATCAGTCAAGAAATCACTACTTGTGAGTTTCATGACATCCCATCATCGGGAGATTTGTTTACTTAAATTTAAATTTTATTATTTATTTCCTTTTCTTATTTTCTTTTTTTAAAAAACTCATTTAGTTTTATTTTTAATAAAAATTTAAATTGTTGAAAAATCATACTAAATATCCCAATACTCTGGTAACATTTAGTAGACTCTTCTCACCTAGGGATCAGTTAAGAAATCACTACTTGTGAGTTTCATAACATCCCATCATCGGACAAAATTTCATTTGATTAAATTTAATTTTTTTATTAATTTTCTTTGTTAAAAAAACATTTATTTTTATTTTTATTTTTATTATTTTTTTATTATTTTTTTATGAAAATATATTAAGAATATCTAAAATAAATTATAAAGCAAACAAATAAGTAAATAAATAAAGAGTAAATAATAAGTAAAGATCTTTACCCACACAAAATTGGGTTTGAAACCCAAATAAGCCTTCAAAAAAAACCAAAATCCAACCCAAAGGCAGGAAAGCCCAAATCTGCCAGCCAAAGCGGGTCGGGCAGTCGGATCCGGGGCCGGGTTGGGCGTGCACGCGGGTCGTCCCTCCTCAGCTGGCCGGGTGCGGGTCGGATCCTCGCTGGTCCGGGTCGGGTCGGCGATGGAGCGGCAGGGGTCTTCTCCTCGAGCGGGTCAGGTGCGCGGACCCGGGTCGGATCCGGGTCCACGCGCGGATCCCACGGTTTTTCTTTTCTTTTTTAACTATAAAAGCTAACTTCTTTTTTTTTAACCCATTTTTTCTTTCTTTTTACCAAAAAAATCCCAGAGCTCTCGAACTCTCCGTCGGGGCGATTTTCGGCCGCCGCTGGGATCGCCTTGCGCCGCCGCCGGCCACCGTCGCCGGTGGCCAAATGGCCAAAAGCCTTCAACTTTCCGAATCTCCTCCGCCTCTTCTCTTCGATTCCGAGCCCCGTTTCTCTTAAAAAACCCCCTAACCCAGTAGATCTGTTAGGAACCGAAACCCAAACCCTTTTTTATTTTTTTTGTTTTTGACGATTTTTTTTTGTTGTGGCTTGTGGTTGCTGGTTTTGTTGTTGTTTTTTGGTTGCAGGTATGGTGAGTGATGGGCTTGGTTTGGGACCGGTTTTAGGGTTAGGTGTTTTTCGGTGGGGCTTTCGGGTCTTGGTTTTCTGTTTGAGGTTGCTGGTGGGTTCCGGTTGTGGGGAAGTGAGGTCGAATGATGGGTGTTTGGGTAAGGCTCGATGGCGAGGGATGAGGCTGGTTGTTGATGTCGAGCCAGAAGAGGTGGCCTCTGGTAGTGTTTGGGGATGGTCTTATGGGTTTCTGATGGTGGTGTTGGGTTTTGTGAGTGAAGGCCCTGGGGAGAAAGCTTGAAGCTTGGGTCCCTCGTTACTGGTTCTTGTAGGGGAAAGGAGTAGGCAGAGATGAGATGGGTGGCAGAGGGGGTGGTCGGCGGTGATGGGACTGCCTGGGGAGATGGGTTGGCAGTAGTTGATTGACTGATTGGACAAAAAAACAAAAATAATAATAATAATCACAATAATTATAATAAAGATAAAAAAAATAATAATAATAATAAATAAAAAACACAACAAATAATAAAAGATAAAAAATAATAATAATAAATATAAATATAAATATAAATATAAACATAATAATAATAATAATAGTAAAAATAATAATAATAACAAAACGGGACAAAATTAGGTGTCAACAGCTGCCCCTCTTTGCTCATTGCTGAGGATCAGGAATAGAGCAAAGACAATAGACACTAATTTTGTCCGACTTATGACCTGATTTTTTTTTCTCTCTCTTCTTTTTTTTTAAAAGGTGTTCCTCTTACAACAGAGGCAGTAGTGCTTCAAAATTTTTCCTGACATATGCTCCTCTTGCAGTTGAGGCGATGAAAATTTAAATTTCTTTTTCTGGAAAGTGCTCCTCTTGCAGCAGAGGCAATGAGACTTTAATTAATAGTTTTTTTTTTTTTCGAAATGTGCTCCTCTTGCAGCAGATGCAATGAAACTTTAATTAATAGGTTTTTTTTTTTTCGAAATGTGCTCCTCTTGCAGCAGAGGTAATGAAACTTTAAAATTTTGCCCGGAGGACTTAGAAATGGTGCCCGGAGGTCTTAAATTCCTTTTTCCGAAAAGTGCTCCTCTTGCAGCAGAGGCGATGAAACTTTAAAAATTTCTTTTTATTTTTTATTATTATTTTTTTTAGAAAGCTCCTCTTGCAACAGAGGCAATGAAACTTTAAAGTTTTTCTTAGAAATGTGCTCCTCTTGCAGCAGAGGCGATGAAACTTTAAATTTAAATTTGTTTTGTTTTTTCTTTTCTTTTCTTTTTCGAGAAAGCTCCTCTTGCAGCAGAGGCAATGAAACTTTAAATTCCTTTCTGAAAATGTGCTCCTCTTGCAGCAGAGGCAATGAAACTTTAAAAATTTTGCCCGGAGGACTTAGAATTCGTGCCCGGAGGTCTTAGAATTGTGCCCGGAGGACTTGAGATTTTGTGCCCGGAGGACTTAGATTCTGTGCCCGGAGGACTTAGATTCTTTTTCTGGAAAGTGCTCCTCTTGAAGCAGAGGCATTGAAACTTTAAAATTTTTGCCCGGAGGACTTAAATTCCTTTTTCCGAAAAGTGCTCCTCTTGCAGCAGAGGCGATGAAACTTTAAAATTTTCTTTTTATTTTTTATTATTTTTTTTTTTGAGAAAGCTCCTCTTGCAACAGAGGCAATGAAACTTTAAAGTTTTTCTTAGAAATGTGCTCCTCTTGCAGCAGAGGCGATGAAACTTTAAATTTAAATTTGTTTTGTTTTTTCTTTTCTTTTCTTTTTCGAGAAAGCTCCTCTTGCAGCAGAGGCAATGAAACTTTAAATTCCTTTCTGAAAATGTGCTCCTCTTGCAGCAGAGGCAATGAAACTTTAAAAATTTTGCCCGGAGGACTTAGAATTCGTGCCCGGAGGTCTTAGAATTGTGCCCGGAGGACTTGAGATTTTGTGCCCGGAGGACTTAGATTCTGTGCCCGGAGGACTTAGATTCTTTTTCTGGAAAGTGCTCCTCTTGAAGCAGAGGCATTGAAACTTTAAAATTTTTGCCCGGATGACTTGAGATTTATGCCCGGAGGACTTAAACTTGTGCCCGGAGGACTTGAATGCTTTTTCTGAAAAGTGCTCCTCTTGTAGCAGAGGCGATGAAACTTTAAATATTTTGCCCAGAGGACTTGGAATTTGTGCCCGGAGGACTTAAGATTTGTGCCCGGAGGACTTAAATTCCTTTTCTGAAAAGTGCTCCTCTTGCAGCAGAGGCGATGAAACTTTAAAATTTTGCCCGGAGGACTTGAGATTTGTGCCCGGAGGACTTATGATTTGTGCCCGGAGGACTTAAATGCTTTTTCTGAAAAGTGCTCCTCTTGCAGCAGAGGCGATGAAACTTTAAAATTTTGCCCAGAGGACTTGGAATTTGTGCCTGGAGGACTTGGAATTTGTGCCCGGAGGACTTGGAATATTGCCCGGAGGACTTAAGATTTGTGCCCGGAGGACTTAAGATTTGTTTTCTGAAAAGTGCTCCTCTTGCAGCAGAGGCGATGAAACTTTAAATTCCCCTTTTCTGGAAAAGCTCCTCTTGCAGTAGAGGCAATGAAACTTTAAATATTTTTGCCCGGAGGTCTTAGATTTGGTGCCCGGAGGACTTAAAATTTGTTTTCTGAAAAGTGCTCCTCTTGCAGCAGAGGCGATGAAACTTTAAATTCCCCTTTTCTGGAAAAGCTCCTCTTGCAGTAGAGGCAATGAAACTTTAAATTCTTTTCCTTTTTTTTTCCTTTTCTTTCTTTTCTTTCTTTTTTTCTTTTCTTTCTCTTCTTTTCTCTTTTTCTCTTCTTTCTTTCTCTTCTCTTTTCTCTCTTCTTTCTTTCTCTTCTTTTTTCTCTTCTTTTCTCTTTTTCTCTTTTTTTTCTCTTCCCTTTTCTCTCTTCTTTCTTTCTCTTCTTTTTTCTCTTCTTTTCTCTTTTTCTCTTTTTTTCTCTTCTTTTTTCTTTTTCTCTTCTTTTTTCTTTTTCTCTCTACTCTCTTTTTTTCTCTTTTCTTTTTTCTCTCTTCTTTTCTTTTTTCTTCTATCTTTCTCTTCTTTCTCTTTCTTCTCTTCTTTCTCTCTCTCTCTTCTCTCCTTCTCTTCTCTCTCTCTTTTTTTTCTTCTCTCTTTTTCTTCTTTTTTTCTCTTCTTTCTCTCTTCTTTTTTTAATCTTGGAAAAGGTTGCATAACCTTTAAAATCTGGATTAAATGGTGTTGAGTCTTCAGCTTGAGAAACATGTTTTAATCTCAAAATTTTGCACAAAAACTTTCAATGTTGATGCTGTATGATATTGTGTATGTATGCATGTATGCATGACACTCAATCCTGTACATTCTCTAACTTTAGATCTTTTTCCTATCTTGCCAAAGAGGTACATCATTTGCCTTTTTTATCTTCTTTGCCCCCAACATGACCATGAAAGCTCCTTTCTATTTTCCTTTTCCGAAGAGTTCTTGCACTCTCATCATAGCCTTTTGACTAATAGCACTAAATTTTTCTCATAACTATTTTCCAGGAGAAATGAATCTAATTTTCACAAGTGATATTTGATCCTTTCGAAAAATTAGTGATTACTTTTCAAGATGAGTGACATAAATCCTGTTCGGATCTTTTCAACTGGACAATTTACAGTTTGGTGCACCCGGATGTTCTGTTTGGGGAACATTTTGTCACTTATCCAAAAAACAATGGTTTTTCTCTTGATTCAAAGTGGTTTTCTTAAAATACCATCGCTCTTTTTCTTTTTCTTTTTCTCTCTTTTTTTTTTGGTGAAAAAATTTTGAATAAGAAAAGAAACAAAATATTTACAACTTGGTTTGACAATCTCTTAAATTCTCGAATAATGGCGTCCTTCAAATGCCAAGATGAGGTATGAATGACTGAGGTCTTTTCTGTTTAGGAAGAGTATATACAAGAAGAAAGGTTCAAACTTTTTCAAAAAATGTCGGACAATCAAGTGACATCAAAATCTATGAATATATCGAGGGTTTCTCAAGGCTTGTTGATTCTTTTTCCATATTTTCAATTCATGTCACTGCTTGACTTGGTTGCACGAAAAGTTCATTGTTCGCTCTAGACTGCCCTTTTCGGGTTTTCACCCTAGAGCTTCATTCTTTCTCTTGTTTTCTTTTCTTTTCTCTTTTTTCTTCATTTTTTTGTTTGATTGATTGTTCCACCATGCATTCAAGAATTCAAATTTAATTTAAGCCAAAGAATTGTGAGAATCTTCCAAAGAAGAGCTCTTCGATACAAGCATTCCTACTTGATCAAAATGGACTTTTAAGTACGTAATGTAGGCCATGGTTCAGGGTTTTGAAAGAATGGATAAATAGGCCCAAAAATGTGTTTGAAGGTGATCAATCCAAGGATCATTTCTTCTCACATAGATGTCTATCATTTTCACTCTTCGAAGCACCTTTCTTTTTCTAATTTTCCATGTATCTCTTCTCCTTCTTCTTCTTCCTTTTTCTTTCTTTCTTTTTTTTTCTCTTTTTTTTTTCAAAATCCTATTCATCATTTGAAGCATCTTTCTTTGTGTACTTTCACATGTATCCTTCCTCCTTTCTCTTTCCTTTTCTTTTCTTTTTTCATTGATTCATATCCAAGATTTCAAAAACATAGTAAATCTTATTTGATTGAAAACAAAAGCTTAATCATTTATTTTCTTTGAAAAGATACTTTCTGCACATGCCCCCCCAGTGTGGAGGGTGGTCCTTGGAGGAGGTTTATTTTGAAAGAAATTATCAGGCTCAAAAGGAGTAGCAACAGGATAATGTTTATATTTGTGAATGGAATATGAAAGACGGCCATTCATCATCTCAAATTAAGACGCTTCTATTGAAAAGCAATTCTTAGGACAAGTTCTTCTTTTGGCTTTGAAATCATCTAATATCATGCTTGCATGGCGTCACATTCAATTTCATTTTTTCTTTTCTTCTTTTTTCTTTTTTTTTATCTTGCTCCAGATCATGGGCGAAAGGCATCTTGGGAGTACAAGATTGAAGAGTTTGGGATTTGTACATGAATTTAGGTGGAAAAGTATTTCAAAATGATCTTGTCAAGTGTAAAATTACCAATATCAAGAATATTTAGAGATTGTCATTGATTTCCAAATTATTCTAAAAAGATTTTGCAAATCGGTTATTTCTTTGAAAATTATTTACAATGAAACCCTGTCATGATCAAAGTGAAAACAAAATAGAACTTTCAAAATCTCATGCCCCAATTTAGCTTGTTAGCTCTCGACTGACTTAGATTTTATGGAGACATGATCTAAAAATGATTTAAGACTTTCATCTTTGACCGTAATCACCGATGTTCTTACAATCATTTATCATTATTGTGAAGAAAAGAAACATTCTTGTCATATGCCACTGGAAAATAAATTATGCAAAAAGTTGTGCTCATACAACTGTCCCCTAGGCCACCGAAAATGACAAGCATTTTTTCAAAATCTCATGCCCCAATTTAGCTTGTTAGCTCTCGACTGACTTAGATTTTATGGAGACATGATCTAAAAATGATTTAAGACTTTCATCTTTGACCGTAATCACCGATGTTCTTACAATCATTTATCATTATTGTGAAGAAAAGAAACATTCTTGTCATATGCCACTGGAAAATAAATTATGCAAAAAGTTGTGCTCATACAATTGTCCCCTAGGCCACCGAAAATGACAAGCATTTTTTCAACAAAATACAGACTTTAAAATCTCATCGTTTTCCTCCATATTAATCTGCCAAAATGTCATGATTTTACACCAAAGTGGACTTCCACTGTTCCATGAGTTCTTGAGTCAAGATTCCACCATTGATGAGCTCTTCAATCCTTTCTTTCAACTGTCTGCATTTTTCTGTTGCATGCCCAATTGCCCCCATGTGATAGTCACATTTGCTGCTCGGGTCATAGCTCTTGGCCAATGGGTTCGGCGCTGTTCTCAAAGGTATAGGGGCCAAATATTGGTTTTTTATCAAAAAGGGCAAAATATCGGAGATTGGAATTGGGATTTTTCCTTGATTGCTTCTCAATCTTTTTCTGTTGTTTGTTGATCGTTGAAGAGGTTGAGCTACTGGCCTAGACATGAAGATTGGCGCATGAAAAATCGTTGGAGGACAAGAGTTTGTTGGAAATCCTGGTTGTGAGAATGATGAATAAAGATAAGGATCATAGGAGACACTGTTCAGGATTGGACGGTATGATGGGTGAGCCAAATAGGGATTATGTGGAGTGGGATTTCTGGGAAATTGCCCCTCAAATGTCACAGCTTGCACTTCTTCTTCCATTCCTTCAAGTCTGTTATCGGCCATGTCACCTATCTTGATCTTGCCTCTCTTGATTGCATTCTCAATCATCTCTCCGGAGGCCACCATGTCGGCAAAATTCTTAGTAACATTCCCAATCATCCTATCATAGTATGGTGCATGAAGGGTACTAAGAAACAAATTTGCAGTCTCTTTTTCCGTGAGGGGAGGCTGGACCTGAGTGGCAACATTCTTCCATCTCTGGGCATATTCTCTAAAGCTTTCAGTAGCTTTCTTCTCTATAGTTTGCAAAGACAAACGATCTGGGGCTAGATCCACAATATGCTTATATTGGGCTACAAAAGCCCTTGCCAAATCTTCCCATGAGTGAACATCGCCCCTGCCCAATTGTGTATACCACCTAGCAGCAGATCCTTTAAGGCTGTCTTGGAAGACATGGATCAACAGTTTGTCATCATGCACATGTGCTGCCATCTTTCTACAATACATAGTGATATGGGCTTTTGGACAAGTGGTCCCATCGTATTTCTCAAATTCTGAAGCTCTAAACTTTGACGGAATGACCACACCAGGTACTAGAGATAATTTGGCTGCATCTAAAGATCCATGGAAATCCATTCCTTCAACAATCCGAAGCCTTTCTTCTATTAGCTCCATCTTTTGTCGGGAACTTGAGCCTCCTTCCACTTGTGGCATCCCTTGCTCTTTATGACTATCCAAATTAGCAACATAAATTGGTTCGAGGGGGTTCATGGTGGGAGTTGCGTGCCTTTGAAACTGACTAGGGTCGACTGCAGACGGCATATTAAGGCACACATAAACCTCGGTGGGCATTGCTTGTGGCTCTTGAGATGATTGGGTTTCTCGCGAGCCAATGTTAACTGGACAAAAAGAATTTTCAGCATTTCGTAACCGGTGCCCCTCTTGAGTAGCTAATTCTCCCATTTTTCCATTGTTCAGCTTTTCCCACAAACCTGCCATTTGTGACAATTGCTCTCTCATCTCTTGTTGAGCTTTTTCCATCCTTTCCATTCGACTTGTTTCTGTCTCTTGCATGGTCCAAAACTATCTCCGAAGTTTTTCGATGATCGAGCTGTATATACACCGAATCCGTCACAACCTAAAATTAGATGTCATGCTTGCCATGCTAATGTGATGCTTTTATTGTATGGAAATTGTGAAATAAAAAGAAAATTCAACCTTGTTGTTATTTCAGAGTATCACAAGCTGTATACTAAAAAAAGCAAAAAGGGGAATTATAAACTGAAAATTGTCATTTGTCCATTCCTTTGTTTTGATCCACTATTTTTCTTTCTCTCTTTTTTTCTTTATATTTTTTTCTTTTTTTTCTTTAAGGAAACAGTTATTGTTAGCCTTATTATTTTCTGTCAAAATCATGTTATGCACATATGAATGAAGTGAATGCAAACCTATAAAAAGTTTTGTAGCCACCTCCCTTATATCGAGGACTTTGCATCAATCAATCTTTTCTCCTTATATGACAAGTCAATTGGTCTCCATTTGCTAATGATTCAACATGTAGTCGTTCTGGAAACAACAACGATCCTTGAGAATGAACCAATTTAGCCTTTGCAAAACTTTCAAGCATCTGCATTATCCTAGCTAGCTTTCCCTTCATCTCTCGTATATCACGTCCAAACTCCTCTCGATTATTCTCCAAAATAGTCTAGCTTTCTAATTAATCTCCCATATCTTTGACCTATTTTACTCCAAAAAGACAAATACTCTCCTTATTATGTGATGTGAATGCATTAATGTAATGAGATATGCTATGCTAAAACTTAAGAATAAAAGAATCAAAATTTTTTCTCATTTAAATTCAATGAATTCTTTCTTTTTTTCCTTTTTCATTTTAGAATTTGATTATTTCTCCTCCTTTTTTTTTTAAAGAATAAATTTTCTTTTTTCAAAATTATCTTATTTTCACACCACAATTTATTTTCTTTAATTTCCTTTTTTGTTTAATCTATTTTTAAAAGAATGTGACAATGCACTTACCTTTTATTTTCTCATCAAAATTCTTCTTTCTTTTTAATGTCTATGCATTAGTTTAAAAGAAATAAAAAAACATTATTGTTATTTTTCAAATATTATTAAAGAATGAATGAATGTTTTCTTGTTATTTTGACAAAAAGGTAAACCGAATAAATCTTTGTTTTATTCTATAAAATTGTAAAAATGTGAAATTTTATTTGAAAACAAATATCTTTTGATTTTTTTGAGAGCATGAATTAAAAAAAAAATCAATAGAGTTATGATATGAAAAGAAAATAGTAAAAATGTTCCCTCATGTGTCCTAATCTCGGGATGATTTCTACAAAAATCGGGCATGGCTCTATTTAAGGCTCGGCTTCTTAAGGCCTTTTACATGCTGGGTTGGGATATAAAGATCTAAAGGTTCCCAAATTATACCTCACTGTCGCCCACACTGGACTAGTAAGATTTAATTTGAGTGGGAGTATTTCAATTGCCATTGCGGAGGTGATTACCTCACGAGAGCAAAGGTACTCTACTCCCTCCTAAGAAGGACGGAACCCGGGTATAGAGCTCATTTTATGCAGATGCAAGTGCAAGTGTGTGTATGAGGGAATACATCAAACATTTATCATACCATAACCCCTATCCTAGATGCCCCATAATTTATTAGCAATAATATATACAAGATAAGGAATGCCATAAAATAAGCATAATAACTTATTCACACAAATGCAACAAATTATTTAAAATTAAAGAAATTAAATTTAAATATTAATTAAGACTTTTAAATTAAAACTTAGGATAACACATAATTAATAAATGGCTTGACCCTCAAAAAGCATCCCCAGTGGAGTCGCCAAGCTGTCGTAACGGCTTCGCGCTCGACGATTTTCGAAAAAAGCGTTTAAAAACAAAACATGGGAGTCGCCACCAATCTTTTTTATTAGGTGTGATTGGCCACCTGAAAACGTTTATCTTTTCAACAAAATCTCAAAATCGATTAAGTTTTATTAAAAAGATAATCTTTTGGTCTGCGAAACAAAAATTGGGTTCGGGGGTACGGTTACGCGTGGAGAAGGATTAGCACCCCCACGACGCCCGTTAAAAACGGTACCATAGTAATCATGTGTTATCCTTTAATTTTAATGAAATGGTCTTGAATTGATATTTAACAATAATTCATATTTTTATTACAATCAATTTTGTTCTTTTTAATTTTGAAACATTTAAATATTATTTTTTATTTGAAATAAGTGAAAATCTTTTGTATTGAAAATTATTCCGAAGTACCCCAATACTCTGGTAGCATTTCGGATAATTTACTCACCTAGAGATTTCTTAAGAATCACTACTTGTGAGTTCTGTAGAATCTCATCATCGGAAGATTCACACTTGCTTCCAAAAATTCTTATGAATGCATATGATGCAAACAGATTATTAGTGATGCAAATGAATTTTTTTAAATAATTTTTTTATATAAATGTTTCTTTACTTATTTTAAATAAAAATTCTTATTATTGAAAAATTGCACTAAGTATCCCAATACTCTGGTAACACTTAGTGAACTTCTCTCACCTAGGGATCAGTCAAGAAATCACTACTTGTGAGTTTCATGACATCCCATCATCGGAATTCATTTAATTGAATTTAATTTTTATCATTAATTTCCTTTCTCAATTTTCTTTTTTTAAAAAACTTATTTATTTTTATTTTTAATAAAAAATAAATTATTGAAAAATCATACTAAATATCCCAATACTCTGGTAACATTTAGTACGACTCTTCTCACCTAGGGATCAGTCAAGAAATCACTACTTGTGAGTTTCATGACATCCCATCATCGGGAGATTTGTTTACTTAAATTTAAATTTTATTATTTATTTCCTTTTCTTATTTTCTTTTTTTAAAAAACTCATTTAGTTTTATTTTTAATAAAAATTTAAATTTTTGAAAAATCATACTAAATATCCCAATACTCTGGTAACATTTAGTAGACTCTTCTCACCTAGGGATCAGTTAAGAAATCACTACTTGTGAGTTTCATAACATCCCATCATCGGACAAAATTTCATTTGATTAAATTTAATTTTTTTATTAATTTTCTTTGTTAAAAAAACATTTATTTTTATTTTTATTTTTATTATTTTTTTTATTTTTTTATGAAAATATATTAAGAATATCTAAAATAAATTATAAAGCAAACAAATAAGTAAATAAATAAAGAGTAAATAATAAGTAAAGATCTTTACCCACACAAAATTGGGTTTGAAACCCAAATAAGCCTTCAAAAAAAACCAAAATCCAGCCCAAAGGCAGGAAAGCCCAAATCTGCCAGCCAAAGCGGGTCGGGCAGTCGGATCCGGGGCCGAGTTGGGCGTGCACGCGGGTCGTCCCTCCTCAGCTGGCCGGGCGCGGGTCGGATCCTCGCTGGTCCGGGTCGGGTCGGCGATGGAGCGGCAGGGGTCTTCTCCTCGAGCGGGTCAGGTGCGCGAACCCGGGTCGGATCCGGGTCCACGCGCGGATCCCACGGTTTTTCTTTTCTTTTTTTTTTAACTATAAAAGCTAACTTCTTTTTTTTTAACCCATTTTTTCTTTCTTTTTACCAAAAAAATCCCAGAGCTCTCGAACTCTCCGTCGGGGCGATTTCGGCCGCCGCTGGGATCGCCTTGCGCCGCCGCCGGCCACCGTCGCCGGTGGCCAAATGGCCAAAAGCCTTCAACTTTCCGAATCTCCTCCGCCTCTTCTCTTCGATTCCGAGCCCCGTTTCTCTTAAAAAACCCCCTAACCCAGTAGATCTGTTAGGAACCGAAACCCAAACCCTTTTTTATTTTTTTTGTTTTTGACGATTTTTTTTTGTTGTGGCTTGTGGTTGCTGGTTTTGTTGTTGTTTTTTGGTTGCAGGTATGGTGAGTGATGGGCTTGGTTTGGGACCGGTTTTAGGGTTAGGTGTTTTTCGGTGGGGCTTTCGGGTCTTGGTTTTCTGTTTGAGGTTGCTGGTGGGTTCCGGTTGTGGGGAAGTGAGGTCGAATGATGGGTGTTTGGGTAAGGCTCGATGGCGAGGGATGAGGCTGGTTGTTGATGTCGAGCCAGAAGAGGTGGCCTCTGGTAGTGTTTGGGGATGGTCTTATGGGTTTCTGATGGTGGTGTTGGGTTTTGTGAGTGAAGGCCCTGGGGAGAAAGCTTGAAGCTTGGGTCCCTCGTTGCTGGTTCTTGTAGGGGAAAGGAGTAGGCAGAGATGAGATGGGTGGCAGAGGGGGTGGTCGGCGGTGATGGGACTGCCTGGGGAGATGGGTTGGCAGTAGTTGATTGACTGATTGGACAAAAAAACAAAAATAAATAATAATCACAATAATATAAAGAAGATAAAAAAATAATAATAATAAATAAAAAACACAACAAATAATAAAAGATAAAAAAATAATAAATATAAATATAAATATAAATATAAACATAATAATAATAATAATAATAATAATAATAATAATAATAATAATAATAATAATAATAACAACAACAAAACGGGACAAAATTAGGTGTCAACAGTTAGCATCATCTTTATGAATATTAATTGAAATTAAAATGGAATTCTTCCGAGGATGAGATGTTATGAAACTCACAAGTAGTGATTTCTTAACTGATCTCTAGGTGAGAGAAGTTCACTAAGTGTTACCAGAGTATTGGGATACTTAGTGCAATTTTTCAATGATAAAAATTTTTATTTAAAATAAATAAAGAAATATTTACATAAAAAATTAAAAATTCATTTGCATCATTTTTTACTTGTTTGCATCATGTGCATTCATAATAATTTTCGAAGCGAATGTGAATCTTCCGATGATGAGATTCTATAGAACTCACAAGTAGTGATTCTTAAGAAATCTCTAGGTGAGGAAATTATCCGAAATGCTACCAGAGTATTGGGGTACTTCGGAATAATTTTCAATACAAAAGATTTTCACTTATTTTAAATAAAAAATAAAACTTAAATGTTTCAAAATTAATACAAATAAAAAACGATTTCAAAATAAATGGAGTTCTTTTTAAATATTAATTCAAGACCATTTCATTAAAATCAAAAGATAACACATGACTATTATGGTACCTTTTTTTAAACGGGCGTTGTGGGGGTGCTAATCCTTCCTCACACGTAACCGTACCCCCGAACCCAAAATTTTGTTTTCGCAGACCAAAAATTATCTTTTTA
The DNA here is from genome assembly GCA_031772115.1 of Heritiera littoralis. Taxonomy (NCBI): domain Eukaryota; kingdom Viridiplantae; phylum Streptophyta; class Magnoliopsida; order Malvales; family Malvaceae; genus Heritiera; species Heritiera littoralis. The sequence continues at coordinate 111,579 of JAPDPK010000230.1, forward strand.
ATAAAACTTAATTAATTTTGGATTTTGTTGAAAAGATAAACGTTTTCAGGTGGCCAATCACACCTAACAAAAAAGATTGGATGTTGATTGGGCATCAGATCCTGATGATCGACGATCCATATCTAGCTATTGTGTCTTCTTGGGCTCAAATCTTATTTCATAGAGCTCCAAGAAGAAATCTACTGTCTCACGATTAAGTACAGAAGCTAAGTTTAAGAGTTTGGCAAATGTGACAGCAGAGATTATTTGGATTCAAGTCCTTCTATCAGAGATTGGAATTCAACTTCTTGTTCGGCCACACATTTGGTGTGATAATTTATCTACTGTTGCTCTCTCAGCTAATCCAGTTCAACATGCAAGAACTAAACACATGGAACTTGACATGTTCTTTGTTCAAGAGAAAGTTCTTCAAAAGTTCATAACTGTGAGCTATATCCCAGCCTATGATTAGGTTGCTGATATTCTAACAAAACCTCTCTCCTTGACCAACTTTGCTAGATTGAGAGCTAAACTCACAGTCCAAGCTTCTCCACTACATACCAAGTCAATTACACAAACTTCTGAGAAGGAGCAGCTTGAATTACAGGGGAGTATAAGGAGCAATGCCAACTAAACTTGCTGAGTTGTTACTCGGTTGTGTTAGTTATACAGTTGGCTAACTAACACAACTGACTGGTAGTTTTTTAGTTATCCCGAGTTAGTACTATAAGTACCATGATGTAACCAGAATAGAGGTTAACGAATGAATATCATCCATTCTTGAATTCATCTCCATCTTTTTCTTCTTTCTTCTTCTTCTTCTTCTTTAATACTTTTTCTTCTCCTTCACTTCTCTGTAAGGTGTAATCCTTTCATGATAGAAGCGGCAAGCAAGTAGGGTAGTTTAGAAACAATGCAAGGCGGCAGGCTTTCGTTCAGGAACCAGTGCAGTTGATGGAGGCAGTAACTATGTACTGGTAGTGCGATAATGGCAGGTGAAGAGGCTTAGGCTCAGTGATGATGGTTTATACGCAACAGTTAACAAGCGGTGCAGACACAGGCGACGGGTGTAGCACAAGAAAGATAAAGATGATGAGTAGAGCTGTGGCGCGACAAGGGATTTCAGTGCAGCAATTGTTGTAAGCAGAAGAAGAAAACAGTAAGGTTAAACAACCTAAAGCGTGCTACAATTGCACTATGGATTATTTCACCAACATGTGTAATTCTCCATGATTCAACAGACTCTTCTAGGATTGCTCAGGAAACAGGAATAGCAAGGAAGAAACAATAATAATTTTAACCCAACAAAAGAACAATAAGGATTGAAGAAGCAAAGAAAGCAGTGGGGATGAAGAAACTGTAAATGAATGCTTTTTGTAACCTTGTATTTATAGGGAAAGCCCAACGTTTAGATTGCAATAAATCATGAGAGAATCTTTGAAAAATCAGGAAATAGGAAATCACAAGAGAATCTTTGAAAAATCAGTTGACTAAATCAAGAACAAATTTGGTCAAAGTTTTAGATAAGTCAAAACACTAGTTTCCAGATAAGGTTGAATATTGAAAAAATTATTAAATGAAAGTAAAAATGGTAAAAGTCTTTTTAGGAATTGTAACAGCCCGTTACCACATTTTTCACGTATTTTCATACAACTTTACCGGTTGGGCTGTCTGCGATGCCAATAACATTCTACAATGATAGTGATAAATAATAATATTCATTTATCAAATACGGAATATGAAATTTCTTTTCATTATTCCTTACATCTGACATCCCATATTGTCTTTGTCTCAATAAAGTAGTACTGTTTACATATGTCTGAAATGTAAAAGAAATGACTGTACCTGTCATATTTGACATAAGTTGCCCCCACGCTTTATATGTAGCTATCCATATGGGAGCTAATTCTCTCAAACTCCGTGTCTTTTATCTGTGGAGTTAAAACAAAGGGGTGAGCGATTCATACGCTCCGTAAAGGAAACATATGCTGCTTTATAAAAACAAAACTATATACCACAAAGTATTTGTTTTTCCTAACATCATATCAAGTAGGAAAATAGTGGATATAGTAACCAGTACTCTCAAAACATCATTCAAATCACTGGCTAATCAGTTTACTTTAAAATGTAGTAAACAGTAAATAGGATTTAACAAATCCTCTTAGTAAACAGAAACCAACAAGTTGAACTAGGCATCACCCTATAAATAAGTCATGCTATCATCGTTCCCCCTCTCCCTTGCGAGAACGGAATAATCATCCCAAAAAGGGATACAATAGATCTATGGCCACAATCTCTAGGTGGTCCTTAGGTCCACTTGCCAAGTGACCTCGAGACCGCTGATGACTTGGCAGGTCCATCAGCCCTGTGACGCCCTGAGGTGCACTCGTTGGTCCATCGACCGAGCCACTGCCCTAGGCGGGTCACGCAGTAGAAATGCATGAACTCGGGGCCTAAAGTCTCAAAAATCACTTTTATATCTCATAATAACCTTTTTGGAATTATCACACCCATATTATCATTTTCTCAAAATGATTTGATTTCTAAAAAGGTTTAGGCTTTCTGTTTACAAAACACTTTGAAAACATTCCAAAATCTCAACCTTTAAAATCTGCTCACCCATGGTCCGCTCGCCCAACATGGCTCGCCCATGGCAGCTCGCCCAGCGCGGAGAACTTGTGTTCGCCCGCCCAACTTTGCTTTTAAAATCAAAAAGCAAAACTGGCTCGCCCTTAGTGGCTCGCCCATTAGTCAATTCGCCCAAAAGGGTTTATATTTTCTATTTTCAAAGATATTAAAATGGCTCATTTTTCCTTAAGAAATTACCATTGAAATCTGTTCGCCATGGTCAGCTCGCCTAGCATGGCTCGCCCATGGTCACTCAAAAATGGGGTGAACAAGTATTCGCCCGCCACCCTCTATATTTAAAACAAGAACACTGGCTCACCCATTTCGGCTCGCCCATAGCTTTCTTAACAAAACGAGTCGCCCGCCCTTAACAATTATAAACGGGTTTATAAAAAAATTATAAAAGGGATTGGATGGCCTGCCAATACCAGTTCGCCTAATCATAATATAAGGGTCGGCCTTTAGCTCACCCAAATCAAAACAATTATCAAAACAATGCATGTCATAAAACAAAACAATTTCTCAATAATTTCTAAGAAATTTACTCCACAAGACATGCATTCACTTCACACACATCTCCCTTACCTGATCTACCGAAGCTTTGTTTTCCGATCGCCTTCCCGATCGCTTTTACCGAGTCCATAATTCCCAGCTGCAAAATAGTTTATTAAAACTATTAATATTTTCATTTTATATCACTTGGCGAGATTGAGATAAATCAAATGACTACTTGCCCAATGGAGTTCGCCATTCATCAAATGGCTTACCAGTGGGAGCTCACCTAATATTCAACTCGCCAGGTTTACATTGGCTTAAATGTGGGAGTTCGCCCACATTTCTACTCGCCCAATGCCTTATGCATGTGAGTTTGCCATACGGCTTTCAACTCAGAGATGGGCTCGCCCGTCTTTATCAGTTCGCCCATGACTTACACTAAATTGGGCGACCTCGCCCTCTTAGACTTGGCGAGTTCATATTGCCTACTCGCCTTATTGGCGATCACAAATATTCAACATGGGCGATCACCATAATCGCCACTCTCATCACTTTTACACCATCTCCACTACTTCCCTTATTTGTTCTCGATTGTTTTCCCATCATTCTACTACAATTTCAACCCAGTTTCATCTTATTCTTCATCTATCTCCATATATGAATTTCTTCTATTTATATGATCTCACAAGAATGAATCAAAACAACACTAAAATCATGCTTCTCATACTTGAACTCATAGAAACGTATTATTCAATCGTAAGAAACCATTAAATCTCACCTTAATCAACTGCACTTCCAGAACAGATTGCTTTCTGTCTCACGTTAGCCTTCCTTTGCTCATGCCTTTAGCTCATCAACTTAAGGAGAAAAGGTTTGCAAGTAGGTTTACTTGTTTAGCCAGCTTATGGATGAAGTTTAGTGGATCCAGCATGGTGGAAATGAGAGAAAATCATAACATAAACTTGCAATTGCATAACTCTCGTGAAGAAGATGAATTTGGCTAAATCGGCTTTCCTCAAATGTTTCTTCTTATATAGCCATGCCACTCCAATCAAAACCCATCACTTGGCCTTTATTTCATGGGTCACACATTCCTTTAATACATGAAGACAATAGCAACTCAAGGTGGCGTGAAAGTCTCCCTTTCACAACTAACTTTCCAGTCATGTCAACCTTTAATTAATTCCTTGTCTCTTTTACACTTAACAAGCAGATTTGGTCAGCCTTCAATATCGTGTGGCAGTAGCAAAGTGTCATCACGGTCTTCTTTTGCTGCACCTTTGTTGACTTTTATTCTCCTTCTCTTCTAAGCATTATCTGTTGCATTTAATTCATGAAGACCATTGCAACAACAAAGTCAATTGGAACTCTTTTCTTCCTACACGTTATTGACTTTGTTTGCCAACCTTTGAGAGCTACTTCAGCCAATAGAATTCATCCCTTGTTAGACTTTTCTTCCACCTTGTATCACAATGGCCAAAAAGTCAAATTTGGCTGCACGGTTCTTATTTATTTTCATTTTATCTACACATACTAATTCCAGTTCGCCCCCTCATCTGGAGACCTTTAGCTCGCCAATCTCAATTTCAGTTGACCAACCTTTCATCTCGCCAACTTGATCTTGATGCCAACTTAAAATTTGGCAATTTCGAGAATTTTCCTCTTCTTGGCGATCACATAGAGGTTTGGCTAGTAGCAATTGCCTTTCTTGCCAACTTGGCCTTTCACTTGCCCCTCTATATGGGCGACCACCTTACTCGCCAAATACATTGGCGATCATAGTCCTCGCCACACGCGGGCCATCATCTATTCCACAGCCTTGGCAAACTCACCTATTCGTCACCATCATCCAGCCCGAGCTCAGCATTGGCGATTGTCCAACCTTGCTTGTCCATTGACGAACTGCTCTATATACTCACCCATACATTATTCTACCGAATTTGCTCCTTTCACAACTCAAGTTAAGGAGCTTTTCACCCGAGCAGAAATCAATATTCATTATTTATTTGATTTTCAATCTCAATTTTATGAAATTAGAGTCTACAGTAGTGTAGAATCGGATTTTACATTTTACCAAATTATCCAACAATCCTTTACATATTTCAAAAAGACTTTGGAAAAAAAGAGAATATTTTATTGGATTAATTATGAGTATAATGCTTTATATCTGGTACCTTTTGGACTCGAACTAGACCTAAATTAATAAAACTTATTTTATTAAGTAATTGGTGAAGGTTTTAGCTTTTTGAACCAATAACTCTTTATTGTAAAATAAAGGTTTTATTAATCACATTATACTTTCACATTCTTTGTTGTTCAACACTGTTTTGCACCAATTGGCCATGCGTGTGCCTGATAGTTTTATGAGTGCTGTAGAAATTATGCCACAATTTCATAGGAGTGGCTTTACTCCACAATCACATAGGTGTTTTTATCAAGTGTATACTGTAATGATATACACTACCCATAAGGGATATGAAAAACATTAAGAACTTTAGCTCATCCTCTTGTATTCGTGCAATCTAACACGTACAGACATTATAAGAATGGATAAATTTTAGTGCTAGTAGGAATAATAGTGACTTGTTATTACCTATTGAACCTTATTCATGGGATCTCCAATTACAAAGGTTGGGTTACCATCGCCATTAATCTTAAATTGGCTTGATCTCATTCCCCTCTATGTTTCAAAAATTAACGTTCTCTCTAAATGTTTAGTTAGAGGATTAGCCAAATTTACTTCTAACTTCATATAATCAATTGACATAATTCCATCTATCAGCAGCTGTATAATCACATCATGTCTCAAACGAATGTGTTTACTTTTACCATTGAAAGTTTTATTTTTGGCAATGGCTATTTGCTGCATGGCAACCACAATGCATAGACACAAAAGATGTTGGTTTTAAATCCAATAGAATATTAGCTAAGAGGTTTCTTAGCCACTCAACCTCATTATCGACAAATTCCAAAGCTACAAATTTCGATTCCATGATGGATTTAGCTATAATAGTTTCTTTGGCTGATTTCCAAGCAACAGCACCCCTATTGAGGGTAAAAAACATAACCACTAGTAGATTTTGTCTCATTTGAATCTCAAATCCAGTTAGCATCGCTCTATCCTTCTAGTATAGCAGAATATCCACTATATAAAATACCATAATTCATGGTATCTCTCATGATTCTGACTAATACACCCCAATGATCATAATTGGGATTGTGAGTATATCTATTCAACCTATTCATAGCATAGGCTATGTCAAGATAGGTAAAATTCATTAAATGCATTAAACTCACAATGATTTGTGAATAATCAAATTGTGCCACAAGATCTCCTTGATTTTTCTTTAATTGAATGCTAGAATCATAGGGGGTACTCATAGATTTATCATCAAAATGTCCAAACTTCCTAAGAAGTTTTTTCACATAATGTTCTTGTGATAGCATAATACTATCACTCATCCTTATGATTTTAATACCCAAAATAACATTTGCTTCACCCATATCTTTCATATCAAATTTTGAAGCAAAAAAACTCTTAGTGTTATGCACATTATCAAGAGAAGCACAAAAAATGAGCATATCATCCACATACAAGCATATAATTATACAAAATTCCTAGATCATATTGGTCATTTTTACATCTTCAACATCGCTACTAAGATCCCCCCCCCCCTCTCCCCCCCCCCCCAATCACTATGGATCCGTTTAGTATTCTACAAATATTTAAATATTACTTCACTAAATATTCACAGTACATCCATAATGTTCAAAACATAAAACAATTATTAAATTATTCAATCTATGGATTTACCCATATCCATTTCATCACAATACCATCATCACTTACTAAATTCCATTATTTCGTAATCAATTCTCAATATCTCAAATCTATGCAAATTATCACATACTAAGTATTATTATACCATGGAATTATATCCCAATTTCCACATTCATTCATATAATTCCTCAAGGCGTTAAAATTTATTATTTAAATCATATAATCTTCATAACATCATCCTTTGTTAATCACTCCCAAGTATATTCACAATTTATCATATATTTTATTTCTATTTTCTTCATTTAATTGTTTCCAAATCATAAATTAATTTAAATCATTGTATATATAATCCTCAAGGCATTAAAACTCCACAATTAAACCCTACAACTCTCAATGATTTTATTTTATAATATGCCAACTAACATAAATATATATTACTTATACTTTTTACCTCTTAATAATAAAAAGTCACCATAGAGCAAAAACAAAAAACAAGATCATAGTCAATTAAATCAAGAAAAAAATTATAACACCATACTTTCACATAATTATTCCGTACAAAAGTAAACTCAACCATCCAATTTATCATCAAATATATCAATATATGAGCATTAAATTTTAATTCTTTATTTGCATTTTTTACTTTTGAAAATGAAAGCAAATAACTAAATTATAAAACAAAGATTATTATTATATCAAAATAATAATTTACATATTCTTTTTGGAATTTCTTTGATTTCTTCATTGTTTCTCTCTCTTTTTTATTTATTATTATATCAAAAAAATAAAAATAACTAATCAAAATTAAAATCTAAATCTAAATATAAATTAAATCTAAACCAAAATAAAAAATCTAAATCAAAAATAAAAAATCAAAATATATAAAAATTAATTAATATTTGAAAAATATTTAAGCAAAAATGATGTCTACACACATATGGTTGAGTGTTGATGCCAGGCTGTGGTGGGGAAAGTTTTTGCAGCTATAGATGTTGGCGGGAAAAAAGTGGGCAGTTGGAGATATTTTAGGGCATGATTGGGTGAGTATTTTAGGCATTAGAATATCACTTTTTCTTTTTATTACAAGAGAAATATTAAATAACTGAGGAAGATTGCTTGGATTCAAACTCAAGACTTATAATATGTCACAACTCATCTTTAACCACTAAGCCAAGAGGATGTTGACTTAGTATATCATTTTTACTATTAAATAATTGAATTATTTTATTTAATACTATATATTTAATTATAATATTATTTAAATTATATTAAATTTTAATACTATTAAATAAAAATATTTAATAATATTATTTAATATTTATATTTATATTTTTATTTAATTTTTAAAATTTTATTTTTTGAATTGAATTATTATATCTAAATCAACTTAAATATTTTTTTTCAATAAGTAAGCATATTAGCTAAATATGTTTTCAATTTTTAAAAAATAAATATAAAACAAATACAAAATTTTCAAAAACAAAAAACAGAAAACAAAAACAATGCAAAAAACAATGATTGAAAGAGTTAGTACCCAATCAATGATATAAAACTAATTAATTAATTATACAATCTCAGTACAATACAAGATTTATATTTTATACATTATAATAAATATTATATATATTTATACATTATAGTATTATATATGTAAAGAATTGTTAATTGTAGAGCAACTTACAATAAATTTTTCTTAATTTCAATACTTGATTTTTAGAATTTTAAAATTTTATTATCTTAACTACAATTAATTGATTTAATTTCATAATTAATTTTATTAATTTATTTTCTTACGATATTTATTAAAGCATTAGTTTGTTTTAAGATATAAATTAATTTTCATAACATATTGTATTAATACAATATAGTTGTTCACTTGGTAACTTGACCAAAGTTCAATTCCTACTAAAAGCATACATAATTACCATATCTTACACGTATTAAATGTGTATTCATGCAGTACGATTTTTTTTTTGTTACACTTAAATACTCGTCTTTTTTGTTACACTTAAATACTCTTTTTTTACTTAAATACTCTTTTTTTTTTGTTACACTTAAATACTCGTCTTTTCTTCTTTATTTTGTTAGAATCCAACAACTGATGTGAAATAATTCGACGAAAGCTTTTCACGTAGATCACTGGTCACCACTATCCACTATCACGGGCTGTCGTCGGCGACGATTTGTCTAAAAATAAAAAATATCAAAATGTTCTTTTTGATATCTTATTCATTTCTAGGTAATTAGCTTTTTTTTTTTTGAAGGTAGATAGAAAGTCTTAGATCGAATGTTAAAGTACACCATTTTCTTTTTTTTTTCTTTTTTTTTCAGATCTACGATGTTTTAAACGTTTTTGAAATATACGAATGTTAGAAATAAAAAGAACGAAAACTCCCAAAACTCAGTAAATTTCTAACCTTAATTTTTTACAAAAACTCCCAAACTCAGTAGATTTGAAAAAAGACCGCGGACTTTGAAATTAGATCTAGAATTTTCTGTGTATTTTACGAAAACTAATTACATAGGAAAGAAGAAGATATTAAAAGAAACATTTTGGAGTGTTTTAGAAACAAATCGTTGTCGTTTGGCTAATGTCGGTGGCCGGCATGAAAGCCAACAGCTGAAAACTAAAAGAAAAAAAAAAGAAAAAAATATTTAAGTAATTTAAAATATACTGGAAATAAAATTTTTTTATTATAAATCTTTTTAAGAAAAATCGGGATATAAAAAGCAATTTGCGGATTTTATATAAATTTCTCGCGTAAAAAAAGTATAAAAGTGAGTTAAAAAAGGTATGGAAACGAACACCTGCTTTTCATAAAAAGAAAATTTTATTGTATTCTATTATGGATTTATATATGATGCACTGACAGTGTATAGTTTCTATACACTGTCAATGCACCAGAGGTTGACACATCATCAATAGCTCTTATATGCAAATATAAATAAATTTTTTTAATTTACCCATAAGGGCCTATTGATGAAGTGTCAATCTCTAATGTATTTACAGTGTAGAAAAACTATACACTGTCAGTGCATCATATACAAACTCATCTATTATATCCATGATTGTTAAATCAAATAAAATAAGATTTCATTTTTCAGCCGATTTGTGCTCGAATTGGATTGTGAGAAATTTTTAAATCAAATAAATTAAAATTTTATTTATTTAAAACTTAAAATTGTTTTTTTACATAATAAAAAAAAGGAGGAATACCAACAAAAAGAAGCAAACTAGGAAGAGAATATATAGGAAAGGAATATAAACGAAATATAAAGGAAATGAGAAATAATACCTTGCTATAGATCTGGTTTATCAAACATGACCGTACTAAGATGTTTCTGCCCACGCCTACGAATTTTTCGTTGACCGAAGCGTTCTAACAGAAGGAAGTGATAAAAGAAGTGATAGACAAATCTGCATCACCTGTTTTAATCAAAAAAAAAAATTCTACACCACCTGTTTTTCCACAAAGACCGGCCGCCAATATTACCGGTTTGGCCCCTTTTGTGATGTAAACTTTATTAATGACTTTTATGATTGGTAAATCTAATAATTCATTTTTAAGTCATATAAAATTGTATTTATGTTATGTAAAATACAAAAATTTTATATCAAAATTCTTGTCAACACGAGAAATACTAAGTCTTACTTTTAGATTTTATCATATTCATAAATTATTTTTACTTAATTTTAACTCGTGTCACATTTATATTTTAATTCGTATTGTTTTCCTATCGTATTATCGTGTTTTATCTAGAATTGTCAGGTCATCATTTTGTGAGATGAAAAAGTGGGAGGACCGACAAGAAGTTTTCACCTATGTTGAGATTATGAAATGACTCAGGCAAGATTCAAGAATGACATCAAGAAGAAGAAGAAGAAGAATAGAAAGAAGAAGATACAGAGGAAGAGGAAATTATGATTGAATTAATCAGAGAAGACTTAGTCTGAGTTCTGTTACATCAAATGTTTATATAGACAAAAGCATGGAACTTATCTAGCTGATTAGTTAGGTAGTTAAAGTTGTAACTACCTAACTGTCAGTTAGTTCTGTTAATATGCCCCTGTAAGCTGAGCACTCCTCTTCCCAGGCTTCTGTGAATCACCATTAACCTAAAACCCCTACAAATCACCTCGTTTACTATTCCCCATTGTTTGTAACGTGGAGAATAATGCATCATGGTCAAAGGAAAGAGTGTTTTGTGTTATCAATTGCCGAACCAGTGAATATTTGCCTAGCTCCTGTCTAATAGACTATCCTTTGTTTCTTCCATCCTCCTTGTTGATCCTTGTAACGTCAATATAGCTCTTGTTTCTTCCGATCTTGACTGTTGGAGGCTGAGGATGTTAATTACTCTGGGTCTTTCCTGATGGTTTTTTGAACGTTCGAGCCAAAATTGGAACCAAAACTTGTACTTTAAAAAGACTCAACTCTGACTACAAACCCGAGCTGCTAGAGAAACCCTAGGAGTTGGGAGAGAGCGTTTCTAAATTCGATTTGCAAATTCTTCATGGCTTGGTTTCATTGCTTTTGTACAAATTATAGATATGGGATGAAAAATTTTAAAAATACTTACAATAGTAGATGATTTTCATTATACATTGCTTTTATTTATAACATACCTACAATTACAATCAACATTGCATAAATTAATCAAATATGATTGAATTCAACATTTTGATTCAATAATTAGAATAAGACGTTTTGTTTTTTTTTTTAATCACTTATGTATGTGGTTACAAATGACACTATTATATGTATCCAAAAAAAAATGACACTATTATAGAAATACAGAAAGCTTATTATATTATAAATAAGATGAAAAGCAAGCCAATTGTTCCATGCATAAACTGGGAACTTTATTCCACCAAACCGCCAAACACTTTCAGTCAGCATTCTGAATGACCTGAAAACTGAAGAATGTAAACAGGATAAAAGTCTCAATTTAGTGGAAGAATGCAATCTAAATCCAGCAGCGGTACAATTATAACTTTTACCTTTACATGATAATCTCATAAAAAGAAGTAGGTGCATGTGCTGGATACTTACGATAGTGTTTCTATAGTCCAAACGTCAGTCATGGGTTCTATACACCCACTTGAAATTTAATTCATCATCGTCATCTTCCACTCTGCTCAGGAAGATGACTCGAATTCTTGGTTGGTCCAAACTTGCTGCTGCTCCACAGATTTTCTCTACAATTTCACTCGAAACATCCCTCAAGCAGACTTTTTTCAGGTCAGGTAAGCTTTCCCAACCATGTGGTAATTGCAAAAACTTTTGGCATTCACGGATATTTAGCTCCTGGAGACCAGGCATCACTCCTTTTTTTACCACAATTTCTTTCAACTGAGGGAATTTCTGTATTCTTAAAATCTTGAGCTTTGGGAACCCTTCAAGAAAGCATAACCGCTCGCCTTCATAGGCATTTACAAGTGTAATTCTCCCCAAATTAGGCAACGCTTGGATGTGAGCAAGAAAATCTTCCTTCAATCTAGACCAATGTAATCTCAAACATGTCAGGTTCTGGAGTGAGCTAAACCAGTGCGGCATCTTTTCCAATTTCCCAGCGAGGACAAGTTTCTCAAGGCAAGGCGGAGCTTTGACAAGTTTATCCATCTTCAATCGCTCCTTCTCATTGCAAGACATCAGCATTAGGTAGCGAAGGAGGCTTGTTTTCCCCAGGGAGAAGCACAGGTCTTTCTCGTTTGATTCCTTGACATTGGCAAAACAAAGCCTTTTCAGTTGTGTCATTTTGCTGAGATTTCTTATAAAGGTGTCTCCAGCTTCCGCAAAAGTCAAAACCTGTAAGTTCCTGACCAAGAAAATGTCTGATGGCACACGCATGCAGACCCAACGATCATAGTCAGTCCCTTTGTTGTTGAAACGGTAAACAATTAGATGCCGCAGGTTTTTCAACTTCGCAATTCCTGGCGGAAGCTCTTGAATTTGGGTTTCTTTAAGGAACAAAGACTGTAAGTTAAGAAGTTCTCCGATCGATTTTGGAAGCTCCTTGACTTGAGTCCTTGTTAAGTTGAGATATCTTAAATTGAATAAACTTACCATTTCACTTGGGAGTTGATTGATCGGGGCGTCTTGTAAATCCAACACCGTCAACAATTTAAAACCAGATGGCAACCTATTAAAGGATGATTTGGAGATTTCATCAACTGCAAAAACAAACAATGAGCGAAGTTGTGATATACCCTTTATTGCTCTCATCTCCTTATCCTTCGCCACAACTGACAAGCGGCGAATTCCATCGCTGTCTTCTACTCCTGCTTCTCTCCTGTCAGATATGGCAACAAACTTTTCTCTCTCTGATATTGAAACTGCAAGCTCTCGCAGAATGTCATGCATCTTGCATGCTTGGGGCCTTCCAGATTCATTCCTCTTTATAACTTGCAGCAATCCTCGAGAAATCAATTCCATCAGGTATCTCTCAGCTACCACTTCTGGTGTTGCTCCGTTGACTGGCTCCACAAAACCTTCTGCCATCCAGAGTCTGATGAGCCTGTTTCGCCTAATCAAATAATCTTCGGGAAAGATGCAGCAATATAAAAAGCATTGCTTAAGCCGGTGAGGCAAATTATAGTAACTAAGCAATAAGATACACTTCACTGCTCCAAGCTCAGGGTTGTAGCTCAGCTCCCAATTTAAGTTGTCATGGACTATTCTCCATTCTGCTATGAACTTCTTGGAAGACAGCAAACCTCCCAAAGCTACAATAGCTAACGGTAAGCCTTTACATTTTTCAGCAAGATTTCTCGCCAAAGAATCAAGATGTGGTGGACATTGACCGAGATTGCTGGGGAAAGCTTTCATGCAAAAAAGAGTCCAAGCCTCATTCTCTTTTAAGGGTTTAAGTTCGAAGACATGGTTTGTAATCCCAAATTGGAAGGAAGCTACCTCTCCTATTCGTGTAGTAAGCATGACACGACTTCCAGTCCTTCCATTAGGAAGGACTCTGCTTATCTGTTGCCAGAGATTGAGGCTCCACACATCATCCAGCACAATGAGATATCTCCTCGCCTGCAAATACTCCATGACTTTCTCCCCCAAATCCCTGTAGCTCAGGCTGTTCAAGTTCATAGGAGTTAGTTCATTTGCCTTCTTGTGGATTTCTCTAATCACGGATCTAAGCAACTCTTCAATTGCATAGTGTTGTGAGACAGTGATCCAGGCACAAAAGTCAAAATGCTGCTTGACAATTTGTTTATTGAAAGTGTTTGCGACAAGCGTGGTTTTGCCTGAGCCACCCATTCCAGTCACTGAAATGACAGTTCTTTCAAGGTCGCCATTTGTCAACCAGCCCAACAACTCGCGTCGGGCCTTTTTAATGCCAACAAGATCATCATCTTTAAGAAATAGAGAAGACTCACTCTCATTTTTCAGCCAATTCAGATCATAATTGCCATTGCCAAGCATTCGTTCTGATCTTTTATCTCTCCCTTGCAATTGATAAACCCCATAACGCTGGCTTCTCTCTGGAATGCTCTTAATTTTTTCATTGATGTCTCGTAACTTCTTAGCCAATTTATACTTCGACCATAGATTCTGCGGAAAATGAATACCCTTTAGGAAAAAGCTTGTGAATTTACCCTCCCATTGCTGTTGCTTGTTCATGTCATACATGTACTTGTCAATGATATCTTCTACTTGATAAGCTATTTCTCGCACGCCTCCAACCCAATCATTCTCTGCTTTGCTTTGTTCTGTTGCTGTATCAGCATCCTCAAGAAACGATCTCATGCTGTTTAGCTCAAGCTTGATTTCATTGATTTCATCACAAACCCCACTCAGCGATGATGCTTCGTTTTCCAACATGGAGAGTATTTTACACAATAGGAGATCTGCTGTGCTTAATGCCATTACTACTTCGGCCTCTCTCCTCGATTTTCTCTGCTTGGAATTATTCATTGTCGAAATTTCACTACTCAATGACAACGTTATTTTGGATGGATTCAATTAAAATGACTGAAGACAATTCATACAATCAAAAAAATTTAAAAAAAAAACTAATAATTTTAACATAAAAACACTTACTTCCCAACATATAATTTTATTTCTACCATTCTTATTTCTTCTAAGATTCATATTAACATTTAATCATTTTTTTTAGAATTTTGGTATATTAAAAAGTATAACATATCAATATTATTATTATTATTAGAAAATAATATAAAAAACACTAAATTCAAACGGGTAATCACCATGAACACCGAATTAAAATATATTAATATTCAACAAAAAGAAGCAAACCAAAAGAGAAAAAAAGGAAAAAATGAAAAGAGAAACGTGCGTACCTGGTCATAAATTGGTTGGATTTGATTTAAGAAAAATATATAGCAAGTTAGAGCTATGTTGGCTATATTTATGAGTTTTTGAGAGATTAATGAGATATAAATATATATATATATATATATATATATATATATATATATATAAAAGAAAGAATTATGTTTATTGTGTAGGAAAATGAAGGGGAGGAAAAACGAAGAATAAAGAATGAATGGTTGAGTAGAGGACGGGGAATGCAGAAAGTCAGAGTCAACCGGAGAAAAGAAGAAACAAGGACCGCGAAACTTCACCACCACCTACCACCAAAACTTCACCACCACCTACCACCATCAATTCAACTATCAACATCCCCAGCCTGTCAGCCATAACTAGAAGTGGCAAACGGACGGGTCGGATCGGGTTTGGGTTAGATCATTTTAGATCGGATCATTTCGGATTAAGAAAAAATCGGATCATTTTGGATTCGGATCATTTCGGGTTCGGATAAGGTCGGGTTTGGGTCAAGAAAAAATTGGTCATTTCGGTTTCGGATCATTTCGGTTTCGGATAAGGTCGGGTTTGGGTCAAGGAAAAATCGGTCTATTTCGTATTTGGATCATTTCGAGTTCGAATAAGGTCAAGTTTGGGTCGTTGACTTTTTTAGTCAATTCGGGTTGGTCGGATTTGGATTCTGGTCGATTTGACAGATTTATTGGATTAAGCTTTGGTCATCTTGATGTAATTTATCTAGTATAAAAATCAACTAAAATCATATTTCTAAAAACTACAAAACTCATGAAAATAAAATTGTCTTTTTACATGACCTATAGTACAATTGGGATTGAAATAATCAAAATATTTAATAATCTGTATGATAGTATTCTTTATAACATATTTACCAATATTCAAAAATTAATTACGTCTTTTTCATTTTATTTTTATTACTACAATAATTAATAACTTTTGAATCAAAGTGATTAAATAATCCATACTAAATATCATAAAACAATACTATATATCTCTTTAATTTAGTTTGATTTTTTATAGAATAATTAGAGACATTAGTGTAGATGATATAGCTTCTGTACTCTATTATAGATTAATCATTAAATAATTATACATTATGTTCAAATGAATGTAATATAAAAGCGAATATTTAAATTTAACTATATTAAAAAAAATATATAACACTCATATTATTGAAAAAAATTATATTTTTACTATATTAAAATACTTTGATATTTAATTTTAACATTTAAATATTTATTGGTAATATTAAATTTAAGTTTGAATATTTTCAGGTTTGGGTAAATTTGGATTCGAATCAATTTAGGTTCTGGTCAATTTGGGTTCGGATCAATTCGGGTTCGGGTTAATCTAAATTCGGATGAATTCGGGTTCGGATAAATTCGGGTTCGGATTCGATCGGGTTTGGATCAATGTAAATTCGGATAAATTTGGTTTTGGATCAATTCGGATTCGGATCAGGTTGGATTTGGATTATTGACTTTTTTTAGTCAAATCGGATCGGTCGGGTTTGGATTCGGATTAATCGGGCGGATTTTTCGGGTCGGGTCAACTTTTGCCACCTCTAGTCATAACCATTACCATTAGCGTCATCTCACGTTATCATCGTCGTAATGCATGGATTTTTTTTTTATAGTAATTTGGAACTTGTTAATAAAAAATTTTATTATTTAATAAATGATTATATATGTATTTTGTATTTAAGTTTTCATTTGATTCATTAAAAATGATTTTCGAAAAATGATTTATGTATTTTCTAATGTTTGGTTACCAAAAAATTGATTGGTTAACAGAAAATAATTTCTTGGTCAATGAAAAATTAGGTTCTTTCTACAAATTGTCTTATGCTTTCGAAAAAGATAAAACATTTGTCAAAAATGGTTGCCTATGTGTAAAATTATTTCGTAAGTATAATTTTATCAAGTTAGATACTGGATATTATTTTTTTAATTTTGATTTAATTTAACCCTACATATAATATTATTATATAAATAATTAATTTTTATTTAATGAGATTAAAAATTTTAAATATTAAAAAGTTAACATTAAAAATATTGCAATATATTAAGCTTAAATATTTTATATTTTATTATTAATATTCAATATATTTTAATGACAAGCTTAAATACTTGTCAATGATATCTTCCACTTGATAAGCAATTTCTTGCACGCCTGCAACCCAGTCATTCTCTGCTTTGCTTTGTTCCGTTGCTCTATCAGCATCCTCAAGAAACGATGTCATGCTGTTCAGCTCAAGCTTGATTTCATCACCAATCCCACTCAGCTATGATGCTTCGTTTTCCAGCATGGAGAGTATTTTACTCAATAGGAGATCTGCTGTGCTTAATGCCATTACTATTTCGGCCTCTCTTCTCGTCTTCCTCTACTTGGGATTGTTCATTGTCGAAATTTCACTGCTAAATGACAACATTATTTTGGATGGATTCAATTAAAATGACAGAAGACAATTCATACAATCAAAAAATAAAATAAAAAATTAATAATTTTAACATATAAACACTTACTTCCCAACATAAATTTTATTTCTACCATTTTTATTGCTTAAGTTTCATATTAACATTTTTTTTTGAATTTTGGCATATTAAAAACTATAACATATCAATGTTGTTGTTGTTAGAAAATAATATAAAAAACACTAAATTCAAAAAGGTAATCAGCATCAACACCGAATTAAAATATATTAATATTCAACAAAAAGAAGCAAACCGAAAGAGGAAAAAAGAAAAAAAATAGGAAAAGAGAAATATGCGTACCTGGCCAAAAATTTGTTGGGTTTGATTTAGAAATATATAGCCGAAATTAAGTTAGAGCTATGTTAGCTATATTTATGAGTTTTTGAGAGACTAACGAGATACATATATATATATATATATATATATATATATATATATATATATATATGTTAGCTATATTTATGAGTTTTTGAGAGACTAACGAGATACATGTCTGCGCGCATGTGTGTGAAAGAAAGGAAAAACGAAGAATAATAGTTAGTGGAGGACGGGAACTGTAGAAAATCAGAGTCAACCGAAGACTAAAAAGAAGAAACAAGGAACACAAAACTTCACCACCACTGTCAACCATCAACATCCCCGGGCATAACCATTAGCATCAGCATCATCTCAGGTTATCATCGTCGTAATACATGAGTCTTTTCTTATATATAGTAATTTGGAAATTGTTAATTGATATGACAAAGTTTACCCGTATTAGGCCAGGCCCAATAGCATCAGAGATTACCACATGGCAAAGACTCACTGGTCCACGTGTCCATCGGCGACAGAGGCAAAGCGCGTCACACCTGTCACTGGCGCGACAGGCTCTTTGTCCCACATGGCATTCGGCGAAAGAGATAGAGGTGTTTGATCATACCTGTCGCTCCGCGACAGGCTCGCAGTCTATCGCCTACAATCATAAGGCGACACATGGCGCTCATATACCTATCGCCTGGCGACAGATCCACAGTCCGTCGCCTATATTCATAGGCAACACGTGGCGCCTGACCTCGGCTCCCGCGAGCGACAAAACCCTGACGCCACAGCGTACCACGTGGTGTTAGTCTCTCGCCGGCGACAGGCTTCGGAAGCTCCCGGTTTTCAAGGAATTTGTGTTATATTGAGACACAAACTCTTAGCAAGATGATAGACTTATCCTTAAACAATTAACCTAGGACGTTGGCCTATAAATAGGCCCTCAGGTACAACTTTATTCTCTAATTTTTGACTACTGGCTTTTACGCTTCCCAATATTGAAGACCTTTTTGCTGACTTAAGCATCGGAGTGTCTAGCAGGAACCACCCCTGCGTCTCTCTGACTTTTCTTGTTTTACAGAAGCTTCTTGGAGACACGTGGAGACTAAGTACGAATATCTACGTCAGCATACTTTTATTGTTGTTTTGTGCAACAACAATTGGCGCCGTATGTGGGAAACGTATAAAAAGCCAAGATTTCCTAAGATGGTGAGAACAAGATCTACAAACGTAAGGACTGGAAGTGAGGAAAACTCGGTGAGCTCCCCTGAACAACAGATTCGCCAGACAAACCAGGTAAACAAGGAGGAAGAAAGAATTACTGTGTCGGCGGCAGAATTCGAAGCTCTAAGGCGACAGAGCGAAGAAACTACCCAGGCGCTGCGAGCCATGGTGGATCTATTCCAGGGAGTTCTCCCGACATTGGATCTGCCGCCTGCCGTGCAGAATTTGGTAGGAGGAACAAATAGAGGTATCCCGCCGCAGATATTTGGGCGACAGGAGGACATGACAGTGGCAGACACCTCTCGTCGGCGAGAGATTCCCCCGGTGGAAGAGCACGACATTCATTAGGGTGCGGCAGGACAGGGGAGCTGCAGGCATGTCGCAGGCACCCAGCGAGAGATTGAGGAAGCATATGGCTTAGAGCCTGCGATAGGGGTCAGGCGACAGGGTAGCGGGAGGCCTGTCGCAGGAACCCAGCGAGAGAATGAAGAAGTAGTAGAGTTAGAGCCTGCGACAGGGGTCAGGCGACAGGTTCCACATGTAGGGCAACAGATGTCTGGGTGACAGGACGTTGACCGGGTGATAGGGTCTACCGTCCACCACCATGACTTGTCAAAATTTGATGGTGCTAACTTAGACCATGGTATTAGAGGTGCTGGAAAGAATGAGGTCGAAGATCAAAGCACTTGGGGAACCGGGCTGGAGTTTGACCCCACTTGGTGCACGCAAATGGTACGAACAAACGCACCTCAAGCTCAGGGCAAGGAAGTAGTCGGAGACCTACCTGATTCGTCTCATGCCCGAAATCAGCTCGCTCCCCCCGTGGACATGAAGAAGATGATAGAACAGGTACTGGAAGAGAAAAAGTTAGTGTCTGCAGAAGAGAGCCAGAGGAGGAGAGTACCGTTCTGCACAACCATCATGCAAAAACCTCTGCCCCCAAAGTTCAAAATGCCGCAGATGACCGCCTACACCGGAAAGACGGACCCCTACGACCATATGCAAAACTATGAGGCACTAATGTTGTTACATGGATGGGAAGACGAGATAATGTGTAGAGCCTTTTCCTTGACTCTGTCGGGACATGCGATGAAATGGTTTAATAACCTGCCTGAAGGGTCCATTATCTCTTTCGACCAACTACGAAGTGAGTTTCTCAAGGCGTTTGCGGTAAATAGTCAGAGAAGGAAAGAACCGACCTACCTGCTCACTATTAAGCAGGGAGCTAAGGAGTCATTGAAGAGTTATGTGGATCGGTTCAGAGATGCTACTTTGGAGGTGCGAGATCTGCAAGTCGGTATAGCCGTGGCAGCCATGTTACAAGGGACAAGGTTTGAGAAATTGCAAGAATCCTTGTCGCTAGATCAGCCAACAACCATCTCAGACCTACTTTCCCGCGCACATAAGTATGTAACCCAGGAGGAAGTAATGAAAATGATGGCGATAGGAGAAACTAAGGATGGAAGGAAACGAGGAAGAGAGGTCACTGAAGCATCTTCTAGCCAACCGAGAAAGTTTGAAAAAGCTCCTGCACTGAAATACAATTCCTATACCCCACTCACCGAATCTCGAGCTTCGGTGTTGGTAGCAATTGAAGGATCAGGGCTTATACAGACTCCAAAGAAGACGTCAGGGAATTTGGGCCGTGATTTAAGGTCATACTGCGATTACCATTCAACACATGGGCACACAACTGAGAAGTGTAGGGAGCTGATGAATCAGCTAGAAAAGCTAGCACGAGAGGGAAAATAAACCGTTTCGTATGGAGAGGTGGTAGAGCTAACTATCCTGCACAAAACAGAGGAAACAATTTCAGAGATAGAAGAGGTGAAAACAGAGGGCCAGTCAGACAAAATGAAGGGGAAAGAAGAGACGGTGACAGAAGGGTAGAAAGAAGGAATCGAGAGGAAGATAATGAACCCACTGGGCCAGCTATTAACGTGATATCCGGGGGTGAGTCGTTAGCCGGCACTTCTTCCTCGTCTCGAAAGACCTACGCCCGACAGGCTTATCAAATTAATTCGGTAATGGAGGAAAAGCATGATGAAGAGCCCATCACCTTCACGCCAGCTGACAGAGGTGATGTAATGATCCCTCATGATGACCCAATGGTGATTTCGGCAGTAATAGCAAAACACCCAGTGAGTCGCATCTTAGTTGATAATAGGAGTTCGGTAAATTTGATTTATTGAAGTTGCTTTGAGAAAATGAATATCTCCAATGATAGACTAAAGCCAGTAACCACACCGCTGTATGGCTTCTCAGGAGAAAAAGTGAAGGTGGAAGGCGCAGTTCAGCTACCTGTGACATTGGGGGAAAGCTCGAAGTGTGTCACTCGATAAGCGTTGTTTATGGTGGTGAGATCAACTTCCGTGGCGTACAATATGATCCTCAGGCGGCCATTGTTAAATGACATGAGAGCAGTGGTGCATCCCTGCTATTTGTTAATGAAGTTTTCGACTCCCCGCGGTATGGGACAAGTGCGAAGAGATCAAAGGAAAGCCAGGACATGTAATGTCGCATCCACCACATGTAAAGGGATTCAGAGGAAGGAAACCCTTACGATCGAATAAAAGCCTAAGCCAAAGCCTGATGAGGAAATGGAAGCAATCCGGTTGGATGAGAAAGATGAAGAAAGAGTAGTGTACGTAGGAAGCCAATTGCCTGAAGAAGTAAAAAGGGAGATAGTCCGATGCTTAAAAGAGAATTCTGATGTGTTTGCATGGACCCCAGCTGGTATGCCTGGAATAGACCTTAAAGTTATTTGCCATCGGTTGAATGTAATCTCAGGGGCAAAGCCGATAAAACAGAAGAAGAGGAATTTTGCTCCAGAGAGGCAACTGGCAATAAACGAAGAAATCTCGAAGCTGTTGCAAGCAGGATTCATCAGAGAAGTTAATTATCCGGAATGGTTGGCTAATGTTGTGATGGTAAAGAAAACCAACGGGAAATGTAGAATGTGTGTGGACTTCACAGATCTGAATAAAGCTTGTCCTAAGGATTCGTATCCACTACCTCGAATTGACAAGTTGGTAGACGAAACTTGTGTTTATGAATTACTTAGCTTTTTGGATGCCTTTTCGGGGTACCACCAAATCATGATGCATCCAGATGATGAGGAGAAGACCTCGTTCATTACCGATGGTGGGACTTATTGCTATCGAGTGATGCCCTTCGGTTTAAAAAATGCGGGTGCGACTTACCAACGCATGGTAAATAAGGTGTTCCAAGACTTGTTGGGCAACACCATGGAAGCTTATGTTGATGATATAATCATCAAAAGCAGACAAGGAGAATCACATGCTGAGAAAATGACTAAAATATTCGATGTGCTGCGACAATACAAGATGAAGTTGAATCCCAACAAATGCTCATTCGGGGTGAGATCTGGAAGGTTTCTGGGATTCATGATTACTAACCGAGGGATAGAGGCTAATCCCGAGAAAGTTCAAGCTATTTTGGACATGAGGCCGCCTAATACAGTAAGAGAAGTCCAAAGGCTAACAGGAAAAATAGCAGCCTTGAGTCGTTTCTTGTCCAAATCAGCTGAAAGAAGTCTACCATTTTTCAAGGCGATAAAGGCAGGAACGAACTTCAAGTGGACGGAAGAGTGCAACGACGCCTTTGAAAGGTTGAAAGACTACCTGAAAGAGTTGCCTCTGTTATCCCGGCCACATCCCGGAGACCACCTCCTTATGTACCTCGGTGTAGGAGAGAAAGCTGTAAGTGCAGTCCTACTAAGGAAAGATGGGGATAGAGATTGCCCGATTTATTATGTAAGCAAAGTCCTGCTAGATGCTGAGGCAAGATACCCCTTAGTTGAAAGAATAGCTTTATCCCTGGTGATAGCAACTCGGAAGTTACGGCCGTACTTCCAAGCTCACTCGGTGACTATCCTAACAGATCAGCCCCTCAGGCAAATACTACAGAAACCAGAACACTCTGGGCGCCTAATTAAGTGGGCTATCGAATTAGGTGAATATGACATTCACTTCCAGCCTCGCCAAGCAATAAAAGGACAGGCATTGGCGGATTTTATTGTAGAATGCACTGGCCGAGAGGTCCAAGAGGAAATAGAGTTAGTCTGGTGGAAATTATTTGTAGATGGAGCTCGTAACATGGACAGCAGTGGAGCTGGAATTGTGCTAATATCACCTGAAGGGGAAACCTATGAATATTCCCTACGTTTCGATTTCCCAAGTTCAAACAATACAGTCGAGTACGAAGCCTTGATATCTGGGATGAGACTCGCTGAGAAACTAGGAGTCAGCAACTTAATGGCACATAGCGATTCACAATTGGTGGTAAACCAGTTCTCGGGTGAGTATGAAGCACGAGAACCCACCTTAGTCCCTTACTTGCAGAAGGTACAATTGCTGGCACAGTCGTTCAAGCACTTCCAGCTGACTCAGATAAATCGAACAGAGAACAACCATGCAGACGCTCTTTCGAAATTGGCTTCTTCCAGAAGGGTCAAAAGGGGTATGGTCAAAGTGGAATCCCTCGCTAGACCAAGTATTGAAGAAGAAGATATCTGTGATGTCGAAATCAGAGGCGATTGGAGAAGCCCAATTAAAGATTACATACTGGGGGGCACACTCCCCACTGACAAGGACGAAGCTCGAAGGCTGAAGTTAAAAAGTGCCAGGTTTACCGTGGTAAAAGGGGAACTCTATAAACGGGGATTCACAATGCCCCTGTTGAAGTGTCTAGGGCACCAACAGGCTGAGTACACCTTAGCTGAAGTTCATGAGGGAATATGTGGCGAGCATTTGGGGGCTCGAGCCTTGGCCTCGAAAATATTGCGCCCGGGATTTTATTGGCCTACACTGAGAAAGGATGCCACAGACAAAGTGAGAAGATATGAAAAATGTCAGAAATTCGCTCCCATAACTACCGCGCCTGTTTCGGCTCTTCAGAACACTCTCCAACCAACTCCATTTGCACAATGGGGACTAGATATCCTGGGGCCTTTTTCCCTAGGCACAAGACAAAGGAAGTATTTGCTTGTGGCCATAGACTACTTTACCAAATGGATAGAGGCCGAGCCTTTGGCCACAATTTCTAAAAAAAAAGGTGAAAGTAATGGTGTGGAAAGACATAATTTACCGATTTGGGATCCCTCGTGTGATAAATGCAGATCATGGAAAGCAGTTCAACTGCGATGCTTTTCGAAATTTTTGTAGTGGCCTGAAGATTCTCCTAAGAATATCTTCTGTGTCTTACCCACAGGCCAATGGGCAGGCAGAGGTGAGCAATCGAACTATACTGCATGGGTTGAAGACTAGGCTGGATAAGGCAAAGGGAGCATGGGTAGATGAGCTCCCAAGTGTCCTATGGGCCTACAGAACGACAAGCAAAGTGTCAACAGGTGAAACACCGTTCAATTTGGTATATGGCACTGAAGCCCTCATCCCAGTAGAAGTTGGAGCTGAGTCACCCCAGTTGGTCCCCTACATCGAGGAACTCAATTCTCAAGGACTAAGGGAGAATCTAGACCTGCTAGACGAGCTGAGAGACAAAGCAAAAATGAGACTGGCTGCTTACCAACAGAGGGTAGCTACTTATTACAATGCACGGGTGAAGAACAGAGAAATGCAAGAAGGAGACATGGTGTTGAGAAAGTCAGCAATCACAAATGCCCATAAGGAGTATGGAAAGCTACGGGCTAATTGGGAATGACCATACAGAATCAGAAAGATGGTCGGACCTAGCACATGTATCTTGGAAACCTTGCAAGGAAAGAAGATCTCAAAGACTTGGAATGCCAACCATCTCAAGCTATATTAGCAATAAACATTGTAATTTTTGCTTTTTGATTCTTGTCTTTACTTTTCCATCTATTGCTAAATCACTTTATAGATGTTATTATTTTTCTGATTCATGAATAAAGGCCAGCCAATCATTTCCTATATTCTCTAACGCAATATGTGAGACAGATTATGTGTTACAGGAATTAAAAATAAGGCAACAGCTGGCAAACTAAAGTCCCTAAGCGAAAAATGCGCGAGACGGGCAAAAACAAAAGTCCCTAAGCGAAAAATGCGCGAGACGGGCAAACACAAAGCCCTAAGCGAAAAATGCGCGAGACGGGCAAACACAAAGTCCCTAAGCGAAAAATGCGCGAGACGGGCAAAAACAAAGTCCCTAAGCGAAAAATGGGCGAGACCTGCAAACTAAAGTCCCTAAGCGAAAAATGCGCGAGACGGGCAAAAACAAAGTCCCTAAGCGAAAAATGCGCGAGACGGGCAAATACAAAAAGTCTCTAAGCGAAAAATGCGTGAGACGGGCAAAAACAAAGTCCCTAAGCGAAAAATGTGCGAGACGGGCAAACACAAAGTCCCTAAGCGAAAAATGCGCGAGACGGGCAAATACAAAAAGTCCCTAAGTGAAAAATGCGCGAGACGGGTAAACAAAAAGTACCTAATCGAAATATGCGCGAGACGGGCAAAAGACCAGTCCTTAATACGAAACGTGCGTACAAAAGGTAAAGGTACAAGCTATATAGCAAGTTACGAGGTACGTTACAAAATTTTCGGATTCATATGTTGCAATAAGTTGACAAATTATGATTAAACTTTGGCGTTTTTAGTCTTGATTATTCTAATAAGTCCTTAAGCGAAAATAACACGAAATAGGCACAACGCTCGAGAAAAGTTCATCTTTGAACGAAATAACAACACTGTTTCAAACAAGAACTTGGGGAGCAACATGGTGTAAAAGTAAAGTCATACAAGGTACTCTACTAAATTCACATAAGCAAGAGAAAGAACTACAAAATGAAACGGTACTTTTCATTCAAAATGAATTTGTACACCGGAGTTAACAAACAAAACAAAATCTACAAAACTCTAATCTACGGCAATGACCGAATCAGCCGGCTGGGAAGGCGCTACATCGGCACTAGCGTCTCAAGAAGCTTGGGGCTCAGGAACCGGAGGAGTCAAAGAACCAGGATCCTGGGAAGACGAGGAAGCCACCCCGGAAGCAGGAACGTCACTTGAAGGCCCAACCACGGCCGCAGAGTCTGGCACGGGATCAACGGCAGCAGAATCTGAAATTTGGAACTCGTCACTGTCCAACCCCAGCAATGCCTCGATAGACTCAGGCTGATCGCCTGTCTCGATAGGCTCAGAAACGTCACGCACTGCCGGAGGCTCAGATCGATCAAGTGCTTCGGAAGACTCAGGCGTATGTAGCGGCTGTCGAGGAGGCCACGGACCCTCAAGGTTGTCCAGATTATCTACGGCCCTTCCGCTAAATAGGCCTCTGGACTTTGTGCGTCGGGCTCATACTTGGTCCAAGAAGGAGCATCATAGTACTTAGCCTCCTCGGTAAAGAGCAATTCAGGAAAAGCCTCACTAGGCCGATGCTTCTCCAGCCAAGCGCGAGCCAAATAGAAACCGTACTTAATAAATCCCGTCGAGAACGCCGCTTTCTTGTCAAAACAATGCTAGGACAAGCGGTATTCACGAACGGCCTCGATTCGAGCTTCTCTTTGACGATCCAGTATATTGTGCAGCTCCTCAATAGCCTCATCTCGCTGCCTCTCCATGGCTCCCCGATCATCGACGGCCTTGTTATAAGCTTCTTGGTACCCTTGAAGCGAAGACACCTTCGCCTGCTCTTCTTGGAGCTTTAGCTCGAGATCAGCATTCTTTCGCTCAAGATCAGCGTTCCTTTTGTTTACCTCCTCCACCCTGTTGACATAAGGACGAAGCTGGTTGACCTCGTTTGAAAGCTCCATCTTTTGATCCCGAAGCTCGCGAATCTCTTTGTTAGCTTGCTCCCTGAGAGCCCGGTGCCGAGCATTGACGGTCGCAATTTGTTGAGCTGACTGATAAGACGAAAAACAAAAGTAACTCATAAAATATTTTAACAAAAAAAGTTTAGACGGGGACATTAGTTACCAAACGAACACAAAACTCTTACCTTCATAGCGAGATAATCAGAGTTATCCTCCGCCTCCGGGATGTTTGAAAAAAGCCCTGCCTCGTCACGAGGGAGAATGGTGCTCCAAGCCAGACGAGACGCTATCCCGGCATCCTCGATGCTGTCGTTGTCGTTCACTCCGGGATAGGTCTGAAAATCGTCCCCACTGACGACGACCCCACTATCAATCACATAGCGCCTCAAAGTAGGGTCTACCACCTTGGGTAAGACTGGTCTTGTAGGCATTGAGGCTTCAACAATCAGCCTCTTCCTGTATTTGCGCCTCGGCTGGCGAGGAGCCGACCTACCCTCAGCAACACGAGAGCCACCTTCTTGAGGGACTGGATCACTCCTTTGGGATTCGGAGCTCTCGCGATCGCCTGAACCTCGATCAGGGACAAGAGGCCTCTTCCGTTTGTTTCTCCCGGCCTCTTGTGTAGGACGGCTGGATTCACCAGTAGAGGGAGGAGGAGGAGTAGGAGCACGAGCCAGTCCAGATGGGGCTCCAACTGGCGACCGAGGAGGAGGAGCCGCTTGAGCAGCAACGTTGGCATCCCTCCTACACATCAACTCTCAGAAGTTCATGCCTGCACAATATATAAAGAAAGGATTAGCCGACCAAGTGAAACATCACGCACATGTATACAAGAAACAAAAAAAGGATGGAAAAC
Source organism: Heritiera littoralis (assembly GCA_031772115.1). Classification (NCBI taxonomy): domain Eukaryota; kingdom Viridiplantae; phylum Streptophyta; class Magnoliopsida; order Malvales; family Malvaceae; genus Heritiera; species Heritiera littoralis. Next base: position 139,372 of record JAPDPK010000230.1, read on the forward strand.
CTAGAAAACCACCAAAGTCCTCTAAACTATCCAGATTCGAATCCAACGGAAAATCAACGAAGGGACTCCCAAAGGTGTCAGCCTGAGCCCACTCAGGGCCATCCCCTGAATAACCACTAGTACCCGCAGCCTCAGGGGTCTCGTCCTCCGAATCTGAAGAGGACTCATCTACAAGGCGGCCCACGGGGGTAGATGCTTCGGCTACTAGGACCGGGGATGGCTGACTAGGGCCAACATCAGATAAACGGGGATTTGTAGCCAGGTTAGATGGGGCAGCAGAACCTTCAAGAACGGTCCTGCTTACGCCCCAGCCGGCAGCGGCAATGTTTTCCGGGGTTAGAAGAGAAAATAAATTACGCTCCCCGGTAGAACAGATTTGCCGAATAGGCTCGCCAAATTGGTCTCTTAAAATTTCTGTCCTGAACCTGTCCGAACGCTGTGAGTGGTCAGAGGTATCACGATTCCATCTAGAGCGAATCCGCAGATTGCTTGGAATCTCGACAACGACCCACTCGCTCTCAAAACCACGCAGTTTATTAGGGAGATCCGAGAAGATTTTATTATTAGGAAACTCGCCAACTGTTAACCGTTGAAGAGAGAACGTTATCAATCCTTTCAGCCTAAGAACTCTAAAAAAGGCGCTTAAAAGGGGAACCGTTGGAACAATACCCAGATGATGACACACTATGGAAAACGCTACTAGCTGAGCCCACGCATGGGGGTGGAGTTGACACGGGACGATGTCCTTGTATCTAAGAAATGCTTCGCCAAACTCCGGAAGAGGGAAGCGAAAACCAAAAGACAAAGAAGCCTTATGGACAGCCACACCATTTCTAACTAAGTCAGGCGTGACCTCCCCTTGCACTGGAAGTCTATAGCCATAACCCGAGGGAAGAGGGAAACGAGTTCTAATATCTTCTAAGTCAGTATTTGTCAAAGAACACACAAGACCACCTGTCTTAAGTGTTTTACCCGGGCGTAGCAAAGACATGGCAAAAGAAAGCAAAAACTACCCAGCGACAGACTCTACAGGCGACAGACCCTTCGAGCGATAGACCTAGTAAGACGACAGACCCCTTGGGCGATAGACCTACTTAAAAAGACACTTGTGCGGAAGACCAAATCACCTGCTGGAGACCTAAACCTAGTGCGGTAGGCGAATATATAAAGCGATAGGGGTATACTTACTGACGATAAGATAAGCGAGAGACTCCAGGCGTGAGAGCGAAAGACTCTTTGTGGCGAAGGAGCGGAAAAATGGGCGACAGATGGCTGCTCAGAGGTTTTCTCGTACGTTCTCTCGTGGGGTCCCAAGCAGTTTATATAGCCGCGACAGGGAATGCCAAAAGTCGCGCTTGATCACACCTGTTGCAGAGTAGAATTTTTCACCTGCAAAAAATACCAAAGAAATTGCAAAAGAACAAAGAGAACTACTGATTGTGGGCTGAGGCCCAAAAACATATATTTATACTCTCTTTGTTGGAGAAATCCAACAAGAGAGTGGGGAGCAATTGATATGACAAAGTCTACCCGTGTTAGGCCAGGCCCAATAGCGTCAGAGATTACCACATGGCAAAGACTCACTGGTCCACGTGTCCATCGGCGACAAAGGCAAAGCGCGTCACACCTGTCGCTGGCGCGACAGGCTCTTTGTCCCACGTGGCATTCGGCGAAAGAGGTAGAGGTGTTTGATCATACCTGTTGCTCCGCGACAGGCTCGCAGTCTATCACCTACAATCATAAGGCGACACATGGCGCTCATATTCCTATCGCCTGGCGACAGATCCACAGTCCGTCGCCTATATTCATAGGCGACACGTGGCGCCTGACCTCGGCTCCCACGAGCGACAGAACCCTGACGCCACAGCGTACCACGTGGTGTTAGTCTCTCGCCAGCGACAGGCTCCGGAAGCTCCCGGTTTTCAAGGAATTTGTGTTATATTGAGACACAAACTCTTAGCAAGATGATAGACTTATCCTTAAACAATTAACCTAGGACGCTGGCCTATAAATAGGCCTCCAGGTACAACTTTATTATCTAATTTTTGACTACTGGCTTTTACGCTTCCCAATATTGAAGACCTTTTTGCTGACTTAAGCATCGGAGTGTCTACGCAGGGAACCACCCCTGCGTCTCTCTGACTTTTCTTGTTCTACAGAAGCTTCTTGGAGACACGTGAAGACTAAGTACGAATATCTACGTCAGCATACTTTTAATGTTGTTTTGTGCAACAACATTAATAAAAAAATTTATTATTTAATACCAAAAAATAATTTTTGAAAAATGATTTATACATTTTCTAGTGTTTAGTTGATAAAAAATTGATTGGTTAAAGGAAAATGATTTTCTAATCAACGAAAAATTAGGTTTTATTTTTTTTGTAAATTGTCTTATACTTTTTAAAAAAGGAGAATACATTTCTGAAAAATAATTGTTTGTGTAAGATTATTTACTAAGTTCGTAAGTATAATTCTAATCAAGTTGGTTATTGGATATAATTTTTAAACTTTGATTTAATTTAATCCTTCCAAAAATATTATTATATTAGTAATTATTTTTTATTTAATGAGGTTAAAAATTTTAAATATTAAAATATTAACATAAAAAAATATTTCAATATATTAAGTTTAAATATTTTATTTTTATCATTAACATTAAATATTTTTATATTTAATAATAAACAATTTATAATATTATTTTAATAATAAATACCAATTTAATAAATAATATATTTATTATTTTCAAAACAATTTTTTAATAATTAATTAATATTTTAATTTAACATATAATGTTTTTATATTTTTATTTACAGATATTTTTATACTCATATTTTAATAATATTATAAATAAATAATACTTTTGTTATCAATTTAATTATAAATACTTTTAGTAAAAAATATAATTATTTTAATAATATAAGTATTTTTAATATTTTAAAATTTAATATTAACATATTATTTTATATATTAAAATAGTAAAACTACGTCAAAATTTTTAAAAAACATTAATACAAGTAATGATATATATTTTGCTTTTAAGTGTTTAATAATATAATATTTTAATATTAAATATTAGTTACAAATATAATTATTTTTTAATATTAATATATAATGAATAATATTTAATTAGTTATGTTATTATCATTTCAAAAAAAATAAGTTTTCCAAAAAAAACCAAAATACAGAAAATATTTTCATTGACTCATCCAAACAACGAAAAATCTTTAGTTTTTTAGAAAATGTAAACATTTTTTAAAAATCATTTTTCAAAAATCAATTTCAGTAACCAAATAAAGCTTAAATAAAATCTTGGTTTTCATTTTATGTATTATTTTTTTTCCAATTAAAATTTGATTTTATATATGATGTACTAACAGTGTATAACTTCTATATACTATCAATGCATCAAATGATGACATTTCATCAAATTGCAAATTAAAAATATGTGAAGGCCTTAAAATTAAATATAAATAAATATTTTTCAATTTACAAACAAAGGCTTATTCATAATGTGCCAATTTCTTATACATTGATAATATATATAAATTATATACTGTCAGTGTATTATATATAAATCCTTAAAATTTATATTACACAAGCATAAAAGGATGTCTTGATTAACTCTCTTAATAAGTTGAGATATTTACTGCTTATGTTTATTATTAAATTGGATTTGTATATGATGTACTGACAGTGTATAGTTTCTATACACTGTTAATGCATAAGAGGTTGACACCTTATTAATTGGCAAATTAAAAAATATGTCAAGCCCTTAAAAGTAAATATAAATAAATTTTTTTAATTTGCTCATAAGGACTAATTGACGAGATATCAATTTCTGGTGCATTGACAGTATATAGAAACTATACACTGTCAGCGCATCATATATAAATCTTATTAAATTATGAGGCTGAATTAGTCAAGATTTAAATGGTTTAGTGAATGCATCAGTGTGATTCTATGATTAAATAATACTAGATCATACTCGCGCCATGTTACGGGATGAAATATTATTTTTTTTAGAGTCTAAAACTTTTTTTATGGATTTATTTCATAAAAAATACATTTTTAACGATTAACAAAGTCGCATAATATTCAACATAAAGAGCACATAAGGTTTATCTATAGTAAGATCAGAAAATATCAATCTTACTATAAGGTCAAGAGATCTCATGAAATATTCAGTATCTCATGAGAAATTAAATAAATAATAAAATTAAAAATATGGAAATAATAGTTTAACAGGTTAACAGATAAACTTTAATTTAATGAAGTGCAATATAAATTACATTTTTTATCCTTTAAAAAAGGCAACAACATATTTAAATTACATTTTTATCAATTCATAGAAATAACTAAAATTACATTTTTATCCTTCAAAATATGAAAGCAACTTATCTAATATGTTAAATTTCATGGTTTCTTACCTTAAATTATACATCATAAGAAGGACAGTTCATGCTAATTTAGATAGAGAAAATTGAGAAAATAGAGTGTTTTACAAGAGTATATGGGGTTCATCTGCTCAAAAATATTGTGTTTGTAGTCCATACACCTTACAATGGTCGAATACTCGTATATGACATTCGATTGCCAAAGATTAATTTCTAATTAAAATGCTTCTGGCATCAAAGTAGCCAATTGCTTTTATAAGGCGAGTTGATTGCCCAATGCTAGAAAGATTTTGGATAGAAAATAATCTTTGGCAATCAAATGCCATACACAGGCATTCAATTGGCCTACTAAATTTTAATATCATTTACACTTATTGGCATAAATTTTATGCTTAATTATGATGGATTTATGTTTTTTATAGTGTTTTTCACTTATTCTAATCAATTTTATGATTAATCACATTACTTTTACGGTCAATTATTATAGATTTGTGCTTTTTCTAGTGTTTTATGCTTATATTCATCAATTTTACGTTGAATCATATTAATTTTACGGTTAATTATTATAGATTTATGCTTTTTCTTGTATTTTTCGCTTATTTTCATCACTTTTTTGATGAATTACATTAATTTTACTGTTAAGTATTATAGATTTATGCTTTTTTTTTCTAGTGTTTTATGCTTATACTCATCAATTTTATGATGAATCACATTAATTTAACAGTTAATTATTATATATTTATGCAATTTCTTGTGTTTTTATGCTTACTCTCATCTATTTTATGATGAGTAACATAAATTCTATTGTTAATTATTTTATATTTATGTTTTTTCTAACATAAATTCTAGTGTTTTTATGCTTACTCTCATCAATTTTACGATAAATGTCTTAAATTTTATGATAAAGCTCATAAATTTTACAATAAATCTCATGTATTTTACGATAAATCTCATAAGTTTTATCGTAAGTTTTACGATAAATCTTATAAGATTTACGATGAATATTATAAATTTTAAAGTTAATTACCATATAATATTTTATGCTTATTCTAGTATTTTTATGTTTCTTTTCATATATTTTATGATGAATGTTATAACTTTTTTTTTTTATCTTTACACTTCATTTTTAACGGAACGATATTGTTCAATAAATAAATGGGTTTAAAGGGAAGAAAGTGGATGCATTCAAAATTCTTCTATGCATTAAGGCTGGTGCTTTAACTTCTCCAATAGTATGTGCAGTTTTAGACCTTGGCTGGACTTGCCTTTGGGCATCTTAAACGGGACATTTGCTCTAGACACAAGTAGACCAGGATTTCAAGCCTAGATGAAATTTTGAAAATTTGGGCCGGTTCGAGTTGGGCCAAATTTGGATTTTATTATGAATGTAAAAAACGATTTTAGATTGAAAGTTAAGCCTGAATAACCAAATTTAGTCGGGCACTAACTTACATATAATATTTTAAGAACCTCCTTAGGTCCTATACAAATTCAGTCCTGGCTTGGCACATGGATAGATTTAATTTGCAATAAATAAAGATTGATTTTCAATCATGATATCTCGTTGGCATTTTTTAATCACACGAGTGATTAAATATGTAACCTAAGCTAAAAGAAAACAGATGTGAATGAAAAATGAAAGTTATGAACAAGGCCGGAAGCAATCACATATTTCTGCATTTAGACACAATCCAAACCCATATGGCGGATATTCGCGATTGCATTCGCTCTTGCAATCATCATTGGTACAATTTGGAAGCGCATGTCTTACAGCACATAATCTTCCTTGATCTTGCGCCAATATCACTTGATTTCCTGTATTAATCAATTCACTAAACCGATTTAATATTAATATTAATATATAAAAAAAAACACGATTTTTTGTCAAAATCACGGGATATATAAAAAAAATTCAAGTTTATATTATTTACCAACACCAAAGAGGAGAAGAACAATAAAGATAGCCGAGATTTGCAAATTCTTCATGGCTTGATTTCTTTGTATTTGTGCAAGCTTTAAATTGTGGCAAAATTTTAAGTAACAGTGAAGGTATATGACATTTCATATAAGACCATTTTCTTTGGTATTTATAGCACAAAATTGGGGGACAGCCAGCTAAGTATGACTAATGACTTGGGAACAATTCTCTCTCTCTTAGATTTACCACTTATTAAGGAAATTTATCCACCATTAAGGAAAAGTTTTCCACAATTTCCTGTTTTGATTTTTTTTGTTTCTTTGACTTTAAAACTTTCCGAAATTAAATTGATTATGATTTCATAGAATAATTATTGTTATGGCTTAAAAACATTTGTCTTGATAATCATTTTATGCATATATAAAACTCAAATATTTTGCAATGAATGCCAAGTTCTTTTACGTAAACTCCAAACCCATATATTCTAATTTTATTACTTAAAATATAATAGACTTTAGTTGCCTAATGTTTAAATGAAATCTAACGTTTGATTTTTTTTTATATTCTTTAAAAGTGTTTGTCAATAAGACCTTGACTTAATGACAAAAAAGAGATTTTGAGATTTTAAAGTTTCAGATTCAAGTCTCATTATATGATAAGTTTAAATTTAGTTATTTAGTCTAGTTATATACTAGTTCATTGAGTTAAGTAATTTACATATGATTACAAGTTCTAGTAATGTAATTTATGATTGTAAATTCACATGTAATGTACTAAAAATATTATTTATTAAAATTTATATCTTCTAATTTGATTACATAAAATACTGTAAACCTTTGGTTACTTTTAGTCTTTGTTACACATTGAAAACAAATATCTAAATTGATTTAGATATAAAAAATTTAATTCACAAATAAAACTTTTAAAATTAAATAAAAATAATGATGTATTCCATAAATAAATTTCTATTAAATAGTAATAATATTATTATATACTTTTTAGTAGTAATATTAAATATCACCATTTAATCATTTTACAATTTAATATAATTCAAATAATATTATAATAAAATATAATATTAATAATATAATAATAATTCAATTAATAGTAAAAAGTAATATCAATAAAAATTATTTACTATTAAATTTTATTAGATAATTAAATAAATTAATAAAATTCTAAATCATATATTAGATAACAGTATAAAATAAAAATATTACCGAACATATTTTCTCTTTAAAAAAATTATTTTTTTTTGATGATAAAAATGGTGACAAAGTGTGCAATCACTTTAAGCTGGATCAAACCTCATTGGGCGACAAAACTCTTCCAACAAATACTGCTGCATTCCCAAGCCTCGAACCGAAAACCTTAGTTAAGCTGGAACAGCCTTGCCAGTGATCCCCGCATTGGTTGGTAAATTATTAATTCTAACAAATTTTGGCTTTGGTCTGTGATCGTCTATAGCCTGGTCTATAGCCTGGCCCATACACAGGCTTAGGTGTTAGTTAAGTTACAAAATCTTAAATCATAATTGGTAGCAAACCACTATAATTTAGTTATAGGACGATTACATTAAGGCGAGAGGAGGTTGATTACTTTCCATTAGCTTCCCACGTGTCAGTTTATTATAGATTCACAAACCATAGACTGCAAACGAGTATAGAAGATAAGAACTCTTCCGGATTTGAACGTTGATGCCAAAACCCTTATAGCTCTGTAACGGCTAGTTCCCTTTAAAAAGAAACTCATAAATTTAACAATTAGGAACAGAATTGAGATTATTTTTTTTTTGATGAAAACAGAATTGAGATTATTAGAAAACGCTTTACATTTTTTTTCATCAAAATCAAAAAGAGGATCCAAATTACATTTCCTTTTCTTCGTCAAAATCATTGAAATTTCTTAGTCGCCGATTTACCGGAAAAAAAGAATATTGGTTGCTTAGAGGATTGCATGCTTTTGTCAGACAAGCAAAGCTCGAAGACGGTTGTTGATTTTCAGACAAAAGAAGGGGAATTTACTACCAATGAGTCTTCGGCGTCATCTTCTTCCAGAATTGGGAAGGTAAAGAAAGGAAAAACAAGAACAAAATATGTTTCGGTTTCGGTTTCCTTCATTTCCTTGAATTAGAGTGGCGTATATTGTTTAGTGTTAAGTTCAAAAGAAATAGGGTTTTGCTTGTCTGACTGAATTTAAAACCTGAAAACCCTAGTCAGGGATTCTATTTGGTAACTGGTTTTTTAAGGTTAATTTAATTGTTGAATTTCAATTCATGATATTAATATTCTTTTAGTAGTATTTGTCCTTAAAAACTTTTTGGGGGGAGAAAGTTGAGAAATTTAATCATGGTGAAAAGAATTTATAAATTTTAATTGATAATTGATCTATGCTTTGTAGTAATTTCATCTCTAGAATGGGTTTATTAAGTTCAAAACAAAGTGAAAAACAATATTAATTGTGCTCTTTTCCATGCTTTGATTTGTTTTTTCGTTAATTGAAATTTTCTGTTGGAGTAGATGAAGGAGAGTTTTCTAATCCCTATTAAATGAGTTATACCTTGATGTTTTGTGTAAATGTCTCCATCTGCAATTTTGCATTTTTTTTGTTTCCTTCTGTAATTGTGATCTCGGTGTATTTTCGGAATAACTATGAAAGAGAGCAGTCCACTCCCTCTCACGTTTAGCTCTTCTTCTCTAACTTAGGTTTTTTGCTTTCTTCCACAGAAAAGGACCATGAAGCAGCAGTCATGAAAGGGCTGGCCTCCGGCGGTCCTTCCTCCGGCCTCAAGCAGTGGCTGTGGTTTAGTGGGTTTTTTGCTCTACACACACAAGGTCGGTTTAATTTGTTCAAAATATTGTGTTAGTAGCTTGGTGAGCCTTAGGAAGCTCTAACAAGTACAACTGATATCAAAATCCCCACATCTTAGAGTCACTAATTTATTCCCACATCTTAGAGTCACTAATTTATCCCGAAACAATCTTTGAATCTATGCATGAAGCTCAAAATTCATAAAAATTCTGGGTATTTTTGGTTATATAAAACCCAATATTTTTTTCATGCAAAATTTCGCCCAACATGTTTTGTCGTTGTTAACAGTTTAGGCATGAAAAATGTGAAATTTTTTAGCTTAAAAATGAATAGAATATGGGGTTTTGGGACGGATCGAGTCAAATGGTTCCGTTCCTTTGAAACAATTTTTTCTTTTTTACTTAGCGATAGGTTTTTATATCTCATTAAAGTGTTACATGTGGCCACTTGTTTTTGGGCTAGTCTTTTATTCGAATTTGGCCATATAATTTTGGATTATACAAGCTTTTATTGATTTGTTGCCACTTTTATATATAATTGATATGGCCCATATCTTTATATGTTTTTGGGTCTATTAAAAAATTTTGGCCCATCAATTTTAAACTATGTTGGAACATATATTAAATATGGGCTGTGTAACGGCTTTTCATTTAATTAGGTTTTGGGTTAATTTTTTTATTTAAATTCTTTTTGGGCCATTCGCTTGAATTTTATTTTGGGCCATTACTGTTTATTTATTTGAGCTGAAATATTGTGCAGTAATATATGTTTATTTTGGGCCATTTCTCTTGAATTTATTTTGGGCCTTAAATTTTAGTGACTTGGGCCGATAATGTTAATACTTTATTTAATTTTTTGGGCTATAAAAATTTATTTAATTTTAGGACCATTTAAAACTTTAATTTAGCTATTATACTTGGATTACATTGGACATTTTCCTTAGTTATTTTGTTTAATGGATTAATAGGCATTTTTATGTTGGGTTGTTTAGTTAACCTAAGCTCAAAATTAAACGAGTATAATTGAATTTACAAAGGAATTAATTCTAGGATTTTGTTTAGGCAGTTCTCATACAGTGTACAAATTTATTTGTTTTATATTCAACTAGTTTTGTCTTATCTACACATGATAGCTCGACCCTTGAACAGATCTATTGATTGTGCAAATATGTTAGAAATATGGAGGCAAGTTTACAATCACATGCTTATTTTTTTTTTACGTTTCTTATGCGTGTACTGTCAATGTTAGAAATATGAAGGCAACAAGTACATTTTATTCTTGATTTTATTTTGTTTATTTATTATCAGAGGTATCGTCAATTGCTGAAAGTGAAAGAGAGAAGAAAGACTTTGTTCTCCACGTGCGTTTTTCTTAGGTTTCTTGTGCGTTTACTGTCAAAGTAAGAATTATAGAGGCAAGAAGTATGCTTTATTCTTAATTTTAATTTTGTTTATTCATTATCAGAGCTATTGTCAACGGCTAAAAGTGAAGGAAAGGAAAATTATGTTCTCCACTTGCGTTTTTCATGGGTTTCTTATGCGTATACTGTAAAGCTTAAAAATATGGAGACAAGTGGTAGGTTTTATTATTGATTTTAATTTTGTTTATTCATTTTGGTCCTTTTTGCACATTAAAGGTTTACAATAGTTCTTTCCATCAGAGCTGTCGTCAACTATTGAAAATGATGAAGAGAAAAGACTTTATTCTCCTTATTCTCCATATGCATTTTGCTTAGGTTTTTTGTGTGTGTATTGTTAAGAATAAAGGTGCACTTTATTCTTGCTTTTATTTTGTTTATGTTATTTTTTTAATAATGTGATTAACTACTAATGTATAAAAGTTATATACTATCAGTGTATCAAATATAAACTCAAATTTTGATTTGATTCTTCTTTTTTTTTTCAAGGTTCTGATTTTTTTTATTTTTGTTAGCTTTAAATTGACAAGTATTTTGAAATGACAAAATTCAAGTAAGCTTAAAAAATGATTTTTCTCGAAGTAAATTTGCTTTGAATGAACTCAATGATAGAAAATATTTTAAACAAGTTTTGGGTTGTGATTTCAACTGAAAAAGTCAGTTACTCTTAAGAAAAGGGCTAGAAGTTTTTGAACTGACTTAGAATCACAAACAACCATAAACTATCTCAAATTGCAGTTGAAAGATGTGCAGGAAGGCATTCTGGTTAAAAGGGATCGATCCCTACTGTAGAAGGATCGATCCCATTTTGGCAGTAAGGTGGACAAGCACCAGGAACAAGTTGAAATAGGTTCTGGATAAAAAGGATCGATCCCTTTGGTAAAGGGATCGATCCCTTTGCACGGGTCCTGACACCAACGGCTAGTTTTTGAGGGTTTCAACGGGAAGAAATGCATTAAATGCTTCAACAACTGTTCCATTCGTTTGGTGGACTATAAATAGAGGCATTTATGAAGTTTGGAGGTAGAACAAGCACTGAAAAATCCTCAAGCTTCAAGAGAGAAATTCAAATCTGATATTGTTCATTGTGTTACTCCATTTTGTGAGACTCATCTGTGTTCTTCACCCATTCACTGAAATTCTTGTTATTCAATGGGTGAGCTATCCTTGTAAGGTCTGATATTGTAGAGTGTTGGGTAGCAATACAAGGGTAAAGGCTTAGAAGGAGATTTCAAAGTCTCTAGAAAGATTGTAAGAGGTCTTGCCACACCTTCAAGTGGTTTGTAAGGATTCTCAAGAAAGAGGTGAATCAAAACCTTGACAAGGAGTTCAAGGAGAGAGGACGTAGGCAAGAGATTAGCTGAACCTCTATAAACTTGTGTTTGCTTCTCTTTTCCTTACTCTTATTTACTGCATTTATTTCATCATTGTTTATTTTGCTTAGATTGTGCATTAAGACTTAGGAAAATTAGAAAGAATTAGAAAAACCGATTCACCCTCCCTCGGTAGAGACAACAATTGGTATCAGAGCTTGGGCTCGAGATTGAATTAGATTAACATCTATCGAGTAAAAATGATCACTAATGGCTCAAACTAGTTTGTCTACACCCTTGGTAGGAGAGGGACACTCTACGGTTAGACCTCCACTCTTTAATGGTGAAAACTATGACTAGAATGATGCTATTTATTCAAGCCAATGATTATGAAGTGTGGAGAATTCTTTATTGTTAAAGGTCCTCTTATTCCTATTAAGAAAGTAGATGGGTCGGATGTGCCTAAGAAAGAAGATGAGTGGGATACTAATGATATTAAGATGGCACAACTTAATGCTAAAGCAATGCACACACTATTTTGTGCATTAGGACCAAATGAGTATAATCGAGTTTCACAATGTGAGAATGCTAAACAAGTTTGGGATAAACTAGCAATCACACATGAGGGAACCACACAAGTCAAAGAAACCAAAGTAGGCATGCTCACTCAAGACTATGAACTATTAAGAATGAAGAATGATGAGTCAATTAGTGACATGTTTACTAGGTTTACGGACATAATTAATGCTCTTAAAGCTTTAGGGAAGACATACTCTAATATAGAGATGGTGAAAAAGGTTCTCAATAGCTTACCTAAAACATGGGAAGCTAAAGTCACTGCTATTGAAGAATCTAAGGATCCTCATACACTCTCTTTGGATGATCTTATGAGATCCTTACCACTTATAAGATGAAAATTAAGAGAAATCAAGATCCTCCTAAGAAAGTTGGAGTAGCACTAAAATCCACCACAATTGAGGAATCAAAAGATGATCATGATGTAAGTGGTGATGAAGAGGATTTGGAAATGGCCATGTTTGTCAAGAGATTCAATAAATTCATGAGGATGAGAGCTAGTGGAAACTCTAGGAGACCCCATAGGAGAGAGTTAAATAGAGGTGAAACTAGTAGGAAAGAAAAGGACCAAATTAAATTATTTGTTATGAATGCAAAAAACCTGATCATATTAAATTTGATTGTCATTTGTATAGAAAGCAAAATGAGAAGAAACAAAAGAAGAAGGCAATGGTGGCTACTTGGAGTGATAGTGATTGCTCCGATGAAGAGAATGTGGAAGATGAAGTAGCCAACCTTTGTTTCATGGCTTTTGAAGATGAGAAGGTAACCTCTAACTTGTTAGATACTAATGAATACACTTTTGATGAATTGCAAGATGCATTTGATGAGTTAGCCAATGAATTTGAATGCATGAATTTGAAATATAAGAAAATGATCTCTAAGTTGAAAAAGGAGAATGAAATGTTTGTGAATGTTAAATTAGAATGTGAAAAGAAATTAGAGAATGCAAATCTAGAAATAGAAGAATTAAATAGAAAGAACATTAATTTGCAAAACTCCTTTTCTAGATTTTACATGGGTCAACAAAAACTTGATCAAATGCTAGAGACTCAAAGAGCATTCTTTGATAGAGAAGGGTTAGGCTACAATGCATCTAACAAAGAGACTCATCTTAAAAATTTCCTAGTTAAAGATAGAAAATTTGTTTTGTGCACATTATGTAATAAACTAGGACACTCTTCACAAGCACGCACCTCTAGGAAGACTATGATTAGAGGAAAAATGGCTGTCAAGATTTGGGTGCCTAAACATGTTTTAAATTCAAGTGATGAGTCCTTAAAAATGAAATGGATCCCTAAAGGATCTAAAATTATAAGTACTAACTCTCAAGGACCCAAGAAAATTTGGGTACCTAAGATGAAATCTTGATGTGTTTGTATGTAGGGGGAAGAGTATTGCTACAAGGCTAAGTCCAAGGAGCATTGGTACCTTGATAGTGGATGCTCAAGACACATGACGGGTGACAAGAGTCAATTCAAGTTCCTAAAGCATAAGAGTGGTGGAGAAGTCACATTTGGAGACAACTCCAAAGGACAAATTGAAGAAATTGGCTCAATTGGTAACTCTTCCTCAACTATTGAGAATGTGTTGTATGTTAGAGGCTTAAAACATAATTTACTTAGTATTAGTCAATTGTGTGATAAGGGATTTAAAGTTATGTTTGATGATTTGTGTTGCAATGTTGTTTATGCCAAAACTAATCAAATTGTGTTTATTGGACATAGACATGGAAATATTTATATTGTGTATTTAAATGAACTTAATAGCAAAAATGTATGCTTTATGGCCACTAGAGAAGATGAACCTTGGTTATGGCATAGAAGACTAGGCCATGCTAGCATGCATGTTTTGTCTAAATTAGCCAAAAGAGACCTAGTAGTAGGATTACCTAAGCTTTAATTTGAAAATGATAAAGTTTGTGAAGCATGTGTAAGAGGAAAACACAAAAGAAAATTCATTTAAATCTAAGAAGTGTGTCACTACCTTTAGATCACTTCAACTTCTTCACTTAGATCTCTTTGGACCAACTAGGACAACTAGTTTAAGAGGTAAACACTATGGATTTGTAATAGTTGATGATTGCACTAGGTTCACTTGGGTGTTCTTTTTAAGTATGAAAAATGAAGCCTTAGAAAAATTCATTGCTTTCTCAAAACTTGTTCAAAATGAAAAAGGTTACTCTATTTCTAGTATTAGGAGTGATCATGGAAAAGAATTTGAAAATATGGGTTTTGATACATTTTGCAATGAGAATGGCATTAGCCATAATTTTTCAGCTCCTAGAACTCCTCAACAAAATGGGGTAGTTGAAAGGAGAAATAGAACATTAGAAGAAATGGCTAGAACCATGCTTTGTGAAAATAACTTACCTAAATATTTTTGGGCTGAAGCAATAAACACTTCTTGCTATGTCATAAATAGAGCTATGGTAAGGCCTATTTTAAAGAAAACTCCCTATAAGCTTTGTAAAGGAAAAAGACCTAACATAAGTTATTTTCACCCATTTGGATGTAAATATTTTGTTTTGAACAATGGTAAAGATAACTTAGGAAAATTTGATGCTAAAAGTGATGAAGGTATTTTTCGTGGCTATTCTCTTAATTCTAAGGCCTATAGAATTTTCAATAAAAGAACACTTGTAGTAGAAGAGTCAATACATGTAATTTTTTATGAATCAAATATCACTAGTAGAACCAATCTTGATGATGAAGTTGAGATTTTTTATGAACATATAGTTGATCCATCTCAAGATAAGGATGTTAGAGATCAATTAGAAGATCTTACTATTAACAAAAATGAGGAGTCCATGGAACAAGAAATAATTGAGAAGGAATCTAGGTGTCCTAGAGAACTAGGATATGTGAAAGATAATGATATTGTTGGAGATCCAACCATTGGAGTTAGGACTAGGTCAACATATAGAAACATATGTCAACATGTAGCCTTTGTGTCACAATTTGAGCCAAAGAAAGTGGATGAGGCCTTGAATGATGAAAATTGGATTATGGCCATGCAAGAAGAATTAAATCAATTTGAGAGAAGCAAAGTGTGGACATTAGTAGAAAGACCTAAAGATTATCTCATCATGGAACCAAATGGATATTCAAGAATAAGATGGATGAAAATAACATTATTGTTAGAAACAAGGCTAGGTTAGTGGCTCAAGGTTATAGACAAGAAGAAGGAATAGACTATGATGAAACCTATGCTCCGGTAGCTAGATTAGAAGCCATTAGGATGCTACTTGCTTTTGCATGCTACAAGGATTTTAAGTTATATCAAATGGATGTGAAAGTGCTTTCTTAAATGGTTATATAAATGAAGAGGTTTATGTTGAGCAACCTCCCGGTTTTAAAAATCCAAAATTTCCTAACCATGTTTTAAAACTTTCAAAAGCCTTATATGGATTAAAACAAGCTCCTAGAGCTTGGTATGAAAGACTTTCAAAGTTTTTAATCGAAAAAGGTTTTACAAGAGGAAAGGTAGACACAACCTTGTTTATTCAATCTAAGGGTCATGACTTATTAGTAGTTCAAATTTATGTAGATGATATCATTTTTGGATCTACAAATGAGTCATTGTGCAAAAATTTCTCTAAACTAATGCAAGGTGAATTTGAAATGAGTATGATGGGAGAATTAACCTTCTTTCTAGGACTTCAAGTGAAACAATGTAAAGAAGGTATTTTCATAAATCAAGCTAAGTACACTAAAGATTTGCTCAAAAGATTTGGAATGGATGAATCTAAACCTTTCTCTACACCTATGAGCACAAATATTAAGCTTGATAAGGATGAAGGAGGAAAATGTGTAGACACTAAACTATATAGGTCTATGATTGGCTCATTGCTATATTTAACTGCTAGTAGACCTGATATAATGTTTAGTGTATGCTTATGTGCTAGATTTTAGTCATCCCCTAGAGAATCACACCTACAAGCAGTAAAAAGAATCCTTAGATACCTCAAAGACACTTCCTCCTTAGGACTTTGGTATCCTAAAGATTCTACACTAGATCTCCATGCTTATTCCGATGCGGATTTTGGTGGATGCAAAGTGGATAGGAAAAGCACATCGGGAACATGCCAATTCTTAGGAAGTAGGCTCATCTCATGGTTCTCTAAGAAACAAAATATTGTAGCTCAATCCACAACCGAGGCTGAATATATAGCTTCCGGAAGTTGCTGTGCTCAAGTTTTATGGATTAAGCAACAAATGAGAGACTATGGAATAGAAATGAACCAAGTTCCCATTAGGTGTGACAACACTAGTGCCATCAATCTTACAAAAAATCCCATCCAACACTCTAGAACCAAGCACATTGAGATTAGACATCATTTTATACGAGATCATGTGCAAAAAGGAGACATAATTCTAGAGTATGTGGACACCTTGCACCAATTAGCTGATATTTTCACAAAGCCCTTGGACAAGGAGAGATTTTGCACTCTTAGAGGTGAATTAGGCATTATGAATGCTCTTTGAATTGAATTGATGTTGAATGAATGACTTAAGTTGGTTTGATATGATTGCAAGAAAGAAATTTGGAGCATATCATTTCCACTTGCAATTCATGACCTTAATTTACCATGTTACTGTTCATGTTCTTAACTTTTGAAATTGAACTGTTGATTTGTGTGTGTTTTGATCATGTTAAACTTCCTTCATTAGCCAAAACCCATGTCTAATGGTTAAGACACTATCACAATCATGGTTACTTATTGCTCAAAACTGCTCTGCATCATTTCTGGATACTTATGCATTTTTCTGCAATTTTTCTGCAGTTTTCAAGACATGTCTCATGCATCCTAAGTGGCCAAACCAGATTTTGTTTTTAAAAAATGAAAATGCACAAGTTCTTTAAGTTTCAAATCATTTTTCTGCATCACAACTGAGGCAATGGACTAAGGGGTCAATTCTTATGAAAATTGGATTGATTTCTGGGTCATTAAGGCCTAAAATTCTGGGTTTATGCTATGAGGGATCGATCCCTTTCATCATGGGATCGATCCCCTAGCATCAGAATGGGCAGGGGTACACACTGCCAAAAACGGATCGATCCCATCCTTAAAGGGATCGATCCCTTCGTGCAAACCTTCACGCGTGCCCTTGTTAAAACGTCGGGATTTCACTCATTTTCACTATTCCTCTTCCCATCGTCCGTAAGCCTTCCCCCTTCTCCATTCCTCCTCCCACAACCTTCAAGATCTCACTCATTTCTACACCAAATCACTTCATTCTTTCACCAATCTTCCTCATTTCTTTCTCTTTTTCATTTCCTCTCCTCATTTCCTGACAAAATCTCTTCTTTTCTTCTCTTCCTTCTTCCTCCACACCATGGTTACTATTCACCCAACATTTCAATTGTAAGTTTTTCTCACATTTTTCATTCCATTTTTCTTGCATTTCTAATTTCTTTCATCCTGTCTTGACTGCCCATTTGCATATCTTGCATTAATTTCCTCTCCATCTAGGTTTTCACTTCATTTGGCACACGTCTTTTTCTAGGAATTATACTTAGCCTATTTGTAGTTGTTCATCCGAAATTTCTTATCATAATTGTTAAATGCATATTGGGTTGTGGCTCTCCGCTGTTGATTAGATCATATTTCTCACACACATTTAGAGGTGGCAAACGGGCGGGTTCGGGCGGGTTTCGGTTCGGGTTTTTCGGTTACGGGCTTTTTCGGTTACGGGTTTTCTCGGTTACGGGTTTTTTCGGTTGCGGGTTTTTTCGGTTTCGGATTTTCTCGGTTGCGGGTTTTTTCGATCTCGGGTTTTCTCGGTTGCGGGTTTTCTCGGTTTCGGATTTTTTCGGTTGCGGGTTTTCTCGGTTTCGGTCCGGTTTCGGGTTCGGTCCGGTTTTAATCGGGCGGGCTTAGCGGGCTTAGTCAAATTATTTTAAAATTTTATAAATTATAAATATTTTATAATTTTGAATGTAATAATTAATTTAATTTTATATAGTTAAATAAAAATATAATAAAAATGCTAAATTAAAGTTAAAATTTAATAAATGAGAATTGTATAATATATATATATATATATATATATATATATATATATATTGAGAAATTTGGTTGGGATGATTTTGAAAACATTGGGAGTGGACTAATGAAGAATATAGTTATCTACAATAATAATAGAGAACATATCATCTATAATTATTACATTATAATTAATTAATCAAAATTTAAAGTCACGTGAGATCTATCAAAATAATACATAAAGTTCGCACTTGTAAATGTGGACCAGTACATAATTTTTAATTATAATTGATTAATTATCGTAAAAAGAATTACAAGTAAAATACTCGAAGACGTAAAAGACATTGAAAAAGTTTTAAATCTTGCGTTGCATTTGCAAGAAATGAAAGCACTCTTGCTATTGTAAACTTTTGCCTTGGAAGCATCTGTATTTCTGTACTAATTAATTTTTTTGTCCACAAACTCCAACTACTAAAAATCATCTTTGAATTGCCAACAACCTCTTGGCCTAGTGGTTAAAGATAAGTTGTCGCATATTATAAGTCTTGAGTTTGAATCCAACACCCCTATCTAGAGCTGTTAGTGGGCCGGACCGGGCCGGTTCTCACCGGTTCCGGCTGACTAACAACTTAAACCGGTCCGAACCGGTAGTGGACTGGTCCGAGCCGGGCCGGTTCGCATTATTTTTACTTGCGAACCGGCCCGGTTCATGGACCGGTTCGGTCCTTTTTTAATTTAAATTTTTTATTTTTTTAAATTTATTTTAATTTATTTTAATAAAAATAATATATATTAATATATTTTTATAATTTAATCTAACAAATTTATTTTTATAATAAATAATGTTAATAGTTTAATTTAACAACAATTTATTATAAAGTTATTATAATTTATTTAATTAATGTAACAATAATGTAAAAATAAATTACTATAAAATTATGTAATAAAACTATTGTTATAATAAAATAAAATTATATTATGAATATGATATTATAATAAAATTATTTTGATAAAAAAAATGAAATTTAGAGAATAAAATGATAATATTATAAATTTGAAATAAGAGAATTTAAGTGAATTTGAGAGAGTTTGAGTGATTATTGAGAAAGTATAAGTGAGTATTAAAAGAATAATAGTGGATAAGCGTTTAGATTTAAGACAAAATATGAAAAAAATTTTTAAAAAAATAAAATAAAATAAAATAATATTTATAGAGGAAAAATGAAAATTTAAAACAATTTTAAAAATTTTTAAAAATAAATTTAAAAAAAAAAAGGGAGGGAAACGTTCCCTCCCTTACAAAGTTGATGGGCAACGTTCAGGCCGTTGCCCATCAACATAGGCAGTAGCCTACAAAGGCTACTGCCTACATGCCTGCCACTGCGCTGCTTTTTTTTAAAAAAAAAATATTTTGTTGAACCAGATCGGTTCAACCTCGACCCAATAATCACCTCTACTCCTATCTTCAATTATTTAATATTTTTTTTGTAATAAAAAAATTATCTTTGAATTTCGATTATAATTAAAATGATTATAATAGACATTACATTATATTAGACTTAATAATTCGTATATATATATTTGTATTCGTATTGCATCAAATATATTTGTATCATATAAAATATAAAAATTATTGTATTAAAATTTATATTGATATACCAAACACAATTTTTTTTCTAATTTTTATCAAAATTTGATCCAATGTCACATTCATTTTTTTTAATTATCATATCTACATTGCATGACAGTATATTGAGATAAAGATATTTCAAAGTTTGCTTTGGAAGTTTTTTCATGTGATTCTCAAGGGAGGGAAAAGGTATATTCCCAAAGAATTTGAAATTTTTTTGTAACATGGGAAAAGCTTGTTTGGAGGGAATTGAAAAATGACAATCAAACAGATCTCATTTCACACGAAACTCTCATAAATAAAATATTATTATTCATTATTTTTAATTTCTTTTGTTGTTTTGAACTAAATTTATATAAATATAAATTTTTACATTTTAATGTTTTTATTACTTGATAATTATTATTTATTTTTTTAAATTTCCTGTGATATTTACATTTGTTATAAAATATATAATTATATA
Source organism: Heritiera littoralis (assembly GCA_031772115.1). Classification (NCBI taxonomy): domain Eukaryota; kingdom Viridiplantae; phylum Streptophyta; class Magnoliopsida; order Malvales; family Malvaceae; genus Heritiera; species Heritiera littoralis. The sequence goes on from JAPDPK010000230.1 coordinate 159,883, forward strand.
TTAATAATTATATAAAAATTTATTTTTTAAATGAGCCAAATATATATAGTAAAATTAAAAGAAAGTGAAAATCCAAAAATATTAGCTATACAAATAAATAACTAACAAATTATAAATAAATCACACTAAACAATTAAACATTTATATAAATAGCTTTATATTCTTAACAATAACTTATTGAGTCATTGTTTTTTTTTAGGTCAATATTGGGTTATTGGAATTTAGATACCCTTAGTTCAATAAATTTCTTTTTTTTTTTTTACTTTGTTTAATTAGCTTTTTTAATAATTATATTATATTTTTAATAAAATTTTAAATTTTTAAGAATCTTTTTTACATTTATTTTGTCTTTTAAATGCCAACATAATTAGTTATTAAATTAAATTTAACCGTATAACTAGTTAACTAATTCTTCAATTATAATATTGAATAAAATTATAGTATACATTAAAAAAATAATTAATATTATGAATAATTGGTCAATTAATTATCTCAATTTTATATTTATTTTGTTTTTAGTTTATACATAAATCATAATGTAACATTATTTTTATTAAATATAATCATACTCAAACACATTAATTAATCAAATATCTCATTAAAAATTTAAAACGTTAAATTAAACAAGTTATATATATCAATTGACATTATATTATAAATAATAACATTCGATATAATGTACAAAAAAAAAACCATTTGATATAATGATGTAAATGGGTAATATATAATCAGGTACCGGACACTACTCGACTCTATAAACGAATAATTATGAGTTCGGATAGTGTCCTTATTACCCGTATCGGATTCGGGTAGTACCCTTATGGTACGCTATACTCGATTAACTTTTGATCAAGTAGTATATGGTACCTGAACTTGTTCATCAATTATATGAAAGTAATCAAAATTATATGCTTGTACAAAGATTTGAACCATGACCTCTTATATTTATTGTTATATGTTTAACCACGTGAGCTAGATTGAGAATTTGTTATATTTGTTGTAAATTTTATTTTTATTTTAACACAACTTGCAATTTAAAATTTAATGAAACATTGTTGGCCAAAAAAATAGTTTACTGAATAATAATAATAATTTATTCTTAAGATAATAAGATTTTAAAATTTTAGACATAAAGTACTAAAATTAAATTAATAGAAATTTCATAATATGTTAAGATACAATTCTTAAGATATTGATAATTTAACATATATGACATTTTATTATAATGTAAATCTTAATATATATATATATATATATATAGTATATTATGTTTATTATTTTATTTGTAACTCATTATAATAAATTAAAAAAACACTTTTTTGACTAAAAAAGTAGTTGAGAAGGTCAATATCTATTTAATCATCCAATATTCTGATTATTAATTGATCAAGTTAAACTAAATTACATGAATACATCATAAGAGATTAAATGTTTGAAATTAAACACAAGAGTATATTCTAAAAGCATGATAAGAAATTGGAATGAAAAATGTCTGAAATTAAAATTATCATATGCTATGAGAGATTGTTTAATTTATTCTATATTACATGGTAAGAGATTATTATAATGTAACATACAAATCATTATGATAAGATAAACATATTAATAATCTATTTTATATAATTAAGAGCTTGTATAGTTGATTATATATCACATGATAAGATATTATTTTTAAAGTTATAATAACATACAAATCATTATGATAAGGCGTTATTTATTAACTATATTATGTATTTTATTTCCTATCAAAAAAACTATTACAAGTTGAGTACTAATTTTTTTTCATATTCACATTAACATAATAATATTAGATTAACATAATAATATTAGATATACACCAATTGATTGAATATCTAATTAAAATGTTAAATAATAGATATTACTAAATTAATTAATATAATGCTAGTTATTTAAATATAATTAATAATAATATTAACAAAGTATAAAAAATAAATTTGATTAAAATTACCACTTACATAGTAATACAACTTTAATATATTATTAAATTATACTTTAATTTACTATTAGAATTATTATTTTTATCCACACTTTAATTTTACATTTAATAGATAATAAATGAATTATTTTTAGTAAATACTTAATTCTATCAAAATAATACTTACACACTAAGAGATTACATAATTTATTCTTAAAAGATTATTATAATATATATACAAATCATTATTATAAGATACCAAATTAGTTTATTCATGTATAAGATTATTATAATATAATAAATAATTAATTATCACTAGCTTGATTTTTTAATATCTTTTGTTTTAAGGCTAAAAATAAAATTACCACTATAATTTTCTCTTTTAATGATACCCAAGTATAAAAAAATTGTACTTGTATTGTTTAATTTAATTACTTAACTTTTTCTAATTTTAAAAACTTTGAATTTTAATTTAAAGATTAGGTTTTTTTTAATCTAAATTTAATATCTTTCTATACTTGAAACTTTAAGAAAATATAGTTTAAATTTAATTTTATTAAAATATTTTTAATGTGTTGCACAAAATATCAAATTCAAAGTTTCAAACAAATATTGAAATTATATAATTTTTATATATTTGATTTATTGTTGTATTAAAATTAAAATTTTATTATAAATAAAAATAATAAAAATGTTAAAATGATTTTTATAATAAAATCAAATGTCAAATTAATAATATATTTATTACTATAAATGCAGTAAGGATAATATTAAAGATTATTTGATATCATATATTATATCATATATTATGGTGTTTTAAATTAATTTAATTTAATTAAAAAGATTCAATATTTATTATGCTGGTAATATATAATTGATAAAATTGTATAATAAATAATAATTGTTTTCAAAATTTTAAACTTTTTAATTAAAAAAGTGTATCAATTATTTATTTATTTTTAAATAATAATTATATAATTATAATTCGGGTTTTCTCGGGTTATAAATTCGGTTTTTTTCGGTTTTCGGTTCGGGTCGGTCTCGGTTTCGGATCGTATCGGGCTCGGGTTATGTCGAGTTCGGGTTGTGTCGGGTTCGAGCTTTTTCGGTTTCGAGCTTTTTCGGTTTCGAGTTTTTTCGGTTCCGGGCTTTTTCGGTTACAGGCTTTTTCGGTTACGGGCCTTTGACTTTTTTGGTCAATTCGGGCTGGTCCCGGTTCGGTCTCGGGCGGATTCGGGCGGGTTTTCGGGCTCGGGCCAATTTTTGCCACCTCTACACACATTCACCCACAGTTTCCCAAACATGTGCCCATCACCTGTTCGACAAAACTCCTCTTAGAAATTTTCCTCATCTTTCTTCCTCCACATGGCTCCCAAAGTCAAACATACTGTCTCTCGAAAAAGATCTCGTCCCTCCTCTTCCTCCGCCTTCGTTCCAATCGCCTTCAATCGCTGCTTTAGGAATGCAGAAGAGAAAAACCGTTACCATGCCCTTTTTGCCCATATGCGCATCAAGCATTGCCGCCCAATTGACTTCGGTTTTTTGGAATCGATTAACTTTCCCTACTTGGCCAAATTTGACGCCTTCCATTGGACATACTTTCTCAAAATCAATACTCCGGTTCCTTTGAACATCATTCGAGCTTTCTTTTCCAATGCCAAAGTTATATATTCGCCTAAAGACCCATGTAAGGCGGTGGGAATTCAATCGTTTGTTATGGGTCGGGATGTTGAAATCACCAAATATTCTCTCTCCCGTGCCTTTCGAATTCTGGAGCATGGTCTTGTACGCGAAAATGTCAACGTCCCATTAGAATTCAATATCGTCAATGACCGTGCGGGTGACTTTCCCGTCTTTGCTTGCCTTCTCCACATCATCACCTCTTGGAATCTTCGCCCACTTGGCACCAATTATTCCCAACTCCAAAGACTTGATCGTTTTTTGCTTCATCACATTCACTCACCTGATGGTGATCGATCGGATCTTCTTCATTTCATTCTCCACGATTGGATAAAGATTGTTCTTGGCAAAGTTCAGACAATTGTCTTCCCACAACCACTTGCTTTCTACCTCCTCGACCACGGCATCGACTGTTCGTGTGAGCCTGGCGTCCTTCCAGAGGCAGGCAACACCATCAACCTTGCCACTTGGCATAATCTTGGCTGGTACTCTTGTCAGCAAGGTGATACCATAGTTTGGGAAAAGGCCCATGGTGCTCCAGCATCTCCCAGAAACGATCCGGAAGAAGGCGGTGATGAAGGCGACGACGAAGAGGCAGCTCCTACCGCAGCTACATCTTCAGCCCCATCCACTTCGACCTCGGTCTCTCTTGACCAGATCATGCTATCGCTTCAAAACCTACAGGCCACCGTTACTCAACGCTTTGATCATGTCGACGCTCGCCTTGACACCATGGAGACTACACAGGCTGCCTTATTTGATGAAATTCAAGACATCCGCATGCAGCATGAGGACTTCATGGATCAGTATCATAAGACATTTCCCAGGCGTTGATTTTGTTCCTTTCGTGTAGGGTGTGCATCTACCTTGTTATGCTTAGATGTTTGAACCTCTGTGCTATGTTTGTTGAACTTCGCTGTCGGATTTTGTCTTTGTTGTGTAAACTGTGTTAGATGTTTGAACCTCTGTGATATGGCATGTTATGTATTTCTGGTTATTTTCTCATTTTGCCATGGTTTGTTTGTGTTCTTCAATCTCTCTCATTGACCTATTGCTTTAAATTGACTAACCAATTCTCCATGTTTCTTATTCTTGTTGAGGGGGAGTATATCATTTTTCTTGCTATGACAAAAAGGGGAGAATTAATGTGATAAATTAATCTTGGTACTTAAAGGGGAAGCTAATTTTAAGGGGGAGCAAATATTAAGGGGGAGCATTATTTTCAAAAATTTAAGCAATCTCATTTCCTAAGCAAATTTACCTTAAGTTTTGTCATATCAAAAAGGGGGAGATTGTTAGCTTTAAATTTACAAGTATTTTGAAATTACAAAATTCAAGTAAGCTTAAAAATGATTTTTCTCGAAGTAAATTTGCTTTGAATGAACTCAATGATAGAAAATATTTTAAACAAGTTTTGGATTGTGATTTCAACTGAAAAAGTCAGTAAATACTCTTAAGAAAAGGGTTAGAAGTTTTTGAACTGACTTAGAATCATAAACAACCATAAACTATCTCAAATTGCAGTTGAAAGATATGCAGGAAGGCATTCTAGTTAAAAGGGATCGATCCCTACTGTAGAAGGATCGATCCCATTTTGGCAGTAAGGTGGACAAGCACCAGGAACAAGTTGAAATAGGTTCTGGATAAAAAAGGATCGATCCCTTTGGTAAAGGGATCGATCCTTTTGCACGGGTCCTGACACCAACGGCTAGTTTTTGAGGGTTTCAACGGAAGAAATGCATTAAATGCTTCACCAACTGTTCCATTCGTTTGGTGGACTATAAATAGAGGCATTTATGAAGTTTGGAGGTAGAACAAGCACTGAAAAATCCTCAAGCTTCAAGAGAGAAATTCAAATCTGAAATTGTTCATTGTGTTACTCCATTTTGTGAGACTCATCTGTGTTCTTCACCCATTCACTGAAATTCTTGTTATTCAAGGGGTGAGCTATCCTTGTAAGGTCTGATATTGTAGAGTGTTGGGTAGCAATACAAGGTAGAGGCTTAGAAGGAGATTTCAAAGTCTCTAGAAAGATTGTAAGAGGTCTTACCACACCTTCAAGTGGTTTGTAAGTGTTGGCTCTACCGAGAGGGGGGTGAATCGGTTTTTTCTAATTCTTTCTAATTTTCCTAGCTCTTAATGCACAATCCAAGCAAAATAAACAATGATCAAATAAATGCAGTAAATAAGAGTAAGGGAAAGAGAAGCAAACACAAGTTTATAGAGGTTCGGCCAATCTCTTGCCTACGTCCTCTCTCCTTGAACTCCTTGTCAAGGTTTTGATTCAACCTCTTCCTTGAGAATCCTTACAAACCACTTGAAGGTGTGGCAAGACCTCTTACTATCTTTCTAGAGACTTTGAAATCTCCTTCTAAGCCTCTACCCTTGTATTGCTACCCAACACTCTACAATATCAGACCTTACAAGGATAGCTCACCCCTTGAATAACAAGAATTTCAGTGAATGGGTGAAGAACACAGATGAGTCTCACAAAATGGAGTAACACAATGAACAATTTTAGATTTGAATTTCTCTCTTGAAGCTTGAGGATTTTTCAGTGCTTGTTCTACATTCAAACTTCATAAATGCCTCTATTTATAGTCCACCAAACGAATGGAACAGTTGGTGAAGCATTTAATGCATTTCTTCCCGTTGAAACCCTCAAAAACTAGCCGTTGGTGTCAGGACCTGTGCAAAGGGATCGATCCCTTTACCAAACGGATCGATCCATTTTATCCAGAAAGCATTCCAACCTGTTCCAGGATGCTTGTCCATCTTACTGCCAAAATGGGATCGATCCCTCTACAGTAGGGATCGATCCCTTTTAACCAGAATGCCTTCCTACACATCTTTCAACTGCAATTTGAGATAGTTTATGGTTGTTTGTGATTCTAAGTCAGTTCAAAAACTTCTAACCCTTTTCTTAAGAGTATTTACTGACTTTTTCAGTTGAAATCACAATCCAAAACTTGTTTAAAATATTTTCTATCATTGAGTTCATTCAAAGCAAATTTACTTAGAGAAAAATCATTTTTAAGCTTACTTGAATTTGTCATTTCAAAATACTTGTCAATTTAAAGCAACAATCTCCCTTCTTTTTGATATGACAAAACTTAAGGTAAATTGTTTAGAAAATGAGATTGCTTAAATTTTTGAAAATAATGCTCCCCCTTAATATTTGCTCCCCCTCAAAATTAGCTTCCCCTTTAAGTACCAAGATTAATTTATCACATTAATTCTCCCCCTTTTTGTCATAGCAAAAAAAATGATATACTCCCCCTCAACAAGAATAAGAAACATGGAGAATTGGTTAGTCAATTTAAAGCAATAGGTCAATGAGAGAGATTGAAGAACACAGACAAACCATGGCAAAATGAGAAAATAACCAGAAATACATAACATGCCATATCACAGAGGTTCAAACATCTAACACAGTTTACACAGACAAAGACAAAATCCGACAGCGAAGTTCAACAAACATAGCACAGAGGTTCAAACATCTAAGCATAACAAGGTAGATGCACATCATACACGAAAGGAACAAAATCAACGCCTGGGAAATGTCTTATGATACTGATCCATGAAGTCCTCATGCTGCATGCGAATGTCTTGAATTTCATCAAATAAGGCAGCCTAGGTAGTCTCCATGGTGTCAAGGCGAGCGTCGACATGATCAAAGCGTTGAGTAACGGTGGCCTGTAGGTTTTGAAGTGATAGCATGATCTGGTCAAGAGAGACCGAGGTCGAGGCGGATGGGGTTGAAGATGTGGCTGCGGCAGGAGCTGCCTCTTCGTCGTTGCCTTCATCATCGCCTTCTTCCGGATCGTGTCGGGGAGATGCTGGAGCACCATGGGCCTTTTCCCAAACTATGGTATCACCTTGCTTACGAGAGTACCAGCCAAGACTATGCAAAGTGGCAAGGTATCACCTTGCTGATGGTGTTGCCTGCCTCGGGAAGGACGCCAGGCTCACACGAACAGTTGATGCCATGGTCGAGCAGATAAAAGGCAAGTGGTTGTGGGAAGACAATTGTCTGAACTTTGCCAAGAACAATCTTTATCCAATCGTGGAGAATGAAATGAAGAAGATCCGGTCGATCGCCATCAGGTGAGTGAATGTGATGAAGCCAAAAACGATCAAGTCTCCGAAGTTGGGAATATTTGGTGCCAAGTGGGCGAAGATTCCAAGAGATGATGATATGGAGAAGGCGAGCAAAGACGGGAAGGTAACCCGCACGGTCATTGACGATATTGAATTCTAAGGGGACGTTGACATTTTCACGTACAAGACCATGCTCCGAAATTCGAAAGGCACGGGAGAGAGAATATTTGGTGATTTCAACATCCCGACCCATAACAAACGATTGAATTCCCACCGCCTTACATGGGTCATTAGGCGAATATATAACTTTGGCATTTGAAAAGAAAGCTCGAATGATGTTCAAAGGAACCGGAGTGTTGATTTTGAGAAAGTATGTCCAATGGAAGGAGTCAAATTTGGCCAAGTAGGGAAAGTTAATCGATTCCAAAAAACCGAAGTCAATTGGGCGGCAGTGCTTGACGCGCATATGGGCAAAAAGGGCATGGTAACGGTTTTTCTCTTCCGCATTCCTAAAGCAGCGATTGAAGGCGGTTGGAACGGAGGCGGAGGAAGAGGAGGGACGAGATCTTTTTCGAGAGACAGTATGTTTGACTTTGGGAGCCATGTGGAGGAAGAATGATGAGAAAAATTTCTAAGAGGAGTTTTGTCGAACAGGTGATGGGCACAGGTTTGGGAAACTGTGGGTGAATGTGTGTGAGAAATATGATCTAATCAACAGCGGAGAGCCACAACCCAATAAGCATTTAACAATTATGATAAGGAATTTCGGATGAACAACTACAAATAGGCTAAGTATAATTCATAGAGAAAGACAAGTGCCAAATGAAGTGAAAAACCTAGATGGAGAGGAAATTAATGCAAGATATGCAAATGGGCAGTCAAGACAGGATGAAAGAAATTAGAAATGCAAGAAAAATGGAATGAAAAATGTGAGAAAAACTTACAATTGAAATGTTGGGTGAATAGTAACCATGGTGTGGAAGAAGAAGGGAGAGAAGAAAAGAAGAGATTTTGTCAGGAAATGAGGAGAGGAAATGAAAAAGAGAAAGAATGAGAAGATTGGTGAAAGATGAAGTGATTTGGTGTAGAAATGAAGGAGATCTTGAAGGTTTTGGGAGGAGGAATGGAGAAGGGGGAAGGCTTACGGACGAAGGGGAAGAGGAATAGTGAAAATGAGTGAAATCCCGACGTTTTAACAAGGGCACGCGTGAAGGTTTGCCCGAAAGGATCGATCCCTTTAAGGATGGGATCGATCCGTTTTTGGCAGTGTGTACTCCTACCCATTTGGGAATAAACGAATCAATCCCATGGCAAAAGGGATCGATCCCTCATATCCAAAACCCAGAATTTTAGGCCTCAATGACCCGGGAATCAATCCAATTCGAATAAGAATTGACCCCTTAGTCCATTGCCTCAGTTGTGATGTAGAAAAATGATTTGAAACTTAAAGAACTTGTGCATTTTCATTGTTTAAAAACAAAATCTGGTTTGGCCACTTAGGATGCATGAGACATGTCTTGAAAACTGCAGAAAAATTGCAGAAAAATGCAGAAAAATGTTGAGAATATGCTTAACAGCTTTAAAAACTAAGTGAACATGATTGTGAACCTGTCTTAAACATCAGAAAGTGGGTGTTGGCTAATGAAGAACATGTAACATGATCAAAACACACAAATTTCAACAATTCAACCTCAAAAGCTAAGATCATGAACAGTAACATGGCAAATTAAGGTCATGAATTGCAAGGGGTAAGTATATTTTCCAAATTTTGTTCTTGCAAACATAACAAACCAACTTAAGCCATTCATTTAACACCAAATCAATTCAAGGAGCATTCATAATACCTAATTCACCTCTAAGAGTGCAAAATCTCTCCTTGTCCAAGGGTTTTGTTAAGATATCAGCTAATTGGTGCAAGGTATCTACATACTCTAGAATTATGTCCCCTTTTTGCAATGATCTCGTATAAAATGATGTCTAATCTCAATGTGCTTGGTTCGAGAGTGTTGGATGGGATTTTCTGTAAGATTGATAGCACTAGTGTTGTCACACTTAATGGGAACTTGGTTCATTTCTATTCCATAGTCTCTCATTTGTTGCTTAATCCATAACACTTGAGCACAGCAACTTTCGGAAGCTATATATATTCAGCCTCGGTTGTGGATTGAGCTACGCTATTTTGTTTCTTAGAGAACCATGAAATAAGCCTACTTCCTAAGAATTGACATGTTCCCGATGTGCTTTTTCTATCCACTTTGCATCACCAAAATCCGCATCGGAATAAGCATGTAGATCAAGTGTAGAATCCTTAGGATACCAAAGTCCTAAGGAAGAAGTGTCTTTTAGGTATCTAAGAATTCTTTTTACTGCTTGTAGGTGTGATTCTCTAGGGGATGACTGAAATCTGGCACACAAGCATACACTAAACATTATATCAGGTCTACTAGCAGTTAAATATAGCAATGAGCCAATCATAGACCTATATAGTTTAGTGTCTACACACTTTCCTCCTTCATCCTTATCAAGCTTAATATTTGTGCTCATAGGTGTAGAGAAAGGTTTAGATTCATCCATTCCAAATCTTTTGAGCAAATCTTTAGTGTACTTAGCTTGATTTATGAAAATACCTTCTTTACATTGTTTAACTTGAAGTCATAGAAAGAAGGTTAATTCTCCCATCATACTCATTTCAAATTCACCTTGCATTAGTTTAGAGAAATTTTTGCACAATGACTCATTTGTAGATCCAAAAATGATATCATCTACATAAATTTGAACTACTAATAAGTCATGACCCTTAGATTGAATAAACAAGGTTGTGTCTACCTTTCCTCTTGTAAAACCTTTTTCGATTAAAAATTTTGAAAGTCTTTCATACCAAGCTCTAGGAGCTTGTTTTAATCCATATAAGGCTTTTGAAAGTTTGAAAACATGGTTAGGTAATTTTGGATTTTCAAAACCGGGAGGTTGCTCAACATAAACCTCTTCATTTATATAACCATTTAAAAAAAAACTTTTCACATCCATTTGATATAACTTAAAATCCTTGTAGCATGCAAAAGCAAGTAGCATCCTAATGGCTTCTAATCTAGCTACCAGAGCATAGGTTTCATCATAGTCTATTCCTTCTTCTTGTCTATAACCTTGAGCACTAGCCTAGCCTTGTTTCTAACAATAATGCTATTTTCATCCATCTTATTCTTGAATATCCATTTGGTTCCAATGATTGGATAATCTTTAGGTCTTTCTACTAATGTCCACACTTTGCTTCTCTCAAATTGATTTAATTCTTCTTGCATGGCCATAATCCAATTTTCATCATTCAAGGCCTCATCCACTTTCTTTGGCTCAAATTGTGACACAAAGGCTACATGTTGACATATGTTTCTATAGGTTGACCTAGTCCTAACTCCAATGGTTGGATCTCCAACAATATCATTATCTTTCACATATCCAAGTTCTCTAGGACACCTAGATTCATTCTCAATTATTTCTTGTTCCATGGACTCCTCATTTTTGTTAATAGTAAGATCTTCTAATTGTACTCTAACATCCTTATCTTGAGATGGATCAACTATAGGTTCTTCAAAGATCTCTACTTCATCATCAAGATTGGTTCTACTAGTGATATTTGATTCATCAAAGATTACATGTATTGACTCTTCTACTACAAGTGTTCTTTTATTGAAAATTCTATAGGCTTTAGAGTTTAGAGAATAGCCAAGAAAAATACCTTCATCACTTTTAGCATCAAATTTTCCTAGGTTATCTTTACCATTGTTCAAAACAAAACATTTACATTCAAATGGGTGAAAATAACTTATGTTAAGCCTTTTTCCTTTATAAAGCTCATATGGAGTTTTCTTTAAAATAGGCCTTACCATAGCTCTATTTATGACATAGCAAGAAGTGTTTATTGCTTCAGCCCAAAAATATTTAGGTAAGTTATTTTCACAAAGCATGGTTCTAGCCATTTCTTCTAATGTTCTATTTCTCTTTTCAACTACCCCATTTTGTTGAGGAGTTCTAGGAGCTGAAAAATTATGGCTAATGCCATTCTCATTGCAAAATGTATCAAAACCCATATTTTCAAATTCTTTTCCATGGTCACTCTTAATACTAGAAATAGAGTAACCTTTTTCATTTTGAACAAGTTTTGGGAAAGCAATGAATTTTTCTAAGGCTTCATTTTTCATACTTAAAAAGAACACCCAAGTGAACCTAGTGTAATCATCAACTATCACAAATCCATAGTGTTTACCTCCTAAACTAGTTGTCCTAGTTGGTCCAAAGAGATCTAAGTGAAGAAGTTGAAGTGATCTAGAGGTAGTGACACACTTCTTAGATTTAAATGAATTTCTTTTGTGTTTTCCTCTTACACATGCTTCACAAACTTTATCATTTTCAAATTGAAGCTTAGGTAATACTACTACTAGGTCTCTTTTGGCTAATTTAGACAAAACATGCATGCTAGCATGGCCTAGTCTTCTATGCCATAACCAAGGTTCATCTTCTCTAGTGGCCATAAAGCATACATTTTTGCTATTAAGTTCATTTAAATCCACAATATAAATATTTCCATGTCTATGTCCAATAACATAATTTGATTAGTTTTGGCATAAACAACATTGCAACACAAATCATCAAACATAACTTTAAATCCCTTATCACACAATTGACTAATACTAAGTAAATTATGTTTTAAGCCTCTAACATACAACACATTCTCAATAGTTGAGGAAGAGTTACCAATTGAGCCAATTCCTTCAATTTGTCCTTTGGAGTTGTCTCCAAATGTGACTTCTCCACCACTCTTATGCTTTAGGAACTTGAATTGACTCTTGTCACCCGTCATGTGTCATGAGCATCCACTATCAAGGTACCAATACTCCTTGGACTTAGCCTTGTAGCAATACTCTTCCTCCTACATACAAACACATCAAGCTTTCATCTTAGGTACCCAAATTTTCTTGGGTCCTTGAGAGTTAGTACTTATAATTTTAGATCCTTTAGGGATCCATTTCATCTTTAAGGACTCATCACTTGAATTTAAAACATGTTTAGGCACCCAAATCTTGACAGCCATTTTTCCTCTAATCATAGTCTTCCTAGAGGTGCATGCTTGTGAAGAGTGTCCTAGTTTATTACATAATGTGCACAAAACAAATTTTCTATCTTTAACTAGGAAATTTTTAAGATGAGTCTCTTTGTTAGATGCATTGTAGCCTAACCCTTCTCTATCAAAGAATGCTCTTTGAGTCTCTAGCATTTGATCAAGTTTTTGTTGACCTATGTAAAATCTAGAAAAGGAGTTTTGCAAATTAATGTTCTTTCTATTTAATTCTTCTATTTCTAGATTTGCATTCTCTCATTTCTTTTCACATTCTAATTTAACATTCGCAAGCATTTCATTCTCCTTTTTCAACTTAGAGATCATTTTCTTATATTTCAAATTCATGCATTCAAATTCATTGGCTAACTCGTCAAATGCATCTTGTAATTCATCAAAAGTGTATTCATTAGTATCTAACAAGTTAGAGGTTACCTTCTCATCTTCAAAAGCCATGAAACAAAGGTTGGCTACTTCATCTTCCACATTCTCTTCATCGGAGCAATCATTATCACTCCAAGTAGCCACCATTGCCTTCTTCTTTTGTTTCTTCTCATTTTGCTTTCTATACAAAGGACAATCAAATTTAATATGACCAGGCTTTTTGCATTCATAACAAATAATTTGGTCCTTTTCTTTCCTACTAGTTTCGCCTCTATTTAACTCTCTCCTAGGGGGTCTCCTAGAGTTTCCACTAGCTCTCATCCTCATGAATTTATTAAATCTCTTGGCAAACATGGCCATTTCCAAATCCTCTTCATCACCACTTACATCATGATCATCTTTTGATTCCTCAATTGTGGTGGATTTTAGTGCTACTCCAACTTTCTTTAGAGGATCTTGATTTCTCTTAATTTTCATCTCATAAGTGAGTAAAGATCCCATAAGTTCATCCAAAGAGAGTGTATGAGGATCCTTAGATTCTTCAATAGCAGTGACTTTAGCTTCCCATGATTTAGGTAAGCTATTGAGAACCTTTTTCACCATCTCTACATTAGAGTATGTCTTCCCTAAAGCTTTAAGACCAGTTATTATGTCCGTAAACCTAGTAAACATGTCACTAATTGACTCATCATTCTTCATTCTTAATAGTTCATAGTCTTGAGTGAGCATGCCTACTTTGGTTTCTTTTACTTGTGTGGTTCCCTCATGTGTGATTGCTAGTTTATCCCAAACTTGTTTAGCATTCTCACATTGTGAAACTCGATTATACTCATTTGGTCCTAATGCACAAAATAGTGTGTGCATTGCTTTAGCATTAAGTTGTGCCATCCTAATATCATTAGTATCTCACTCATCTTCTTTCTTAGGCACATCCGACCCATCTACTTTCTTAATAGGAATAAGAGGACCTTTAACAATAATTCTCCACACTTCATAATCATTGGCTAGAATAAATAACATCATTCTAGTCTTCCAATAGGCATAGTTTTCACCATTAAAGAGTGGAGGTCTAACCGTAGAGTGTCCCTCTCCTACCAAGGGTGTAGACAAACTAGTTTGAGCCATTAATGATCGTTTTTACTCGATAGATGTTAATCTAATTCAATCTCGAGCCCAAGCTCTGATACCAATTGTTGGCTCTACCGAGAGGGGGGTGAATCGATTTTTCTAATTCTTTCTAATTTTCCTAGCTCTTAATGCACAATCCAAGCAAAATAAACAATGATGAAATAAATACAGTAAATAAGAGTAAGGGAAAGAGAAGCAAACACAAGTTTATAGAGGTTCGGCCAATCTTTTGCCTACGTCCTCTCTCCTTGAACTCCTTGTCAAGGTTTTGATTCACCTCTTCCTTGAGAATCCTTACAAACCACTTGAAGGTGTGGCAAGACCTCTTACTATCTTTCTAGAGACTTTGAAATCTCCTTCTAAGCCTTTACCCTTGTATTGCTACCCAACAGTCTACAATATCAGACCTTACAAGGATAGCTCACCCCTTGAATAACAAGAATTTTAGTGAATGGGTGAAGAACACAGATGAGTCTCACAAAATGGAGTAACACAATGAATAATTTCATATTTGAATTTCTCTCTTGAAGCTTGAGGATTTTTCAGTGCTTGTTCTACCTTCAAACTTCATAAATGCCTCTATTTATAGTCCACCAAACGAATGAAACAGTTGGTGAAGCATTTAATGCATTTCTTCCCGTTGAAACCCTCAAAAACTAGCCGTTGGTGTCAGGACCCGTGCAAAGGGATTGATCCCTTTACCAAACGGATCGATCCGTTTTATCCAGAAAGCATTCCAACCTGTTCCAGGATGCTTGTCCATCTTACTGCCAAAATGGGATCGATCCCTCTACAGTAGGGATCGATCGCTTTTAACCAGAATGCCTTCCTGCACATCTTTCAACTGCAATTTGAGATAGTTTATGATTGTTTGTGATTCTAAGTCAATTCAAAAACTTCTAGCCCTTTTCTTAAGAGTATTTACTGACTTTTTCAGTTAAAATCACAATCCAAAACTTGTTTAAAATATTTTCTATCATTGAGTTCATTCAAAGCAAATTTACTTAGAGAAAAATCATTTTTAAGCTTACTTGAATTTTGTCATTTCAAAATACTTGTCAATTTAAAGCTAACAGTAAGAATTCTCAAGAAAGAGGTGAATCAAAACCTTGACAAGGAGTTCAAGGAGAGAGGACGTAGGCAAGAGATTGGTCGAACCTCTATAAACTTGTGTTTGCTTCTCTTTCCCTTACTCTTATTTACTGCATTTATTTCATCATTGTTTATTTTGCTTGGATTGTGCATTAAGACTTAGGAAAATTAGAAAGAATTAGAAAAACCGATTCACCCCCCCTCTCGGTAGAGCCAACAATTTTCTTATCTTGTTTTGCTTTCGTAAAAACGAACTATAAATACTAAAATATAAAAATAAATAAATAACTGAAAATAAATCAAGGACCAATCTAAATTTTGGGTTTTAAGACTCATTTAGCAGTTCAAAAACTTAATTGACACTAAATGCTTCGTTTGAAATCCACCACAACAGAAAAGACAAAAAATGCTAAAGACAAAAAAAAAAGGCTTAATAGCCAAATATGACCTCAACGTTTGTCACAAAATGGAACTAAATCCTCAACGTTTAAATACATGGAAATCAGTGCTCAACGTTACAAAATAATTGAATTAAGGATATTTTCGTTAAATCCTTTAATTTCCATTACCCCTACCAGTAATAAAACTTAATGGAAATTAAAAGATTTAACGAAAATGTCCTTAATTCAATTATTTTGTAACGTTGAGGACTGATTTCCATGCATTTAAACGTTGAGGACTTAATTCCATTTTGTAGCAAACGTTGAGGTCATATTTGGCTATTAAGCCAAAAAAAAACACGCACGCATAAATTTACTTTTTTAATCCTTTCTTTTAAATATTTTGTATTATTTTATTTTATTTAATGATTATTTTATCTTTTTCAATTTCACTGGAGTCCATTTCACCGTCTATCTAAACTAGCTGTAAAAAGGTCAGTTATTAATTCAAGATTATGAATCAAGTTTCGAAATTTAAAGGAAAAATATGAAGTTAAATTAGAAGATTTCTAAGCTCAATTAGTAATTGAAAGGTTCAATTGTGGTAGTGGGATCTCCATTAAAGATGCAATCATACGAAGCTACTCAATGTCATGTTAGGGTTCAACTTTCTTTTTTGGCAACTGCACTCATGGTTTAAAGTTAAAGCTATTAAGGTCAAATTATATTGATAGGATTAGTGAAAATTGTTTAGTATATTGACAGGGGTTAGTGAAAATTGTTTAATAATTACACTAACACCGAATACAAATCTTACAGTTAAAAAAATTCTGTTCGTAAATTTGTTAAATGGGATAAGTGTTAAGCGTATGTCATAACCTTCAGATCGTGATATGTTAAGTATTGATTATTAAAGTTAAACCAATTACTAATGCTTTTTTAATGTTCACTACGATACTATATTCAACATTGTAATTGAACAATTAGTTAATTAGTTGTATAGTTAGATCTAATGTAATTATAATGATATTTAATTTATGTCCAAACAAAAAAAATAAATGTAAAAAAAATCTTGAAAATTTTAAAATTTTTTAAAAATAATATAATTACTAAAAAGCTAATAAAACAAATTGAAAAAAGGGAAAAAGAAATAAGAGTTTATTAAATTAAGAGCGTTCAAATTCCAATGGTCCAATGGATTATTGGTTTAACTTAATAAAACAAACTAAAAAAAATAAAAATAAAAATTTGTTGGATTAAGATTGTTCTTATTCCAATGGCCCAATTGGTTATTGGTTTAACTTAATAGTACAAAACTATTAATATAAATATTTACTTGTTTAGCGGGTTTTATTTATAATTTGTTAGTTATTTCTCTCATATAATTTTGTTTTTATGTATTGTAGCCAATGATTTTGAATTTTTACTTTTGTTTAGTGTCTCTATATATTTATTTTTGCTCACTTAAAAAATTAATGCTTATATAATCATTAATATATTTTATATTAAAAATTCAAAATGTAGAAATATATACATATATAAAGAAGAGAGATCTACTTACACCAGTATAAAACTAAAATTAATTTTACATCATTTTATATTTTTTATATGATTTATATTTTTTAATTCGATCATCGAGTATTATGCTCTATTCAAGCAGATTATGCATACAAAGTTTCGAGTTAATAAAAACATTTAACTATAGTGTTGATGATAATAAAATTTTAACCATTAATAGAATTGAAAAATATGTTATTCTTGATCGAAATTATAAGGTTATCAAATCAACTTGAAACTTTACTAGCATGATAAATATGAGTAGATTGTTAAATTAGATGATTGGTTTGTAAAAATATAATCCTAAATGAAATCATAAAAATGGTGTAAAACAAAATTGTCTTACATTGATATAAATTGATCTCTCCTCTTATATAAATATTTATTAAAATTTTAAATTTAGTATTTCTATTATATATAAAAAAAATTAAATTAATTGTTACATTCAAAATTATAAAAAAATGCTTATAGCTTATAAAATTTCAAAATAATTCAAATTTATCTAAATCCACCTAATTCGAATCGAATCCAAATGAATCCAAATTAATCAAACTTGACAATATCTGAACTCAAAAAAACTTGCACCCAAATTATATGAATTCGAAAGTATGTGAACTGAAAAAGCCCAAATTCAAAAAATACCCAAGCCCGAGAGGACTTGAACTCAAAAGGACCCAAACAAAAGACAGCCTAACCTAAACCCACTTGAATCGACCAGTTTTCAACCTCTAAATGTGTCATCTAACTTTATTCATCCATAGGTCCATGCCATTCACCATGCAATGTGTCTTTGACTCCTACGGAGTTGTTAGTGATGTGCAAACACGTAACAAGTTTTCGTTAAATATAAGCCAAATTGATTGAAAATAAAATTATGCAGAACAAATTAATTCAAGTAGAAGATAAAGGATAAAAATAATCATTTATTTATTTTGCATAATTTAAGGACAAGTATTGTCCTTACGTCATATATATATATATATATATATATATATATATATATATATATATATCAAAGCCAATGAGAGTGAACATTTGAGGCATACTTGTCCAAGAATCAGGCGACTTTTAAGTTCAAAGGTCTCTTCAATTTTTGAAAATATATGGACAAAAATATTAAATTTAGTAAAAGGACTGAGAATAAAAAAAAATTGACCTGATAAAAAATCAGATTGAATTTGGGTTTTGTCATTTAAAACTCAAGGCTGGCCTGATTAACAACAATGTTTCAAGACAGTCAATGGCTATGGATTTTTCAAGGGAATGTCTCTGCCATAAAAAAAGGCATTACCCATTTTGTATGATCACAATGATTTCTAGTTACAGCTTAACTCAATAATCTGGTCTAGATAGGCTCACAGCCTATGGTCAATGGCTATGGACTTGCTTTCAGGCCTCTTAGACAGGACAGTTGTTCCAGACATTTAGTTACCAGATTTTTGCAGTTGATCACTGTCTTCAAGCTTGGGCGAAATTTTGAAAAATCGAAGCTTACGTATAATCTTTTAATAGCTTTCTTAAGTCCATTCGAATTTGGTTTGTTTTAGCATATAATTATTTAATATTTTCCTTATAATAAAAAAAAAAGTCTAATTTGAGATAAACAAAATTTATTTTCAATTACGATATCTTATTGGCATTTTTCAATCACACTAGTAATTAAATGCATAACCGAAGCTAAAATAAAACAGAAGTTGACTTAAAAACCAAAGTTATGAGCAAAGGTAGAAGCAAGCACAAGTTTCTCCATCGGGACAATATCCGGTCCCATTGGCTCCAAATCTGGTTTTGCATGCGCTGTTGCATACGTCGTCGGTACAACCTGGAAGCGCAACTGGTATACCACATGTTCTTCCTTGCGCCAATATCACTTCATTTCCTGTATTAATCACTTAATTAATTCACTAAACCAATTTAATATTAATAGTAAGATACAAAAATAAAACACAATTTTCTTTGTGGCAAAATTTTTGGGATATATAGAAAAAATTCAAGGATAAATTATTTACCAACACCAAAGAGGAGAATAACAGTAAAGATAGCAGAGATTTGCAAGTTCTTCATGGCTTGATTTCCTTGTTTTGTTCAAACTATACCTCAAACAATACTATTATATTTGGTATTTATAGCATAAAATTGAGGATAGCCAGCTATGTAAGGCTAATGAGCTGGGAGCAAATCTCTCTCTTAGATTTACCACTTATTAAAGGAAACTTAATCCACCAATAAGGAAAGCTATCCAGCATTTCCTATTTTGATATTTTGATTTTTGTTTTTTTGACTTTAAAACTTCCAAAATTAACTTGATTGTGATTTCATAGAATAGTTACTGTTATGGCGGCTTAAAAACATACACAATACAAAATCTATAATTGCTTGTAGCCCTAGGTTTTCATTGTCTTTATCTTGATAATCGTATTATACATATGTAAAACTCAAATATTTTGC
Organism: Heritiera littoralis; assembly: GCA_031772115.1. Lineage (NCBI taxonomy): Eukaryota > Viridiplantae > Streptophyta > Magnoliopsida > Malvales > Malvaceae > Heritiera > Heritiera littoralis. Next base: position 179,699 of record JAPDPK010000230.1, read on the forward strand.
AATAAATGCGAAATTCTTTTATGTAAATTCTAAACCTATATATTTTAAATTTATTACACAAAATACAATAAACTTTAGTTTCCAAACATTTAAATAAACTCTAGCTTTTGATTTTTCTTTTCTATTCTTTTTCTTTAGAGCTATTTGGTAATGAAGTATTGGCATAGTAGCAAAAATGAGATATTGAGACTTTGAGGTCTTAAGTTCAAGTCTCATCGTGTGTGAGTTTGAATTTAGTTATTTAGTGTAGTTATATACTAGTTCAATTAATTGAGTTAAGTAATTTACATATAGTTACAAGTTCTAGTATTGTAATATTTGATTACGATTGTAACTTCTTATGTAATGTATTGCTTAAAAAAATCGTTATTTTAACAATCAAGATTTAGCCGAACGATTGTTAGCCCTACTTAAGAGGTCTAAAGTTCGATTCTCTCATTCTCCTTTTGACTTCCTATGAACCAACTAAAAAACTCTTTATTTGTTAAAATCTATATCTTCTAATTTTATTACATAAAATATTATAAACTTTTGGTTATATGATATTTATATGAAATAAACTTTTGATTTCTTTTACTTATGTTTTTTAAAATCGATATTTGTTAATATTTGTTTAAAATTTTGGTTTTTTCACGTTAAAATCTTTGACTTTGATTGCCTTATGATTTATGGTTTTTCAATTTTTTTGGGATGTAAGGGTTATATAAGTGTATTTCATATTTGTATTACAATTTCTTAATCCAATTTTTGCTTGTCGTAATACTAAATCATGATGTTTGTATTTGAAATGTGTTTGCATTTTAATAATTTTTTATTTTTTAATCATGATCTATGATTTTTTATTTTGCATTTCAAGATTATTTGTATTTTTTTGGCAATTGCTATATTTTCTTAGTATTTGCATAATTGCATTTCTATTTTTTTTTTTGGTCATGTTCCATGCAGACCTGTTTAAGGAGCAAGCTACTCGTCCAAGTTCAAAGACTTGTCCAATTTTTATGAGAGCTTGGGCAAAAATATTAAGCCCACTACATGGGTTTGATATTGAAAATCAAGCCCCCGATAAATTTGCAGTCCAGACAACTGTGTCTATCATTCCTTCTTGTAAAAAAGAAATCTATCTGACTTGCGTTTGGTCCACTCTTAAGTGTTATAAGGTGAAGTTCTCTCTTCCTAAATAATGTATTAGCTAGGATTAGGTCGTAAGATAAAAGAAAATCTAGGATATTATCTCTACCCTCATTTCTTACACTGTAACTAAAACCTTATGTAGGCTCTCAAAACCTTCTCTACTAGCACTTACATGGCCATTAAAATCACCACCAATACAAATGTTTTCTCCTATAGGAACTTCTTATACTGTCGTATCTAAACCCTCCCAAAACCATTGTTTACTAGCAATATCAAGTCTTATTTGTGGTGCGTATGCGCTAAGAACATTCCAAATGTCCCCTCCTAAAGCTAACTCAACCAAAATAATTATATCTCCTTATCTCCTCACCTGTATAATATCCTCTGGATACTCTTTATCTATGATGATACTTACACCATTTCAGTCTCTATCATTTCTTATACACTAAAGCTTATATTGTTAAGGTGCTATTTCTCTAACTTTCTCTCTAATTAGTTTTTTGGAGACACAAGATGTTAGCTCTCTTCCTACGCATAGCTTCACAATTCTCCACTAACTTACCATTAAGTTTATTTATATTCTAAGATCTTAATCAAAGCTTATATTCAAAGGTGCTTTTCCCTTATGGTTGCAAAATTTAATAAAGTGATTGGAATCAAGTGTCAACATCTCTGCCCCCTTGAACTAGTGTCAGAGCACTCGTAACAAGCTTAGCATAGCCTCTGTCTGGAAAGCTTTCTTGGTTAGCAGCTTAGCCATCCACCATTTCTTACTCTTTGCAGTATCCTCCAGACCAATTAGCCCTTCCTTTTTGACACTCCCTTTCTCCTTCTCTATCAGTTTCAACCCTTCCCATGCAAATTTCAATTTTCATCCATTTCTTTTGCACAAGAAGTAAATCAGCCTAAAACAAAAACTGCCTAAATAAAATGAACTAAAACGATCTCAAAGATCTCAGAAATCTTGAGCATAATGAACTTGTCCGTGGACAAAACTTGGAAAAACTCCCACATACGTGCATGCCAAGAAGACTCTATTTGTTGACTATTGTTGTTACTGTTTTTGTTGTTTATCTTTATAATTTTAAAATTATGTAAAAATTTATAATTCTCCAAGCAAGGGTGTTGTGTGGACTTGTTTGTTTACATAACATTTTAAGTTATTTTGATTTTTATGTAAGGTTATTATTGTTGTTGTTTTAAAAAAATATTATATTTTATTATATATTTAATTGATACAAAATATTTATATATGTAAAAACAACTTCGTGTTCTAGTTCAAGTATAAGAATCAAACTTGAGTTTAATATATTTATTTGATACAAAATATTTATATATAAAAATAAATTCGAGTTTGATTTTGAAAATAAAGTTCAAATAAATGAATCTAATAGAGTAATTTGATTTTTATCTCAAACCAAATTCGAATATTAAAATTTGATCAAACTCAAATTGGGCATCGAATAATGAATTTTCGAGTTAAAACTTGAATATTTCATCACATTGACTCAACTCTTGACTCATCTCGATTATGCTAGAAATCGGAGGCTCTTCTTATGTAATTGCCACGTTGCTGTATTTTTTTTTTGGTGTAACCACGTTGCTGTATTTGGCGTAACTCTTTTCTTATGTGATGAATCGTGAGGCATTGCAAAAGGTATACAAGGAGTCAATCAAGTCCAACTTCAATGCGTTGGTTTGGGGCCCGAATGGACCCAAATCGCGAGGACTACATATTAGACTTGGCCCATCCACCTTCGGCTTCCAGTTGCTTAAGCCTTGAATTGAACTGCTTGTAACGGTGTCAAATTGTTCAAAGTTCTACTGACGAAAGACAATTCCACGAAAATCACTTTCCTGTTTCTTTTACCTCGTACAGAAATCCTCAAAAAAAACCTGAAAAAGAAAAAAACCAAAAAAGAAGATCAATGTCCAAAAATTTTAATCTTTCTATACTTTATAGTATTTTATTATTTATTCTATTGTCTTCAAATTTCCTATCTTCTTCAGTCCTGGCCAAATCTCGTAATCCTATTACAGTACAGGCCGATTTCTCTTTTTTTTTTTTAAATTTTTCCAATTTTTTTATTGTTTTTTTCTCCTTACTTGGGTTGTGTTAATGGTAATTCACAGGATTCTGAGATTAAGAAAAAGAAGAGTGAATGTTATGCTGATATCGACAGGTGGGTTTTTTTTTTTTCCTATTTTCTCCTTTAATTTTGCGTCTCTTAAATTTTCTTTTATATTATCTGTTTTTCTTCAATTTTTTGCTTATTTGAATTCAAGCAAATCTGGGTTTTTCCTTACATATTTTTGCTTAATATTTTATTAAATCTTAGATAGAGTTATTTGTATGGGCCATTTTAATGGAATTTATTTCAATTTTCAAAATCTTTTTCTCAATTAAACTTTTATTCGGCCTACATTAGAGGGACCTGCATTGTTTAATGAAGACGATGAATGGATGGGGAAATTTTGAGTTTTGATTCTTAAAATGTTGTAATAATTTTCAAGAAGATTTTTTTTTTATTTGCTTGGTCTGATTCTTACATCTTATTCTGCTTGATGAGGGAATCAGTGGGTTGTGGGGTGGGCAATGTAGGTCTTCATCAATAGCAAAGGAGAATTGTGCTTTGAAGTGCCTTTCTCCGGCTTGTTACGAGCTTATATATGAAAGTGATCCAGTATGTAAAATCCTTCTTTGCTGTGGTTTTCAATTGCATCTGTTTCTACTGTCTGGTTTAATGGTTCCTTTTGGAATTTTTGTACTGAAGCTTGAAGAAGGAGAGAAAGATTTTATAAGGAGCCAAGAGTTCAAGTACTGTATGTATAAGTAAGTTTCACACCTTTCTTGTACTCATCATGTCTTTTCCGTTTGATATTGTGCAATAATCATGCTTATATCAAACATTTCTTAAAGTGAGTGGAGTCTGAAAGCATGACCGCATAATACATAATAGCTTGTCCAATATTTTCCTCTTACCCCTCAATTGGACTTTTTTTTCCTTGGAGCAGTATTCAAGGCTAGATCTATAACAATTGCTGCTCAATATCAATTTAATATCTTGGAATTGATAAATATTTTGGTAAAAGTTTTTGAACAAGATTGATTAGTGGGGGCTAAGCAAGCTCATCTAGCCAAAAAAAAAAAGACGAACAGAATGATTGTATGAATCCCAACATATGCATGTAAGCCATGTGGAGTGTATGTGAAGAGGTGTGAATGCTAATATTTTCATCGATTTGTATGATTGTAAAGGAGAATTAGGGTGTTAGGGACCTGACGAGAATATAAAGTAAGATCATTACTTCTTAAACTGAGAACAAGAGAATGCACATGGAAGGAAACTGCATGATCAAGGTATGTCAGATCTGGCCACCATGGGGAGTAGATGAATTAGCTTGGGATATATTTAATGCATATATTGTAAAAGATGACCCTTGTTGAGGCCATCTAGACTCTAAGTATAAATGACTCTTATCAGATAAAAAGGTCATTTGGAAACTTCTGTTGCAAAACATAAGACAATATCTTGTTTAATACCTAAGCTATTGTACTCATCATATCATGATCTTCCTGCCATCTGTTTTTAGGAAAGGATGTTAAGAATCTGTTTGATGGTGATTTTGTTATAGGGTTCTTTGGTATCTGCCTGTTTCAACTAAATGCAACTAGGTTTTGAAACTTAGTTTGCTTGACTTACTTCTTATATACGGATGTGTTGTAGGATCTTTAGATCTTTTTCATCATGAATGAGAAAAAAAAATGAGAAAAAAAAATACTTAGTCTTTCATGTGGAAGATGCTTTTTGTCGGAACTTATTGTTACAACATGGATTTCATCATAATTTATTTAGAGCTGAGTCCTTTTTTATGCTACTGAGGTGCCATTATCCCTCCCCTTTATCAGATTCAAGTAGACCAAATGTTGCTTGATTCAAATCCTCTTTTATTTCAGCCTTTCTTTCCAATTTGGGTCATGTGTCTAAAGTAGAAAATATAGATATTCCTGGGTGCTCTTGTCCTCCCCCTTGCCATGAAAAGGTTCATAGATGTTTGGTTGTTGTAATAGAAGTGTCATTGTGTGATTGCAGTATGTAGCTTTAAAAAACATGTTTGGACACAAACGTGTTTAGGCTGTAATTGCAACTCAGCTCACTTTTGTCAGTAAGTTGCTTCTGAATTCGTTGGACTAAATGGTGTTAAACATAGAATGTACAATACATTTACTGATTTGCCCTATATTTTTGGACGCACAACACCAATCACTTTTGGTTGCTATATAACTAGCCTCATTAAAGCATTTAATTTCTACTTTCATGAAAAACCTTAAGTGAGCATGTGCACTACCTCCATTTTACCTGTGAGAAATGAAAGTAAAAGGAATAAAGTAGATATATCTTTTGAGTCTTTTTCCACTTCACTTTCTCAAGGTGCTAGCCCCATCTGAGCCTTTTATGGCAATGAGGTGAAAAGAAAAGATCTGTGCTGTCTTGTCCATGCCTTGCCCTTCATATTAATCTTGACAATTTCTCACATCGTACATCTTACTTCTGCGCTATTGATCACATTATATCAGTACGTGTAGTGGCAGTTGACCATTGTTCATTTTTTTAAAGGAGGTGGTATGGGTAGACCTTGCACAAATTGTTGGTTAGTGTCTTTGCTGTTCATTAGTTTCGCTTACAATGAAAGATCTTTCTAGGGAACGGCTTTCTTTCAATTTGGTCAAGGTGCCTAACTTATGTTTTGCGGTTTGCCTAATTCATTATTCTAGAGAAGGAAAGTTAGGAAACTACACACCATCTCATCATGAACTGTCTGTAGCATACTGCCTATACCAGATGTCTTTGTTCTCTTCTAAGGAATCACTCTCTTTCAATTTTGGCCAAGGCGTTTAACTTACATTTTGCACTTTGCCTAATTCATTAGTCTAGAGAAGGAAACTACACGCCATCTCATCATGTAGCTTTCTGTAGCATGCTGCCTGTACCGGTAGATAGTTATGACTTTGTTCTCTTCTAGGGAATCACTCTCTTTCAATTTGGCCAAGGTGGCTAACTTATGTTTTGCACTTTGCCTAATTCACTAGTCTGGAGGAGGAAACTACACACCATCTCATCATGGAACTGTCTGTAGCATGTTGCCTAAACCGGTAGACAGTTATGACTTTGTTCTCTTCTAGGGAATTACTCTCTTTCAATTTGGCCATTGGCCAAGGTGCCTAACTTATGTTTTGCACTTTGCCTAGTTCATTAGTCTAGAGAAGGAAACTACACACCATCTCATCATGGAATTTTCTGTAGCATGCTGCCTAAACCAGCCAGATAGTTATGGCTTTGTTCTATTCTAGGGAATGACTCTCTTTCAATTTGGCCAAGGTGCCTGACTTACCGACATCCACTTGACCAAGTGGTTAAGGAAGAGTAGTGGCATATTATAAGACTTGGGTTCGAATCCAAGCAACCCCACCCCTATCCCTAATTTTAAATATTTCTATTGTAACTAGGAAGATGCCTGACTTTTGTTTTGCACTTTGCCTAGTTCATTAGTTTAGAGGAGGAAACTACACACCATCTCATCATGGAACTGTCTGTAGCATGCTGCCTAAACCAGTATATATTTATGGCTTTGTTCTCTTCTCCTTAATTTTTTTATCTTGATATCAATTATATCTGGAGTGAAAGACTGGTTTATTAACAGGATAATTTCTTCTTTCTGCTTGTATATTGATTTAATTATGTTGCTTTTTAGGTAGTACCCTTTATGGGGGGCTTATTTTCTTATTTTCTTATTTAGACCAAAAAAAAAAGATGTTGCACTTGCTTAGCTTATCTCGTTGATATCATCCAGTGCATTTAAATGAAGGTGAAAATACATATTTGACCCATATGTGGCGGTAGGATTTAAAACAGGGGCAATTCAACTAAAAAGGATGTTGGGAACAGAATTAAGTTTTGGTGTTTTTCTTTGTGGACATTGATTGACTTCGATTCTTCCTCTTCTGCTTTTTAAACTAGATGTGTGATTCATACCTAACTTAATATAAAGTAAACAAAGAAGTTACTGACAAGGATTGAACATCCTTTGAGCCTGTATGAATGGTAAAATGTAGGCATGCTTTTTGCTGCTTCTCCATATGATCTTTACTTTAATATTGATGACTCTTGCAATGATGTGTAAGGTCTGGGTGTTAGAAAATGATATTTTTCCTCTTACGTATATGGTAAGGCCATAAAATCTACACAATTAGGCTGTGTCCCTGCAGGGTGAGAAAAGTGGCTATTCTTCGAGCAATTCTCCTCATGTTTTTGTTGGTCACTTATGAACACTTGTTCTGTTGGATATCAATCCACTTTTAAATGCTTTTTCTCATTATAGTTGACCTTATAAAAAAGGCACATGTTGATCTCTCAACTGAAGCAATGCATTTGGCCTTTGTGTTACTGTGTTCAAACTTTCAGTCTAGAAGTTTGCTATATTCTTGTTGTGATTGAGACAAAGCTGAAAGAACCTTGGTTAAGCCTAGGCATGTTACGTTTACATTTGTGAATCATTATATACCATGTTCTGTCATTATCCATAGCTGGAGTTCATCCTTTTCTGCTGAATGGCCTTCTTGCTTCCTTTTTTCCTTGTCGATTTTGATGTTTATTCATGTCACTGTATTTCTTTTCATTTTTTGGTCTTTTAATATAATTTTATCTTAACATTCTGGAAGGTAATAACCAAGCTCAGTAATGTATTGTAACAACTTGTTTATTTCAACTCATCATTGTTCATTTTTTTTTCTCAGGCTATCATTAGGAGAGAGCCTTGAGGGTGTTAGGGGTACCTTTGACTATTGAACTATGTAAGCTGGCAGCATTGAGTGTGAGTACAATTGGTTCTGTATGAACAAATGTATCTTTACATAATGACTAACAGTAATAACGACAAATTTTCATTCCCTTTCTCTCTCCACATTTTTTTATTCTCTCTTCCTTCTCTTATCAACAATTTCATTCTCTTTTATCACTCTCTTTGAGTGCCAGCGCGTGCTTGTTTTCTCCTCTTTTTCAGGTCAGGACACAATGCACTTCATGTGGCTGTGGGTTGGCTCTGTCCGATTGCTATCTTTGAGTTGTTTCATTCACACTTGTTAACAGGGTACTGGGCCATGCCTAGAGTTTACCAAGGCATGATAGAGTGCTTTCGGATGTAACAGCTGAACATCTGAAAATATAAATCAATCCATGAGTTAGATTCACATTGCAAGTTAGGCAAAATTAACCCTTTTTTGTTGCTTTTTTTTTTTTTAATATTTACTTGAGATTATTATTATTTTTTTTGTTCATAAGAGATACAATGGGAGAGTGGAGAATCAAATATTAGACTTAATCCCTCATAATGAGAGTTAACAACCGTTAAACTTTGATTATTACTTGAGATTATATTTGATGCATTTTTAGTTTATAAATCTCATATATTGTCATTGAATTGTAGTTAATTTAATAATAATTATTTTTAATTTTTTTAATTTTATTTTAAAATTTATGAATTAATAAGGTGATTTATTAACATTGCATCACTATAAATCATTTATATTTTTACGTGTCATTTCTTTTCAGCAATGGATTATCGGTCTATGATTACCTGATATAATTGCGGTGCTTGTGGACCAATCTTAGTACTTTATTTTTAGTTCAAGTCCAATTTAGAAGATTTAGTTTAGTGTTTTTCTCGTAATTCCAATCATTCTATGCTTCGTGTCTGTGTCCTAAGGGCAAAGGCTTTTCCTAAAGCTTATGCCTATGGGGGCATTGATCATAAGCACTCACTCCATTTTAGTATTTATTTATTATAGCTTTGTGTAAAACATCATCAATTTTGTTGACAAAAAGACAGCCTATTTTTTATTATTACCTCCACTGCTTGGAAAAGAATTAACAAATATGATTATCCCACTTAGTGGTTAATTAATCCAATTACTAAACATAATTTTGTTTTCCATTACCACAAATTATGATATAAAGAATATAAAGAATCTTGTGTTTAATTTAGTTGTTTCATATGGTTCTTCTAAAAGATGATTCTTAGTTTGTCCGAAATTTGATTTTAACATTTACAGTATCTTTTATGTAGTGTTCAAAGAAAATAATTATAGTATAATGAAAATGAAACTTATATAGTTGCCTTCTTCCACTCACTCCTTTCAATTTCTTACTCTCAAGTCTCTCTCTCTGGCTCATTCTTGCCTTTCCTAAGAAAATATTCTGGCCATTACCCCCCCTCTCTCTTTCTCTCTTCTTTTTTTTTTAAGCTTGTTAGCTAGCTTTGTCATAGTTTTAATGGAGGCTCAAAACCAAAACAAGCAGAAACCCAATTCAGATCAAGTAGTCCTCTTCATGGATGAACCAAACTTGAAACACAGAGAACCACCTCCTCAAGTAGATACTAACCTTAGTGATCCAGTCTCACAATCCCCTAAAAAGACCAAAACTCTTCGTCGTCTCAACTTTTCCAAACCAAGAGCTCGTTTTGCTGAAACTACTTTTCCTCCCACTCCTAAAGTGATCCCTGAATCCGAAGAAAACCAACCCTTATACCCTCATGACGACACATCATCCACAGACTCTGATGGCGAGTGGTTCGAAGACGAAGATGATGACGAAGAAGATGGTAATGGAGATGGTAAAGGGAGAAGAAGAAGAAGAGCAAGGAAGAATAAGATCAACGGAAGAGCCCTAATTGAGTTCATTCTCTTTGTCATTATCATGACTTGCTTAATCTGTTCTCTCACTCTACAAACTCTCAAACACAAGCTTTCTTGGGGTTTAGAGCTTTGGAAATGGTGTCTGATGATCATGGTTTTGTTTTGTGGACGCTTGGTCTCTGCCTGGATTGTTGGGTTCATGGTTTTCCTCATAGAACGAAATTTCATGCTTCGTGAAAAAGTTTTGTACTTCGTTTATGGGTTACGGAAAAGCTTTCAGAACTGTGCTTGGTTAGGCTTGGTTCTTTTATGTTGGATGATCATGTTCCCTGACATTCACAAACAAAACATCGTAGTCAAAAAAACATTCCTTGGCCTCATAGCTGTTCTCACAGGAGCCACTATTTGGTTACTCAAAATCGTCTTTGTCAAGGTTCTAGCTTCGTCTTTCCACGTAGCAACTTTCTTTGATCGCATGAAAGAGAGCGTCTTCCATCATTATATCCTCGATGCGCTTTCCGGGCCCCCTCTAGACGACGCTGAGAGGGAACTGCCTCGAAAACGAGGCCTGAGGCATTCTAAAACCATGCCTGCGAGGCTGAGGGAAGGCGACGGAGGCATGGCGAGAACGTTGTCGAAGAGGAGGTCGAGAAGGATTGACATGGAGAAGCTGAGGAAGCTTAGCATGGAAGGCAGGGCTACTGCATGGAGCGTAAGGAGGCTGGTGAACTACGTTAAGACAACGGGTTTGTCGACGATTTCTAGGACGGTCGATGATTTTGGGGCTGCTGGCGAGTCGGACATCAACAGTGAGTGGGAGGCTCGGACTTGTGCTCAGAGGATTTTCAAGAATGTAGCCAAGCCTGGAGCCAAGTAAGTTTCTCTTGATCTTCATCTACTCCCATCTTTGATTTTTTTTTTCTATTTTTAGAGGTGTAATTTATTTTCCAAATTACTCACATGAATCAAGTAAATCATAGTACTGAAATCTAGTAATTAGTTTCTTCACTCGTCAGCGCCATCAAATCCTTCCTCATTATTTTTGGAGGCACATTCATGGTCAATATTAACTATTCTTATCACATTATTTTTTTAATGTCAACAAATTGTTTTCATTTTAAGCACCTAAAAACACCCATGGTACTTTATAAGAGAGCAATTAAGTTTTAGAATTTCAACACTCCAGTCAAACCAGAGTATTTTTACCTGGATGATACTTTCTGGTTCTAAATTTTGATAAATATTGGAGTTAAAGAGTTAAATGAATTCAAAGAGATAGCTCAATGGTATAATGTCTCATTGAATTTTTGAGCAAACATAATTCCAAATGTTTCATATTCAAATTCTTATCGAATCAATTTTTTTTTAAAATCAGTGTGAACACGAACGTTTTTATTAACATAATAATTAGATCATATATGACATTGCTAGCCCATGAATCATGATTAATTAACATGCATGCAACATGATATGTCCCCAATCCCAACTCTACCTAATTTCCAACATTAAAAATTTTGGTCATGATGAACTACTTGAATTCGTGATGTCTGTCTGTCCCTGTTTGCTTCATTCATAAACATGCTCCAACCCCACTAGTCCACTACCACTCCCATTGGTCCAAATATAAAAATGACCGAACATTCTTCCCCCTTTAGATTTTTTTAACTAACATTAATATAGGGAATTGGTTCTCAATTTTGGATCAAAAGCATATACTAAAGTCTCAAAAAATGTTCCTTTTAATAATCTAGAAATTTATTTTTGGGGGCTTCTTGAATTTTAAGTTAATTAAATCGACAAAGATTTATCCACTTTGCAAGTAAAGATAAAAAATAAAGCTAGATTATGATTAGAGAAATTATATTTGCAACTATATTTTTATTCAATACAATATGAAGTAGAGAAAAATGATTTTATAAATAAAATTATTATATTGAAAAAAATGTAATTCTGTGCAAAATTTCTCTTATAATTAATTTAATTTTACGATTTCTTTACACATAAACATAATATAAGGACAGAATATTTGAAACACCTCTTTCTATCTTAATCAAATCTTTTTTTCCCTTTTTTTTACCCTTATTCAATAATTTGGCAATATTCTTTAGTGACTAGCCTTGGCCAAGTTGGAATTGTCCATTTTCGATGATAGAGCTTCGAATTTCATTTTCACAAAAAAAAAATAAAAATATTATAGAGCTTCGAATTCTGTTCAATCCTACAGTGCCTACCATTTTCGTATATAGTACCTTTGGTTTGACATTTTTCGTTATGCTAAGTGCTAACTTTTCCTAATGCATTAATGCTTATATGACTAGAATATAACTGACATTGATAATGTTAGAAGGAGCTTTTTTCCTTTTCTTTATACTTCCCTAATCTGGACAGGTTTAAAGTTTTGTGATGATTTTGGATGATTGTTGATGATGATGATAATAATTGTTGTTGTCGTCTTTTTAATTTTTGGCCTTACTTAATTAGAAATTAATTAATAAATTTTAAAATTTCAACTGGGGTATATTAAATAATAATTTTAAAACTATTTTAAATGCACGGAAAGTATTCATGATACAAAATTTACTGATTTACGAGAAGTTTGAGATTATAAGTAATCGTAAATATAATATCAAAATGATTTATCATGGTTTTCATCTCACAAATCACAAAGATATGAGTACAAGATTAGGTGATTTTAATTTTTCAAAATGTATAATTACAAAATTATTATCTAACTATATGATACCAACTCAACCTAATAGTTGGCAAGCTAATAACATGATCCTTATTGTTTTATTGATTTCTTGACCCTAAGTTTAGAAAGAGACACAATTTGATGAAATATTTATATCCCTAGCAATGGAAGCAGCGAGTTTAATTGTTATCTTTGATTTATAGAAAACAAAAGATGAATGGCTCAGAGCAATTGAACCATATGGTGCATAGAAAGTGCGCATATATATGTAGTGGAAAATCTACACTCATCATCACCATGGCCATCATAAACACCACACAACATTTTGTGCTTGGCCTATCAATTGTGATCTTATCTTAGAAAAGGTTAAGTTTGATGTTTGATTTTTTTTTGTTTTATAATTTCTTAAGAACCCAAATAAAAAAAATTGGTTTTGTTTACATTATTATTGTAAAGGGGATTAAATTTTAAATTTTCGCCTACTTTGGGTGGATCTAGAAAAGATGTGGAAGATTTGTTCTTCTTCACTACTTCCATTGAATATTTTCTTTGACAAATTATATAAATATGTACACATATGGACGTAAACATGGTAATGCAGGTTGAGTTTATGGGAAGAGCTCTCGGATTCGACTCCAACTAAACACACTTTTGGGGAGGGGTGAAGAGCCTTAACTGTGACTAAACTCCGAACATAATTAATCTCAGACCGTTAAAACGGATGAGAATACCTGTGGTTTACACAAAAAAAAAAGGTATTCAAAGAGGAAAGCAATACTCAATTATTTCAAAATAAATTAAAAAAAATTACTAGTTTCAATCTTTGATGTTTCTTTTTCATTGTTAACATAAAATTGAGGATAGATCAAATATTCCGTTTTCTAAATAATTAAGACAAAGTGTGTTGTACCTACATAGTTAAATTGAAAAATCAAGATCAACCATAAGTGTCTTTCTATATATGCATATGTACAAAGCGTTCAATTTGAGAAAAAAATATATGTTTTCAGAATCGAATTTCGGACTTACAAAACTTGTATGTTTTAAAAATGTGAACATAATCACTTACCAAACCCTCAAAGTCCGAAATTTTTAAATTTAAATTATGATGTAAAAGTGTATCGTATTGCTTTGGACCGGAGTCCTTGGCATTGAAATGAGGAGTTAGTGGAACCCAAAAAATGGTCCTGCATCATCTGTCTTTAGGTACTGCAGGGAGATATGTGATAGTCGACCATCCACTGCCTCGGATTCTTTGTTATAACTATGCATATTAGCACTCACTCACATATTGCTCTCTTTCTATTAAGAATGATGGAAAAGGAAATTTGATTAGTAAAATAAAAAGGAGAAATTAGTTGATTAAATTTTCTACAAGCTAGTAATTTGGAATATTTATCTTTTTTACCCAGTAATAGACTAGTAGTGCATAATGATAATAATCTGTTGTAACTAAATAATTTTCATTTTTATTTCTTTGTGGATTATTCATTTATGATATAGGTATATAGAAGAGGAAGACCTATTGAGGTTCTTGAGCAATGAGGAAGTGCATACTATATTTCCTCTCTTTGAGGAAGCCCTTGAGACCGGAAACATCTCTAAATCTTCCTTCAGAAATTGGGTGGTAAGCATCATTTACCTTTTATACATTCTAATTAAACCGTTACTAAATGTAAAATCTTTCACTAACTTCGCATTTACTAGAAATCATCAAATTAAGTGCATATTTGATCTAACTTATTAAAGAGTTTATATATTGTAGAAATAAAAATCAAGTGTTTGGTAAGAAAGATTAGATCCAAGCTTCGAATCCTTCTTCTCTTCTTGTACCAGTTCAAGCTACTTATCCAATCTCGAATGTTAACCCAATTATTGGACAGGTTTGGAAAAAAAAAAATTTAAGTCCATTGAATGTGCTTGAGTTTAAAAATCGAAACATGTTAAAAATTGAGCCATGCTTGGATTTACAATTTCAAATCCAAGCTCAGTCCGGTCGAATATTATAATTTTTTAATTATTTTTATATTAACACATTTTTTAATTAATTTTGATTTTTTATACAATTTAATTTGATTTTATATTTTTTAGATTTTAATATAAATTTCCATCTTTTTTGTAATTTTTTTAAAGAATTTATTCAAATTTATTGTGTTATAATTATTAATTATCATGTGTTTTAATATTTTTATATTTTATTATAATTTTTTTAAATTAATAATATTTAAGTAGGTTTGGACGGACTTAAGTTTATTCATTGTATGTAAAAAACGGGTTTAAGCAAAATTTTTGGCTTGAAAAATCAAGCTTGCCCAAACTTGAGCTCACTTTCAATCTCCTAATATCTTATCTAAATCCAACCCATCCCATTAACAGGTTTATTTATGTGGGAAGAAAATTTGAACTTTTTAATAAAACTATAAATAAAAAATTAATAGTATTGGGGCAGGCTTAGATAGGTTTGAGCTTATTTATTGTATGTAAAAGGCTTGAAAAAAATTTATGCTCGAAAAATCAAGTCAACCCAAAGTTAAGCTCACTTTCAATCTCTTAATACCCTACTTAAGCATGGCCCGCTCCATGAACATGTCTATTTATATGAAAAGCAGATTTAAACTTTTTGATAAAACTATAAATCAAAATTTTTTCACGAAAAGTTAATTTTAATAACATGTATTTACAATTTTTTTTCACTTCACTCTTCAATAACTCACAAATTTATAAAGAGTATTACACTATTTTACATTAATTTATTTATTTTATTTTATTTTTATATTAATTTCATTTGTCTTTTTTTTTAATTAGCAAAAGATTTTTATTTTTTTATTTGTTTCACTTAAAAATTGTGATTTAATTTAATAAAATTTATTTCTTTATTACTTTAACATTTTTTATTATTTATTAAAGCTATTCTAAAGTGTTGTTAAGAAATGCTAAATGTTAAAAATTATTTAATAGAATTTTATGTTTCTTAACAACACTTTAGAATAGCTTTATACGAATGACATTTTTTATAAAAACTCCAACTAGGACAAATAGACCTCAAGTTTGAATGTTTTATATTATTCAATTTTTAATTTATTAGCCTTTTTTAAGTAATTAAATCCAACATTTTATATATAAGAATAAGAAGTGTTTATGGGTCAAGTCAATTTGAACCGAATTTAGGTAGAATATTAAGAGATTAAATGTGAGCTCGAGCCCAACTCAATTTTGGGACTTTAATTTTTTGCCAAGCCTGACTTGTCCAAATCCACTCAAACACTATTAATTTTTTGTAAATATAAAATATAAAACATATAATAATTAACAAATAAACACAATAAGTTGAAATAAATTCTTACAAAAAGACTACAAAAAATATAAAATTTAAATCAAAATCTAAAAAAACAATACAAGCTAAATTGCATAAAAAAATCTAAAATACTTAAAAATGCTTTAATATATTTTTCAATAGCTCCTTACTCGACATATATTAAAAAAAAAGCCTTTTCAAGATTTACAAAATACAAAATATTTAAATCAAGTATAAAATTAACTAAGTTATAAAAAAATTTTAGATCATGTCGGGCTTAAATTTTAAATGAAGAGTCCAAACTTCGCCTGATTTTTATCGAGCTTCATTTTCTATGCCTAAGCTCATCTAAGAAGTTTAATTTTTTTTTTTGTCTAAACACATCAAATAATCGAAATAGACTTCTATCTTAAACAGATCACCTATTAATTTTAAAAAATATATAAAAATATAATTGAAATAAAGTCTTACAAAAAGATTCAAAAAACATGAAAATCTAAATAAAAATCTAAAAAAAGCACAAGCTCAAATTAAATTGTGCAAAAAATCTAAAGTAATTAAAAATACTTTTCAATAGCTCCTTACTTGACATATATTCAAAAAACTTTTCAAGATTACAAAATACAACATCATATTTTAATCAGATGTCAAATTAACTAAGGTACAAAAAAAATAAAATTTGGGCCGGATTAGACCTAAACTTTAAATGATGAGTCTAAACCTAGCCCAATTTTTATCAGGCTTTAATTTCTAAGCTCAAGTTTATCTACTTGTTTTTTTTTTTTCAAGCACAATCAAAAATTGGACTAAACTTCAAATTTAAACGGACCACTCAATCCAAAAAGAGTTTCATATGAGATAGCCATTACTAAAATTTCTCAAGTTATACATAAATTATTCTTATCCTTTATTCATTTATTTTTAATTGTTGTGTAAGGAAAACGTTATAAAATGAAAATGATTGTACTAACAACTAGCAATGATGAATGAGGAAAATTATACATATATACTTATTTATATACATATATATGACTTGGATAAATTAATTTTGTTTTACATCATCGAAATGTAGACTCTGATTTTTTTTTTGTGCACGTCATTATGTGTTACACAATGAGAAGTGGACATTTTCATATTAAGATAAAGTCCAAAGTCCTAACTTGAATAAGTTATATTGATGTATCTAATTATTCAAATATTTCATTTTTCTTCTTGCTTTGAAAAGGAAAAAGGGCAAATTAAAAATTAAAATGTGATAACCAATAAAGAAGTTTAGATTAAATGAATTCCAACTACCTTTTTAAATGGTTGGTGTACATGTATATAGGAAATTTACACATTGTACCAGGCTAACAACATAATCAATATTATACAAACTTACAGCTCATGCAATTAATCATTGATTACAGAAGTTTTGTTTCAATTTGTGAATAAAGTAAATTTTTTTCCTCTAACAGTACTATGTATTGCTCTTTGCAAGGTACATGCTTATGTTGAGCGTAAAGCCTTAGCTCATTCCTTAAACGATACCAAAACTGCAGTCCAACAGCTGCACAGATTAGCAAGTGCAGTTGTTATTGTGATCATAATCGTGGTTTCCCTTCTTGTAATGGGGGTTGCCACAATTAAGGTTGTCTTTGTTGTTACATCTCAGTTGCTGCTTCTGGGATTCATGTTTCAAAACACCTGCAAAACCATGTTCGAATCCATCATTTTTGTGTTTGTTATGCACCCTTTTGATGTTGGTGATCGTTGTGTCATCGATGGAGTTCAGGTAAGGAGTTTTCTTGACAAGCAAGGCAGAGATTTATTGAACATTCAATAGTTTTTTCTTTGCAAATGTGATGTTTTTTGGGGGGTTTGCTGCAGATGATTGTGGAAGAGATGAACATTTTGACAACAGTCTTCCTAAGATATGACATGGAGAAGATATATTATCCTAATTCTGTTCTTATTACAAAGCCTATCAGCAACTTCAGAAGAAGCCCTGACATGGGAGACACTGTTGATTTCACCATTGATGTCTCAACTCCTGTTGAAAATATCAATGCTCTCAAGAAAGCTATACAATTGTAAGTATTAAACTTAAAAGTTTTCTGCTATATGTTTTATTATATATAAATATATATTCACACAAACCCCGAACAGGATTAGTCTCAGACCGTTAAAACGGATGAGGATACCTATGGTTTACACCAATATATATATATATATATATATATATATATATATATATATTCACACAATTTTTAAATATTTATTGTTAAATATAGCCAAGGAGCTTCCAATCTTAAATAATTGAACATAAGGCTAATCTCACAAACTTATGCTATGAAGTATGAACCCCAACAGCTTTACCAAGACTGTAATGTGAAATGTCTAACTTTAAACTCCAAGGACCTGAAGCTACTTAGCTCTATAATTTTGATTTGGAAGAAAATCAATGAATCAAAACAGTTAAACCTTAACTTACTCAAATGCAGGTATATTGAGAGCAAGCCAAAGTATTGGAGTCCAAAACACGCTTTGATATTCAAGGAGATTGAGAACATGGACAAGATGAAGCTGGTTCTATGTGTCCAGCACACCATGAACCATCAAAACTACGGCGAAAAGAGCACTCGTAGATCAGAGCTTGTCTTTGAATTGAAGAAGATTTTTGAGACTCTTGGTATCAAGTATCATCTCCTGCCTCAAGAGATTCAACTCACCCAGGTTAACATGCCCAATGGGAGAATGGTGATGTAACATTCCTGAAACATATCATTCTGTTAAGACTGCAAGGATAATTTTCCCTATGCATGCAAGGACTTAAGGTTTGCTTATATCAAGGTTGTGGCTGCTGTCCTTATAATCCCTTTTTCCCTTCTTTCCTTACTACTATTTTTTACTTTAAGGAAGTTATTTGGGAATAAAATTTAACTAGAGAGATGGGTTCTTTTTTAAATTAAAGCTAGAATGTGAGGTCAATACTAAAATCCTGGTCCTTCAACACCTTTGATTTGCAGCTAGGTAGCAAAGATCATCATTTGGAGAGGATAAACTAGGAGTAAACTTCTCTCGGACATGTCTATGGGCGTAGCTTGTGATTTGAGACTTTCTTGTACCGAATACAATGTTACAGTTGATAGCAGTAAGAAGAGCAACTAACACTCTTAACTTATCTTGCTAATAAATGGATGAGTTATTGTGCAAATGTATGCACAAGAAGCCATCTCCTGCTAGTTGAGTTATGGGGAAGGGGCTTTTAGTTTGTTTCTGGGTTGGTTGTTGTTTTTGTTCCATGCCGATCCCCTGCTTTAATTTTGATCTCTTAACAAGACTTTATTGCCTTTGTAAAGAATATGTATGCCAAAGAACATAGATGCAATGGAATGCCTACAATCAATGAGCTATATTCTTTGGGGGTTCCAATAGAGACTGTAGGTATTCAGAACTACAGTTTATCTCAGTCTCATTGAGAATTTACAGTTGAAGAAGCTGTGGTTTAAGATCAATAAGCAAGAGTTTTCTACCCTCTTGAATCTCCCCAAGACTCCAATCACTCATATTCCTCCCTTGGCCACTAAACAAAGTTGAAGAGAGCTTTTATTTAAAAGAAACATGTTCTTGTTTGTTGATAGATAAAATGGTAATCATTTTAACTTTTCCTAAGGAAAATGTACCCATCTCGCTGCGGACCAGAGCCCAGACTGGGTGCCATAGACCATTTGGCCTCAAGCTCTTTCTCTCTTTGTTTCATTCAATGATAATTGTCAACATCTCTATTCCCACAGTCAACCGCAGTCACCAAAGTCATCTTAGCATTACAAAGATGAGTCTGCACTAATCTGCGGAACCAGACTTGCAATGCATGCCTTTTATATAAGTATATTCTTTTACAAGGCCTGAAAGTATTTCTAAATTTCTAACTTTTTGACTTAAATTTTAGTTCAATTCAATGATAACTTATGCATAACAAAAACAGGTTATTAAAAGGCAGTAAAGCACACAAATTTCTGTAATTAGATTCATGAGCTAGAATGATCAGATAGAAAAGAAGCATTAATCAAAACTTAAAAGACAGTAAGAAATAGGTATAATACTTCTGTAACTCTTCAATAGATCCAGATAACCATGCAAGCACTACAAGCACATGTTGAGAAGAAAACTTCAATTTGCTATTGCTAATTGTATAGCAAGCAACTGCCCCAGCAGCCAAAGATCACCAACCCAATTTTAAGCTTTTGTTATTCCTATAGTCAGATGAATTAAGGAGACCTATTTGAAATTTGAATAATTTTCCATCAGACAGCAAAACATCAATAGATGATTTGAATTTTGTTGTGACAATAGATGTTCATATTGGAAACATCACAAGAATAAGATTTTCAAAATGCTTACATTTACTAATATGCAGTTATGCACTAAGCTAAATTTAATTCAGACAAGCAGCAAACGAGAATATATTATATCAAACTGTCACTAGAAAAGAAATTTACCTCATCAAAAAATCCGAACCATAGCTTGGTATCGTAAGTTCTTATCAGAATCAAAACATTCCTTATCATGATTTACTCCATTCAGAAATTCAAGGTTGTGTTCTGTCTCATCATTCAAGTACATTTAAGCAGCATAACCTCAAGCAGAAAGACATCCATTACAAATGCGCATGTCAGTTAACACAAAGCAGAACTTAAAACTCAGTTATGAAAACCAAAATAAAAACTTGATACTTCAGCAGCTGCTATTAGATAGAGATTTCCAGCAGTATTCTTAGGTTGTGCCATCCTAACAACTTCTTTAAGCCATGGATTCTAGGCTATCTTTCTAAATCAAGGATTACAAATGGAAGACAGTTCCCTTGGCAGCTAACAATTAGTGAATCTTTCCCACAAGCATATTATAGAAATCTACAAATAAAACTAACAGAATCAGCTAGAGATACCTTATTAATGGTGTAAACAGTAGCAGCCAAAGGGCAAGCTCATGTCTCTGCTGCCATAAAGGAAATAAAACATATATTTGAAAACCTTCCACAAATAAAAAGTACCTTAACATTTCTAATTCGATCAGAAAAAACATGATAAACATTAGAAAATCAAACCATACAATTTCCCATGAAAAACATGCATTGTGCAAAACCTGATGATTTACCACTGACTGTATAGAATTGTAGTTCAGAATTGACTGCCTCACATTTTGAGAAATGTTGAAGGACTAACGTAACTTTGAAAAGGATTTTAGTCGATAAGATGCAGACTCACTCTTTCACCTTGCAAGAACCCTAATGCATGTCAATATTGAAAATACAGAGTTAGCATCAAAGAAGCAAATATCAATGGACTGGCCTGCAAAACATAAGTGACTCAGGGAATTACCTCCTTACCATATGTTGAATGCAACATCAAAATCATGCCATTAACAATGTACGTTCTTCCTAAGGAATATAGTGTTTATAAGTAGGATTAATTTTTCAGCAAACTTGATGCATTTGGTAAATCCAAAGCAAATCAACTATCTAGTTAATTAGATCAAATAACCACTGTGTAAACAAATAACAAATGCGATCTTTTAAATTCATATATGTTCATATTACAAAACCCTGTTTGGCTGGTAATGATACTAGGAGTCAGACAAATCTTCTAGACCCAAGAATGGCACATTTTACAAACGAAGCAACCTGCTGAAAGCCCCAAGACAGAAAATAGAAGCCTTTAGAAACATTAAATCAAATAACTAAAGTGCAAACAAACTACCTCATCTAGCCAGCAGGAAAAGTGGAAGGACCCTAATTTAATGACAAAGAACTGAAATCTAACTGGAAGAATAGCATGAAAAACAGACCATCTGAATCCTGCATTTCAGAAAAAAGCAATTAATTAATAAAGCAACAGTTCATTTGGACAGAAGGTATCCTTGTCTGGATTATTTGCATAACCAATAGCATTCTTTTCTTAAATTTTAATAACTTATGACATCTTAAATTTAATATATGAACTGATTTGACTAAAGATGCCAACAACGTATTTTCTATTTCCATATGCTAGAAACGTATCTTCCCCTTGACAGAACTTGACACTTTGTTTAACTTCTGATTCCTTATTTTAGTCAATAAATAATCCCCTTAATCAAAGGTTTGCTAGAATATTCTTAAATTGAAAACCATAAAAATAAGCCATATTATAAGCAGAAATTTCTGTTCCCCATCTAACACGATTCAGTTCTTTGGCTGAATCCTCCAAATTCTAAATTGTCCTTTCCAACTCAAACATCAAAATAGAGGAAAAAAAAAAACCACTAAAATTCAATAAAAACAAACATGAAGAAGATGAATAGGAAGTCATTACCTGATCACGGAAGTTCCAAAAAATCCAAGTCCAGCCCACCGACTTTCACACTACAGAGTTGAAAAACAGAATAGAAGAGCCAATAATCCTTTAACGGGTAAAAGGAGCAACTGAGCTTTAAAATGTCCAAGAAAGACCAAGTAAACCGCGTTGGATTCTTATTGCAACGAGTCCTATTAAACGACACAATTGGGTCCCTCCTTCCCAACTCTTCACATAATAAAAAAAAACACTCCTTTCATTGTCTCCATCTTCAACCGTTCTTATCTCCATTTCAGAACGACAAGAAAGAACAGATCTTTCCATGGGGAAACTGAAATTTTGGCCAAAGCTTTGTCTTCCCTTTTTGTTGCTTCCATTGGTGTTACATCTTGGATTCACAGAAGCTCAACAAGGCTATGTAAACAATCAGCAGCTTGCCTGTGAAGATCCAACCAAAGACAACAATATAACAAGAGGGTTTTTGTGTAACGGTGAGCAGCGATCATGCCAATCTTACATTACTTTCCGATCAGAACCACCTTATTACAATACAGCTGTCTCCATAGCGTACCTGTTAGGAGCTCAAGCTACCCAAATCTCCTCGTTAAACAACCTTTCAGCGGATGTTTCAGCTATTACCCCTAAGTCAATGGTGGTTGTTCCAGTCAACTGCTCCTGTTTCAACAGCAGCAACGGCAGCTATTACCAGCATAATGCTTCTTACACCATCAAGTTTGCTTCTGAGACTTACTTTTCCATTTCTAATGATACCTATCAGGGTCTTACAACTTGCCAGGCAATGAAAGCTCAAAATCCGATTGACTATAGGGGATTAAAGGTTCGTGATGAACTTGTAGTTCCTCTTAGATGTGCATGTCCTACTGCTAGACAAATCCAAGCTGGTGCAAAATACTTGCTTTCTTATATTGTTACTTGGGGTGATAACATTTCTTCAATTGCTCAAACTTTCGGTGCTGATGAGAAAAGTGTATTGGATGCCAATGAGCTTTCTGAGACTGATATTATATTTCCATTTACACCCATTCTGGTTCCCCTTTCTAAAGAGCCTACCAAGATTGAACAGTCTCAAACTTCCCCACCTTCAGCTCCAGCTCCTCAGATACCAACTGTTACTGTTGGAGAATCCAAGTCTTCCAAGAATTGGGTTTTCATTGGTGTTTAATATTTAGTCAAAAATTAAATTAGCTAAGTTGTAAAAAAATATCAAGTGGCATCAGGCTTAAGCTTTAAGTGATGAGCCTAAACCTAGCCCCATTTTTTATCGGACTTTAATCTAATAGATTTTATTGTTATTATTATTAGAATTATTATATCTAAACACATCTAAAATTTGGACTAAATTTTAGATTTTAAATTTAAACAGGTCGTTCAACTCATGAAGAAATTTATAATTTCTCAAATTATACATAAATTCGTAATCCTTTATTTTTTTATTTTTTTATTTTTGATTGTTGCCCGTAAGGAAAACGTTATAAAATGAAAATGATAGTACCAACAACTAGAAATGATGATAGAGAAAATATTATGTATATTTATTTATACACACATATATATATATATATATATATATATATATATATATATGTAACTTGGATAAGTTAATTTTGTTTTATAACATCAGAAAGGAGTCTATGACTCTATGTGATGACAGTTTTTTTTTTTGGCACGTCATTACGAGTTACACAATGAGAAGTAGACATTTTCATTTTAAGATAAAGTCCTAACTTGAATAAGTTACATATCGATGTATCTAATTATTCGAATATTTCATTTTTCAACTTGCTTTGTAAAGGAAAAAGGGCAAATTAAAAATTGAAAGGTGATAACTGTAGACACCTTATTTTGTCCGAGGTCTTAATTTGTAAATAATTAATTGGGTTGGGTAAAAATTGTATTTTAATTTAACAATTTAGAATTAGGTTAGAATTAATCAGAAGTTTTAGATTTAGAATTAATATCAATTAGGAAATTAAAAATAAATAGGGTTTAGGAATAATTAATAAATAAAATGAAGAAAGAAAAATAAATAAAAATTTTAAAATAAGCTAACTATTTAAATTAGGATTTATTAATTAATTAGTTAGAAGAGATATTATTAGATTAAATTTAGACTAGTAGAGTTATATTAGAATAGGAATTTGATAGATAATTAGGATTAACATAAAGTAAAATAAATAAAAAAAAAGGGATAAAAACTAAAGTAGTGTGGTTGTATTTAAACTCTAATATTCCTTTGACTATAAAAGGAAGACACTGCCATTCTCACAGGGAGGAAGAAAAAGACGAGGCCTCTCTCTAAGGCATCTGCATCGCCCATCCCAGCATCCTTGTGCACCATCACCATCGCTACTCAGCCTCCACCATCGTCTTTGCCCAGCCACACCATAAGTCAGCCCGACGCACCATCATCATCGCCATCCTTGCAATATTCATCAGCCATCATCATCATCGTCGCACATCACCTCACGTCGTTACCATCCAGCTTCTCTACTAATCCTTGCTTTCCTGCTCATCTGCTTATCCTCATCTTCACGCTGCACTTCAAGCTGCTGCCAAGAATCAGAAGTCACGCCACCTTAGCTGCTTGTTGAACGGTTCCCCGGTTCCATTTGCTTGCCTAGTACTGTTCCCTTTGCTGTCGGTACTTGCACCAACCTCCATTGCTGCGAAGCTACTTCCCGATTCCTTGCTTTACAACGTCCTGAGTCTACTGCAATACTACACCGATCACAGTCTCTGGTTTCAGTCAACGCCATCATCTCCTCCCACCTTGTTGCCCGACGCTGAGGTTCCGTTATCTTCACCAAGTCACCGAACCATCGCTTGTCCTGCATATCCGCTGCTGCATCATTACGTCGGCCCTTGCTGCTGCGCTTCTGTCCAGCCCCGTCATCATCAGCGATTGCTGCTCGTGTCATCTTCACAAGTACGTGAAACTAATGCAAGAAAAGAACGTGAAGTGCAGTTAATAAAGAAAAGAAAGAAAGCCAACAAAGAAGTTGAGCTATTGTCCAGGTGAGTGTTGTATTAATCTCTTAATTAACTCATTAGTTTATTAAGTAGGATTTATGTGATTAATCAGTTGGTGAATAATTAATTGATGTTTGCTAATGATTTAACGTTATGATAATTAAATGTATGACAATATTAATAGTTGGGTAATTTAATAATAATTTAAATTGATTTAATAATTGTAAGTTCGTAGGATGACTGAAAATTGATATGTATGACTACTGGCATGACAGTTAATTAATATAGATTTGCATGATAATTGGTAATTTGATATATTGTATACTAGTGATTTGTTTGCATGGTGATTGATATAATATGTTACTTAATTTACATGTTAATTTAAAATTCTTTTGATAAGCTTAAATTAAAGTGTATGGGTGTGCGTCTAATTTAACTTGTTTGCATGATAACTATTTTTATTTCTTGATTTATAGTACTTTTTGCATGATCAATTGTTTGGATATTAAATTCAAGGTAATAATTATAGGAAAATAAAATAAGATAAATATAAAACTTCATAAAATAAAAGATTAAAGTAAACAATGATAAGGCTTAGCAAATAAAAATGTTGATTAATTACTAGAGATGAATATGGATTATCCGATGATGAAATTCCAAGAAAGTCAATTGGTACTCCTTGGAATTTCTAGGTAAGAGGATTCTTCTTGAGTTGAGCCAGATTGATGGAATACTTAAGAAGAATTTTCAAGAAAACATAGTCCATGTTCATTTTAAAATATAATGATAATAAAAAATAATAATAATAATAATAATAATAAAGAATATAAATAACATGATGATAGGGTAATAGAATAATAATATGCTTTAAATATTAAGTATGACATATGCCGATGATGAAATTCCAAGAAAGTCAATTGGTACTCCTTGGAATTTCTAGGTGAGAGGATTCTTCTTGGGTTGAGCCAGATTGATGGGATACTTAAGAAGAATTGTCAATAACCCATATGTCATGTTTAAAAATATAAAATAATAGAATTAAAACAATACAATAAGAAGAATAAGATTAGAAAATATTTAAAGATAAGAATTCCATAATATACTCAATCAATCCGACGATGGAGTTCAAGAAAGTCGATTGGTACTCCTTGAACATCTTGAGGTGAGGGGAGTTTCTAAGATTTGAGCCAGATTGATGGAATAGTCTTAGAAACTTTCCCAATATTTAATTATCAGAAACTAATACAAACATAAAGGCAAATTTAGACTAAACTTAGAACTAAGTGGTACCATTTTAGAATGGGCGTTGTGGGGGTGCTAATCCTTCCCACACGTAACCGTACTCCCGAACCCTAGATTCTTTGAACGTAGACCATGCCTTATCCTTAGACAAGAGTAGGTGACCAATCACACCTTAGTTTGAATGGTTGGTGGCGACTCCTAGAATTTTAAAGTCTAGCGGTTAGGTTCACGGACCTAGACGTTATGACAGTTTGGCGACTCCACTGGGGACTTTAGAGAGTCAGGCCAAAGATTAGTTTGAAGATTAGTCTAAGTTTGCCTAGAAGTATTTGGAAAATGTATAATAAAATGTTAATTCATTCCTTCAAACACACAACACTTGCATTTGCATAAGCCCTCAACCCGGGCTCTTCCTTTTTAGGAGGGAGTAAAGTAACTACGCTTTCGTGAGGTGATAACCTCCACATAGGCTAGCGAAATACTCCCACTCAGATTGAACCTTTCCGTTTGTAACCTATAATGGGTGAGGATTGGGTGCCTTACTAGTCCTGCATGGACAAGTGAGGAACAATTTGGGAACCTTTAGCTCTTTAACCAAACCCAACATATAAAAAAAAAACATGTTAGAGAACACATGAAGGAAAACTTTTATATATAAAATCTCTTTTTGTTTCATTCTCACGTTTTTGTGCATTTCTTAGGAGGCTTGTCTCATAGCAATTGATTAACAGACTGAAAGTCCATCTACATCCATGGAGAATTTTTCCCAGAAGAAGTCTGCTAAGTCTTTACCCTCCAGTGAAGTGAAGCTATTATCTGAAGAGGCCCAACAAAGGGACGGTGACTGCTTGCCTAAAGATTACATCTCCAATCTTCCTGAAAAAGTTCGTCTTGATCTTAGACAAAATGATTTCACCGAGTTAATTGGCATTTGGGGAAGTTGGGATCAAGAGAAGAAAGAAACATTCCAAAACAAATATGGGGGTTTGGCTTTACTCCTCTTTGTAGATGTGGATGTTGATTTGATCAGGGCTATGGTACAATTTTGGGATCCATCTTATCGGTGTTTTGTGTTTAATGAAAATGACATGGTGCCGACAATAGAAGAATATTCAGAGTTGCTTTATCCGAAATTGCCAGTTGGAGACAAAATCTATTGGAGGAACAAGACAAGTTATCGCAAGAAGTTGGCTGCGATGATTGGTGTTGATGTGCAAGAAATTGATCAGAGGTTAAGACAGAAAGGGAAAGGTATTTATCTCTCTTGGGATTACCTACGAAGTCGAATCACTCAACAAGCAGAGGATAAACAATGCATGAAACTGATGGCTTTGGCTCTATATGGGATGGTGATTTTCCCAAAATTCTTGGGGCATATTGAAATCACAATTGCAGATTTTGTGGAACAGATTGATTTTGGGGTAAATGTTGTCCCTGCTATTTTGACTGAAACCATTAGATCTTTGAATTATTGTCGGCGATGGGGGACGGGCGTTTCACAGGATGTATGCAATTATTGTACATTGGATGAAGAGTCATCTTAGAAACAGAGAAGCCAAATTTCGAGAGCCCTACTTTAAACACATCCCTATCAAGGAGTTTTGTGAAAATAAATGGCCTGAGCCAAAGACAAAAAAGGAGTGGGTTGCTACCTTGCGTAAACTCACAAATCGAGACATAGTCTGGACAGCGCCGTGGATGCCACGAGGACCAATGTTATATGGTTGTGGAGAACGATGGTGGGTTCCTTTGTTAGGATTATGGGGCACCGTATCTTATGCTCCTTTAATGGTACGAAGACAACTAGGATATGAGCAGTTTATCCCAGCTACTTATGGACTCAGTCAACGAGAGTATGCTTATTCAGAGAAAGGGGCTTTGAGAAAGATAGAAGAAGATGTTAAAGCATGGAAGACACCTCTCGCAATAAAACTAGGGATATTCACCGATAAAGTTACGCCTGAGTATTTTGTTTGGCATGCTAGACGAGCCAAGGATGTCAAAATTCCTTCTGAAGAAGATGATGAAGTTCTTGAAAACCTACACCCAGAGACCCTATGATTGATTTAGAGATTGCCAAGAGGAAGTTAGAAGAAGAAAAGAGGGATCTGGAACGGGAGTACAAGAAGTTCAAGCATGAGACCGATGAGAGGATAGGAAAAAGAGATCACGCATATTCAAAAGTCCATCAAGAGAAGAACAAGTTGGTAGATGAGATTAGTTACTTGAAGAAAAAGTTCGCGAGGTCTGAAAATAGTCGTCTGATGGAAGAAAACAAACGACTAAAGGAAGAAGCTCAGAAGAACCGGGAAGAAGCTCAGAAGAACCAAGAAGAAATTGCACGACTCAAGGAGAAAGCACAAAAGAAGGAGGATGAGCTTGATGAAGCTCAAAGGGAGATAATACGATGGAAGATCCGACTGCAAGGAGTCCTCAATCAAGCCCAAGAAGATCGACAGAAGGTGGCCCAAAATATGCAAACCTTAGTAGATGAATGGAAAATCTTCAAGAAAGACTCACAACTCCTATGGACAATGTTTCATCAGATTAATTGGGTGGCTCATAGGGCCCAACAAATCGAAGATGAAATAAGGGAGGTGAAGCCTGGAGTTAACCCAATAACCGAGCATGGAGAGAGGATGCTACAATTGTTGGAAGAGATAGAGGGCCATTATAGTGCAGTTAGAAGACTCATGTGGCACCATTAGATTTCTTCATGGATGTCTTAGGATTTTGGTTTTGCTAAATGATTGTTATGAGACAAGTTTTTTCTTTATGCATTTAGGTTGTAAAATTCCATCCATCAATAAAATACATATTTGAATTCTTTTAAGTCCTTGCACGTTTTCTCTTGAAAATAATTTCAACTTAATTGTGGCATTCAAGGTGTCAAAATTGAATCTACTAGACGGTCTGCTCTCCATAAATACCACACAAGGTACCAAGCTCGTATAATGGAAGAAGATCAAAATAACAGAATAGAGAAGTTGGAAAGGGAAAATGCAGAGATAAAGGGGCAATTGAGCGAGATTACCCAATTACTAAAAGCCATGATTAAAGGAAAGGAGAAGATGGGTAATCAGGAGGAGTCTATCCAAGAACCTCAACAAAACATGCGAGACAACCCTATTTTTGTGCCTGAAGGAAGTACTGTCAAAGCTCCCACACCTCTACAGATACAAGTTCAAAACCCAGTGGAGGTACCAAATTTAGATAATCCCACAGAGTTGAAGCATAAAGAAGAATATAGTGGTACTAAAGCTCAGCTGAGCTTGATAGAGGAAAGACTAAGTGCCGTTGAAGGAGTTGACTATTTTGGACCTGTTGATGCTGAAAGGTTGTGTCTGGTACCTGGTGTCGTGCTTCCACCAAAATTCAAAATACCTGAATTTGAAAAATTCAATGGAACATCATGCCCAAAAGATCATCTCACCATGTACTGTAGAAAGATGGCGGCATATGCATGGGACGACAAGCTATTGATTCATGTATTCCAAGATAGCTTGACTGGGTCAGCTGCTAAGTGGTATAACCAATTAGAAAGAAGCAAAGTTCCCTCTTGGTCGGAATTGGCAAGGGCTTTTATAGCTCAATACAAACATGTGTCTGATGTGGCCCCTGATCGCTTGTCTCTCCAAGGTATGGAAAAGAAGAAAGATGAGAGCTTCAAGGAATATGCCCAACGATGGAGGGACATGGCATCACAAGTTCAACCTCCTTTAACTGAAAAGGAAGTCACTATGTTCTTTTTGAATACTCTCAAGGCACCTTACTATGAGCGTATGCTTAGCAGTGTAACTAAGAACTTTGCAGATATGGTGCTAACAGGTGAAGCTATTGAGAATGCCATCAAGAGCGGTAAGATCGAAGCACCTGTGAATGATAGTAGGAAGGGTGGATTCTTGAAGAAGAAGGAAGGAGATGCACAAGCCGTCCAAAACAATTCGCGTCACCCTTATACCCCTCACCCACCTTCAGTAAACTACACTTATTCTCAATCTTACCCACAAACTCATCCCCAAAACACCTATCAACCTGTTTTCCATCGACAAACTCCTACAACTCAACAAACCCCACTTTCCCACCTAATGACCAGAGGTACACCCGACTAGCCGAAATATCGCCATAGACCCTATACCCATGGCATACGCTGAGCTATTCCCAAAGTTGGTGGAAGGTCATCTCATTGCCCCTATTTATATAGAACCCTTGAAACCTCCTTACCCAAAGTGGTACGATCCCAATGCAAAATGTGCCTATCATAACGGCAATATTGGTCATTCTATTGAGAATTGCATGGGTCTGAAGGTGAAAGTCCAATCACTTGTTAAAGCTGGGCTTTTGAGTTTTGGGAAGAAAGGTGAGCCAGATGTTAATGCAAACCCATTGCCCGATCATGCTGGGACAACGGTAAACGCGGTTGAGGACCCAAGGAGAGGTACAATCAAGAGGACTGTTGTCGAAATAAAAACTCCATTAGAAAAGGTGTTTGAGTTCTGGTGGAATCTGACTTATTACAACCAGTGATGTTTGTCGCAGGCTCTTATAAAGGGCAATATGATAGAAAAATGACATGCAAATACCATTGTGGAGCAATAGGGCACTCTGTTCAGCATTGCGAGGATTTTAGAAGGAAGTTGCAACAACTAATTGATGAATCTTGCGTGGAGTTCTATGAAGAAGTTCAAGTTGAAGGAGTTCATGCCACTGATAAGGAGTTTGTTTTAAAACCATTGAAAGTGCTTTATGAAGAGAAACCTACACCATCAGTTCAAGGGCCTAAGGTGGTGATAGAGGTGCCAACTCCATTCCCATACAAGAGTGACAAAGCCGTACCTTGGAGGTATGGGTATGATGCAATAATCAAAGATGGAGCAAATGTTGAACTAATGGTGGATAGTCCTGATTCCGCCAATATAGCTGGAGTTGGGGGGATGATACGTAGCGGACGTTGCTATACCCCTGAGATGCTACAACAGGCAAGAAAAGAGAAGGCCAAAGTGGGAGAAGAAGAAGTGGCACCAGTCCCAGATCCTGAGGAGAATAGACAAAGGCCGGTAACAGACGAAGATGCTTGTGAATTCTTGAGACTCATTAAGCATAGTGAGTACAGTGTGGTAGAACAATTAAACAAGATGCCGGCTCGAATTTCATTATTGTCTTTGCTCTTGAACTCTGAACCTCATAGGAAGGCACTGTTGAAGGTGTTGAATCAAGCTTATGTGGTGCACGATGTATCTGTAGAAAAGATAGACCATCTAGTGAGCAATTTGGTGGTAGATAATTTCATATCCTTTAGTGACGATGAAATTCCAGCTGAAGGAAGAGGAAGTACTAAAGCTCTTCATATAAGTGCAAAATGCAGAGGCATCACAATTGGTAGGGTGTTGATTGATAATGGCTCATCTATCAATATCATGCCGATGATTACTTTGACAAGGATGCCGATAGATGAATCTCACATGAAGCCAAGTAATATGGTGGTAAAGGCATTTGATGGAGCTCGTAGAGAAGTTATGGGAGACATAGAGCTTCCAATGCAGATCGGTCCATGTACCTTTAATATACAATTCCAGGTGATGGACATTACACCATCTTATAGTTGCCTTTTGGGAAGGCAATGGATTCATATGGCAGGAGCGGTCCCTTCCTCTCTTCACCAAAAGCTAAAATTTGTGGTGGACGGCCAAATAATTATTATCTCAGGAGAAGAAGACATGATGGTAGCTCAAACTTCCGCTACACCTTATGTGG
The DNA here is from genome assembly GCA_031772115.1 of Heritiera littoralis. NCBI lineage: Eukaryota > Viridiplantae > Streptophyta > Magnoliopsida > Malvales > Malvaceae > Heritiera > Heritiera littoralis. The sequence goes on from JAPDPK010000230.1 coordinate 211,810, forward strand.
ACATTGGAGACGAAGCTGTGGAATGCTCATACAGATCCTTTGAGGTGGCAAATGCTCTATATGTGGGTGAAGGGTCAAGTCTGTATACTCCTCGCTTGTCAAATACCACTGGTATGGTCGTGAAGCAAATATTGTGGAAAGGATGGTGCCTTGGTTCTGGGTTGGGCAGAAACCTGCAGGGAATGTTAGAGCCACTAGAGATCATCGAAAACAAGGACAGATTTGGGTTAGGGTACAGACCGACAAGGATGGAAAAAATGAAGATGATGACTGAGAAGAAAGAGAAGAGAATTGCTCGTTTGCATGGTCGTGATCTTGAGTCCAAGAGATTAATCATACCACACTTATATGATTCGTTTCGCTCAGCAGGGTATATTCATCCAGATCCAATGATGGTGACTGAAAATGGACTGTTGAAGGTTTTTGCAAATTTGTCTGTCTCCGTGGTTGATGAAGAAGGAAGTGGAGGGTTTGACATTGATCAGTTCGTGTACCCTTCAGACGCAGAGCTAGGAAATTGGACGGTTTATGAGATGCCAGTTGTCTATGCCACCCAAGGGTAGTGGATTTTCTTTATTTTCTTATTTTCATTTGTTCTAGGTTTTCTTAGGATCATTCAGTTTCTTAAATAATGTAGGAGTGCTTATGCCCAAGAGCACTGAGATTTTCTTTCATGTATTGGGCCAACTTTCATTCATTTTCATTTCAATAAAGAGATTAATAAAATGCATTTTCTTCAATTCCTCAAGTACAAATCTCATTTCTTTCCAAGACACAATTACCCACATTCTTCATTTTACCAATTTTCAGGGATCCAGACAATGAAAATGATGATAACAATGACATTAATTCAGAATTTAATTTTGAGAATCCTGTTCAATTTAATGAATTGATCATGAAGAGAACCTTGAAGATTATATCGTGCCTTCTGAGTTACTAAGATTGGTGGATCATGAAAAGAAACCCATCGAACCTTATCAAGAAGAAACAGAAATAATAAGTTTGGGAGATGATGAGAATAAAAAGGAGGTGAAGATAGGAACTTCCTTGCCATCCAACGAAAGGGAGGAATTAAAGGAGCTACTTCATGAATATGTAGATGTGTTCGCTTGGTCCTATCAAGATATGCCTGGACTCGATACTAGAATTGTGGAGCACAAGTTGCCATTGAAGCCTGAGTGTAAGCCTGTACAGCAGAAGTTAAGGCGCATGAAGCCTGATATGTTATTGAAGATTAGAGATGAAGTTAAGAAGCAATTTGATGCTGGTTTCTTGGAGGTGGCCAGGTACCCTGAATGGGTAGCCAATATAGTTCCAGTTCCGAAGAAAGGGGGGAAAGTGCGAATGTGTGTGGATTATAGAGACTTGAACAAAGCTAGTCCTAAGGATAATTTTCCTTTACCCCACATTGATACACTTGTGGACAATACTGCCAAATACTCCACATTTTCATTCATGGATGGATTTTCGGGCTATAATCAAATAAAAATGGCTCGCGAAGACATGGAGAAAACCACATTTGTGACAATGTGGGGGACCTTTTGTTACAAAGTTATGCCTTTTGGGCTGAAGAATGCTGGAGCTACATATCAAAGAGCAATGGTGACTCTCTTCCATGACATGATGCATAAAGAGATAGAGGTCTATGTAGACGATATGATTGCAAAATCGCGTAAAGGGGAGAATCATGTCACTAGTCTCAGAAAACTATTTGATAGATTGAGGAAGTATCAATTGAAGCTGAATCCGGCTAAGTGCACATTCGGGGTTAAATCTGGAAAGCTATTGGGCTTTATGATCAGTGAAAATGGGATAGAAGTGGATCCAGATAAGATACAAGCTATTCAAGACCTGACTCCTCCACGCACCCAAAAGGAAGTTAGAGGATTTTTGGGTAGATTAAACTATATCTCTCGTTTCATTTCTCAACTCACCCTCAAATGTGATCCAATATTCAAGTTGCTTCGTAAGAGAGATCCCGGGGAATGGAATGAAGAATGCCAGGAAGCCTTCAACAAAATCAAAGAATATTTGTCGAACCCTCCTGTGTTGGTACCACCAGTAACTGGAAGACCTTTGATTTTGTATTTGATAGTCTACGAGAAGTCAATGGGATGTGTGTTGGGGCAAAGAGATGAATCTGGGAAGAAAGAATATGCAATTTACTATCTGAGCAAAAAATTCACAGATTATGAGTCTAAATATACCGAGAGTTAGAAAGAATGTGTTGCGCGTTGGCTTGGACGGCTCATAGACTCAGACAGTACATGTTGTATCATACCACCTGGTTAATCACAAAATTGGATCCTCTCAGGTACATCTTTGAAAAGCCTGCATTGTCTGGAAGGATCGCAAGGTGGCAAGTAATGCTTTCCGAATATGATATCACATATGTGGCCCAAAAAGCCATCAAAGGGAGTGCAATTGCAGAATTTATCGCTGATCGCAATACGAATGGTTATGAACCAATGAAGATGGAGTTCCCAGATGAAGATTTGATGTTTGTAGAAGAAAAATGTGAGAAAAGACCATGGAAGATGTGTTTTGATGGGGCGTCGAATGCTCTGGGGCACGGGGTAGGAGTGATTTCATATCTCCTGAAGGTAGTTATTATCCAATTACTGCTAAATTGGATTTTAATTGCACGAACAATGTAGCTGAGTATGAGGCATGTGTCATGGGTCTGCAGGCGGCCGTAGAAAGAAAAGTCAAGATACTTGAGGTGTATGGTGATTCAGCTCTGGTAATTTATCAGTTAAAAGGAGAATGGGAAACTAGAGATCCAAAATTAATCCAGTACCGAAAGTATATCGTTGAGTTGATTGATTATTTTGAAAATATCCAGTTCGAACATTTGCCACGAGAAGAAAATCAGATAGCTGATGCTTTAGCCACCCTAGCAGCAATGTTCAAGTTGGATGCAAATGCAGAGATCCAACCAATTAGGATGGAAGTGAAGAGTTCCCCAGCACACTGCTTGAGTGTTGAAGAGGAAGTAGATGGGAAGCCTTGGTATCACGATATTCTGCAATACATAAAAAATCAGCAGTATCCTGAGCATGCTACTGAAAATGACAAAAGAACTATAAGAAGATTGGCTATGGGATTCTTCTTAGATGGAGAAATTTTGTACAAAAGAGGTCGAGATCAAGTACTGTTAAGGTGCGTGAATTCAACTGAAGCTACTAAAATTCTTGAAGAAGTGCATGATGGAGTCTGTGGAGCTCATGCTAATGGTCACATGATGGCCCGACAAATCATGAGAGCAGGTTACTACTGGCTGACTATGGAGAGAGATTGTATTAACTATGCTCGAAAATGCCACAAGTGCCAGATCTATGCTGATAAAATTCATGCACCTCCAAATGCTCTAAATGTGTTAGCACCTCCATGGCCTTTTTCAATGTGGGGCATGGATGTGATCGGACCAATTACTCCCAAGGCTTCGAACGGGCACAGGTTCATTTTTGTGATGATTGATTACTTTACCAAATGGGTTGAAGCTGCTTCATATGCAACTGTAACACGAGCAGTGGTTTGCAAGTTTATCAAGAGGGAGATAATTTGTCGATACGGGCTTCCAGAAAAAATTATCTCTGATAATGCTCGAAATTTGAACAACAAGATGATGGAAGACGTGTGTACTCAGTTCAAAATCAAGCATCATAATTCAGCGCCATATCGTCCAAAGATGAATGGGGCAGTAGAAGCAGCAAATAAAAACATCAAGAGGATAGTGGAAAAAATGGTTGAGACATATAGAGATTGGCATGAGAAGTTGCCATTTGCCCTACATGCTTATAGAACATCTGTTCGCACTTCTACTGGGGCAACACCATTTTCACTGGTATATGGAATGGAAGCTGTGCTGCCTGTTGAAGTTGAAATTCCATCCTTAAGGGTCCTGATGGAAACAAAGTTAGAAGAGGCTGATTGGGTGAGAGATCGTTACGAGCAGCTCAACTTCATTGAGGAAAAAAGAATGGTAGCATTGTGTCACGGCCAACTATATCAAAGGAGAATGATGAAAGCGCATGATAAGAAGGTTCGACCAAGAAAATTCAGAGAAGGAGAATTGGTCCTGAAGAAGATTCTCCCAAATCAACCAGACAATAGAGGAAAATGGGCTCCAAATTGGGAAGGTCCTTATGTTGTGAAAAGGGCATTCTCTGGCGGGGCATTACTTTTGGTAGATATGGATGGAGATGATTTGCCAAACCCAATAAATTCAGATGCTGTGAAGAAGTATTATGCCTAAAAAAAAAAAAAAAAAAGAGAGAAAAAAAAAAAAAAAAAAAAAAAAAAAAGAGAAAAAAAGAGATAAAGAAAAAGGAGGATTCAAATTGAAAACCCAAAAGGGCAGTTTGAGTCAATAGGGGGTGAATTCGAACTGAAAACCCGTAAAGGGCGGCTTGAATCAAGGAGACATATCTAAGTTGAAAACCTGAAAAGGCGACTTAGGTATGAGGAGAAAAGGCATTAAAGGGTCATGACATAGAAGCACTAATGTGATTTGATAGGACTTTACATGGTCGGATGACTCGAAGAGAATGAGATTTTTGAATGAGAATTTTGTATTAATCGATCAGAGTTGTTTGAATGTTTGCCCAAAGCCTGGTTAAATAATCCTAGAATCCTTGTTTTTTCTTCCAACCTTGCTTTGACTTCACACTTGGCTACCTTTTGTAATATTTCCAGATATTGAATAATACCACTCTCTCCATTTCATTTATCATTTCTTTGCTATATCCTTACCTTGAGGGATTGAGAAATTGTATTGCATTGATTTTGAAATTGGAATGATAATGAATGTTTGCTTAGCAAAATATGTGAAAGACTCCTATATTATTTAGGAAAATGAAAGAAAAGGGAAAACTTGTGAATGAATGAAAATTAGAAATCAAGAAAAAATCAATGGATAAGGAAGAATGAATGATGAAGTCTCAGTAAAAATTTTAATGAGCAAATAAATGACCTAAAGAGGGCACAAAGATAAGAGTTTCATTGGGAGAGAAAAAATGGAAGAAGGAAAATGAGGAAAGAAATAGGAAATATAAGGACAAGATGACAAATGAAAAAAGAAGAATGCATGAGATGGACTGAGAAAGAAAAACCTTGTTATTGCCACAGTTAAAGTTGAAATGTTTTCGCCAAAAAAAAAATTGCATGAACATAATAGATTGTGTGAGTGATATTGCATGAATGACATTGCATGATAGAATAAACTGCATAAATAAGAATGCATGCACGGTTGCACACATGATGCATTGCATGAGGAAAGTTACAGACAAGGTTCCTTGAGTACAATCTATAAGACCTTCGGGCATGATTCATCCAAATTTTTAGACAAGATTTATAAAGTTTGACTGCCTGCCTGTTTAGGAGGAGCTTTTGGACAAGATTTTTAAAGTTTGACTGCCTGCCTGTTTAGGAGGAGCTTTTGGACAAGATTTTAAAGTTTGACTGCCTGCCTGTTTAGGAGGAGCTTTTGGACAAGATTTTAAAGTTTGACTGCCTGCCTGTTTAGGAGGAGCTTTTGGACAAGATTTTAAAGTTTGACTGCCTGCCTGTTTAGGAGGAGCTTTTATACAAGATTTTAAAGTTTGACTGCCTGCCTGTTTAGGAGGAGCTTTTATACAAGATTTTAAAGTTTGACTGCCTTTCTGTTTAGAGGGAGCTTTTAAAAAAAAAAAGAGTCAGACAAAATAGATGTCTATGTCTTTGTGCAATTACTGTTTCACAGCAAATGCACAAAGAGGGGCAACTGTAGACACCTTATTTTGTCCGAGGTCTTAATTTGTAAATAATTAATTGGGTTGGGTAAAAATTGTATTTTAATTTAACAATTTAGAATTAGGTTAGAATTAATCAGAAGTTTTAGATTTAGAATTAATATCAATTAGGAAATTAAAAATAAATAGGGTTTAGGAATAATTAATAAATAAAATGAAGAAAGAAAAATAAATAAAAATTTTAAAATAAGCTAACTATTTAAATTAGGATTTATTAATTAATTAGTTAGAAGAGATATTATTAGATTAAATTTAGACTAGTAGAGTTATATTAGAATAGGAATTTGATAGATAATTAGGATTAACATAAAGTAAAATAAATAAAAAAAAAAGGGATAAAAACTAAAGTAGTGTGGTTGTATTTAAACTCTAATATTCCTTTGACTATAAAAGGAAGACACTGCCATTCTCACAGGCAAGAAGAAAAAGACGAGGCCTCTCTCTAAGGCATCTGCATCGCCCATCCCAGCATCCTTGTGCACCATCACCATCGCTACTCAGCCTCCACCATCGTCTTTGCCCAGCCACACCATAAGTCAGCCCGACGCACCATCATCATCGCCATCCTTGCAATATTCATCAGCCATCATCATCATCGTCGCACATCACCTCACGTCGTTACCATCCAGCTTCTCTACTAATCCTTGCTTTCCTGCTCATTGCTTATCCTCATCTTCACGCTGCACTTCAAGCTGCTGCCAAGAATCAGAAGTCACGCCACCTTAGCTGCTTGTTGAACGGTTCCCCGGTTCCATTTGCTTGCCTAGTACTGTTCCCTTTGCTGTCGGTACTTGCACCAACCTCCATTGCTGCGAAGCTACTTCCCGATTCCTTGCTTTACAACGTCCTGAGTCTACTGCAATACTACACCGATCACAGTCTCTGGTTTCAGTCAACGCCATCATCTCCTCCCACCTTGTTGCCCGACGCTGAGGTTCCGTTATCTTCACCAAGTCACCGAACCATCGCTTGTCCTGCATATCCGCTGCTGCATCATTACGTCGGCCCTTGCTGCTGCGCTTCTGTCCAGCCCCGTCATCATCAGCGATTGCTGCTCGTGTCATCTTCACAAGTACGTGAAACTAATGCAAGAAAAGAACGTGAAGTGCAGTTAATAAAGAAAAGAAAGAAAGCCAACAAAGAAGTTGAGCTATTGTCCAGGTGAGTGTTGTATTAATCTCTTAATTAACTCATTAGTTTATTAAGTAGGATTTATGTGATTAATCAGTTGGTAAATAATTAATTGATGTTTGCTAATGATTTAACGTTATGATAATTAAATGTATGACAATATTAATAGTTGGGTAATTTAATAATAATTTAAATTGATTTAATAATTGTAAGTTTGTAGGATGACTGAAAATTGATATGTATGACTACTGGCATGACAGTTAATTAATATAGATTTGCATGATAATTGGTAATTTGATATATTGTATACTAGTGATTTGTTTGCATGGTGATTGATATAATATGTTACTTAATTTACATGTTAATTTAAAATTCTTTTGATAAGCTTAAATTAAAGTGTATGGGTGTGCGTCTAATTTAACTTGTTTGCATGATAACTATTTTTATTTCTTGATTTATAGTACTTTTTGCATGATCAATTGTTTGGATATTAAATTCAAGGTAATAATTATAGGAAAATAAAATAAGATAAATATAAAACTTCATAAAATAAAAGATTAAAGTAAACAATGATAAGGCTTAGCAAATAAAAATGTTGATTAATTACTAGAGATGAATATGGATTATCCGATGATGAAATTCCAAGAAAGTCAATTGGTACTCCTTGGAATTTCTAGGTAAGAGGATTCTTCTTGAGTTGAGCCAGATTGATGGAATACTTAAGAAGAATTTTCAAGAAAACATAGTCCATGTTCATTTTAAAATATAATGATAATAAAAAATAATAATAATAATAATATAATAAAGAATATAAACTAACATGATGATAGGGTAAATAGAATAATAATATGCTTTAAATAAAGGAATTAAGTATGACATATGCCGATGATGAAATTCCAAGAAAGTCAATTGGTACTCCTTGGAATTTCTAGGTGAGAGGATTCTTCTTGGGTTGAGCCAGATTGATGAGATACTTAAGAAGAATTGTCAATAACCCATATGTCATGTTTAAAAATATAAAATAATAGAATTAAAACAATACAATAAGAAGAATAAGATTAGAAAATATTTAAAGATAAGAATTCCATAATATACTCAATCAATCCGACGATGGAGTTCAAAAGTCGATTGGTACTCCTTGAACATCTTGAGGTGAGGGGAGTTTCTAAGATTTGAGCCAGATTGATGGAATAGTCTTAGAAACTTTCCCAATATTTAATTATCAGAACTAATACAAACATAAAGGCAAATTTAGACTAAACTTAGAACTAAGTGGTACCATTTTAGAATGGGCGTTGTGGGGGTGCTAATCCTTCCTCACACGTAACCGTACTCCCGAACCCTAGATTCTTTGAACGTAGACCATGCCTTATCCTTAGACAAGAGTAGGTGACCAATCACACCTTAGGTTTGAATGGTTGGTGGCGACTCATAGAATTTTAAAGTCTAGCGGTTAGGTTCACGGACCTAGACGTTATGACAATAACCAATGAAGAAGTTTAGATTAAATGAATTCCAACTACCGTGTTGAATGGTTGGTGCACATGAATAAAAGAAATTTACATATTGTACCAGGCTAACTACATAATCAACATTATACAAACTTACAGCTCATGCAATTAATCACGATTACAGAAGTTTTGTTTTAAATTGTGAGTGAAGTACATTTTTTTTCTCTAACAGTATAATGTATTGCTCTTTGCAAGGTACATGCTTATGTTGAGCGTAAAGCCTTGGCTCATTCCTTAAACGATACCATAACAGCAGTCCAACAGCTGCACAGATTAGCAAGTGCAGTTGTTATTGTGATTATAATCGTGGTTTCCCTTCTTGTAATGCGGTTGCCACAATTAAGGTTGTCTTTGTTGTTACATCTCAGTTGCTGCTTCTGGGATTCATGATTCAAAACACCAGCAAAACCATGTTTGAATCCATCATTTTTGTGTTCGTTATGCACCCTTTTGATGTTGGTGATCGTTGTGTCATCGATGGAGTTCAGGTAAGGAGTTTTCTTGACAAGCAAGGCAGATTTTGATTGAACATTCAATTGTTTTTCTTTGCAAATGTGATGTTTTTGGGGGTTTGGTGCAGATGATTGTGGAAGAGATGAACATTTTCACAAGAGTCTTCCTAAGATATGACATGGAGAAGATGTATTATCCTAATTCTGTTCTTAGTACAAAGCCTATCGGCAACTTCAGAAGAAGCCCTGACATGGGAGACATTGTTGATTTCACCATTGACGTTTCAACTCCTGTTGAAAATATCAATGCTCTCGAGAAAGCTATACAATTGTAAGTATTAAGCTTAAAAGTTTTCAGCTATATGTTTTATTATATATAAATATATATTAACACTGTTTTTAAATATTTATTGTTAAACATAGCCAAGGAGCTTCAAATCTTAAATAATTGAACATAAGGCTAATCTCACCAACTTATGCTATGAAGTATGAACCCCCAACAGCTTTATTGAGACTGTAATGTGAAATGTCTAACTTTAAACTCCAAGGACCTGAAGCTCCACAGCTCTATCATTTTGATTTGGAAGAAAATCAATGAATCAAAACAGTTAAACCTTAACTTACTCGAATGCAGGTATATTGACAGCAAGCCAAAATATTGGACTCCAAAACACGCTTTGATATTCAAGGAGATTGAGAATATGGACAAGTTGAAGCTGGTTCTATGTGTCCAGCACACCTTGAACCATCAAAACTACGGTGCAAAGAGCACTTGAAGATCAGAGCTTGTCTTTGAATTGAAGAAGATTTTTGAGACTCTTGGTATCAAATATCACCTCCTGCCCTCATCTCACCCAGGTTAACATGCCCAATGGGAGAACGGTGATATAACATTCTCGAAACATATCATTTGGTTAAGGCTGCAAGGAAAATTTTCCCTGTACATGCAAGGACTTAAGGTTAGCTCAAATAAAGATTGTGGCTGATGTCCTTGCAATCCCTTTTTCCTTTCGTTTCTCACTAACCTTTTTTTTTCTTTAAAGAAGTTTTTTGGGAGTAAAATTTAACTAGAGAGATGGGTTCTTTTTTAAATTAAAGCTAGAATGTGAAGTCACTACTAAAATCCTGGTCCTTTAACCCCTTTGATTTGCAGCTAGGTGGCAAAGATCATCATTTGGAGAAGATAAACTACGAGCAAGCTTCTCTCGGACATGTCTATGGGCATAGCTTGTGATTTGAGACTTTATTGTACCGAATACAATGTTACGGTTGACTGTAGCAAGAAGAGCAACTAACACTCTTCTCTTGCTAAATAATGGATGAGTTATTGAGCAAATGTTTGCCAAAGAAGCCATCTCCTGCTAATTGGGTTATGGGGAAGGAGCTTTCAGTTTGTTTCTGGGTTGGTTGTCGTTTTTGTTCCATGCCGATCCCCTGCTTTAATTTTGATCTCTTTCTAGGGCTTTATTTCCTTCGAAAAGAATATGTATGCCAAATATCATAGATACAAAGGAATGCCTACAATCAATGAGCTATTCTTTGGGGTTTCCATAGAGGCAGTAGGTATTTAGAACTATGACTTGACTCAGTCTCATTGAGAATTTACAGTTGAAGAAGCTGTGGTTTAAGATCAATAAGCAAGAGTTTTCTACCCTCTTGAATCCCCCCAAGACTCCAATCACTCGTACTCCTCCCTTGATCACTACACCACGTCGAAGAGAGCTTTTATTCAGACGAAAGGTGTCCTTGTTTATTGATAGATAAAATGGGAACCATTTTAACTCGTCCTAAGGAAAATGTATCCATGTCCTTACGGAGCAGAGCCTAGACTGGGTGCCATAGACCACTTGGTCTCAAGCTCTGTTCTCTCAATGTTTCCCTCGACAATAATCGTCAACATTTCTATTCCCACACTCAATCAGTCACCAAAGTCATTTTAGCATTACATTGATGAGTCCGCACTAATCTACAGCACCCTACTTACAACGCATGTCTTTTATATAAGTATGTTCTTTTACTACAAGGCTTTGTATTTCTAAATTTCTAACTTTTTAAGTTTTAGTTCAATTCAATGACAACTTATGTTCAACAAAAACAGGATGTAAAAGGCTGTAAAGTACACAAATTTCTCCAACTAGATTCATGAGCTAGAATGATCAGCTAGAAAAGAAGCATTAATCAAAACTTAAAAGACAGAGAAATAGGTATAATACTTCTGTAACTCTTCAATAGCTTCAGTAACCATGCAAGCACTACAAGCAACATGTTGAGAAGAAAACTTCAGTTTGCTGTTGCTAATTGAATAGCAAGCAACTGCCCCAGCAGCCAAATATCACATTCCCAATTTAAGCTTTTGTTATTTCTATAGTCAGATGAATTAAGGAGACCTATTTGAGAATTGAATAATTTTCCATTTTCCATCAGACAGCAAAATATGAATAGATACCTGATTTGGTTTTTGTTATGACGATAGATGCTCATGTTAGAAACATCACAATAATTAGGTTTTCAAGAAGCTTACGGTTACTAATATGCTTTTATGCTCTAAACTAAATTTAAGAAATTGTTTAGGCCATCAAAATTCAGTGAAGCAGCAACCTAGGAGTATATCATATCAAACTGTCTCTAGAAAAGAAATGTACCTCATCAAAACATCCTAACTATAGCTTGGTAACTACCACAAAGTTCTTATCAGGATCAAAAACTACCTCATCAATTTACTGCTTATGTACAATTGAAGAGATTTTGTTAGATGAGATACTCCACTCTGAAATCCAAGGTTGTGTTCTGTCTCATCACTCATGTACATTTAAGCTGCAAAAATCTGAGCAGAAAGGCATCCAAACCAAATGTGCATTCCATTTAACACAATGCAGAACTTAAAACTCAGTCTAAAAGACTCCCGTATGAAAACCAAAATAAAAACTTACTACTTTACCAGCTGCTATTAGGTAGTGATTTCCAGCAGTATTCTTAGGTTGTGCAAGCATAACAAAATCTTTAAGCCATGCATTCTGGCCGTCTTCCTAAATCGAGAATTATGAATGGAAGACAAAGCTACTTTAGCCGCCATATATGGCAACCAAAAATTAGTGAATCTTTCCTGGAAATGTAGTATAACTATATACAAATAAAACCAACGGATGTAGCTAAAAATACCTTAACAATGGTGTAAACAATAACAGCCAGAGTTCATGTGACAGAGAAGCAAGCTCATGTCTCCGCCGCCATAAAGGAAAAAAAAACCTTATATTTGAAAACCTTCCACAAATCAAATGTACCTTAAGAAAAAAATCACCCAAATGTTTCTATTTTGATCAGAAAAAACATGATAAATGTTAGAAGATCAAACCATACGATTTACCATGAAAAACATGCATCGTGCAAAACTGGATGATGTACCACTGACTGTATAGAATTGTAGTTCAGAATTGACCGCCTCACATTTTGAGAATGTTGAAGGACTAACGTAACTTTGAAAAGGATTTTAGCACTAAGACGCAGACTCACTCTTTCACCTTGCAAGAATCCTAATGCATATCAATACTGGAAAAACAGAGTTGACATCAAAGAAGCAAAAATCAATGGAATGGCCTGCAAAACATAAGTGACTCAGAGAATTAACTCCTTACCATATGTTGAAAGCAACATCAAAATCATGCCATTAAATATATACGTTCTTCCTAAGGAATAGTGTTTATAAGTAGGATTAATTTTCAGCAAACTTGGTGCATTTGGTAAATCCAAAGCAAATCAACATCAAGTTAATTAGATCAAATAACCACTGTGTAAACAAATAGCAAATGCGATCTTTTAAATTCATATTTGTTCATATTACAAAACCCTGTTTGGCTAGTAATGATACTAGGAGTCAGACAAATCTTCTAGACCTAAGAATGGTACATTTTACAAACGAAGCAACCCTGCTGAAAGCCCCAAGACAGAAAATAGAAACCTTAAGAAACATTAAATCAAACAACTTAAGTACAAACAAACTACCTCATCCAGCCAGCAGGAAAAGTGGAAACCATCCTAAATTAATAACAAAGAACTGAAATCTAATTGCAAGAAGAAAAATTCTAAATATAGCCATTTTTTTACTATTCATACCCCATTTCTGTGTAACGAACAGTAATTCATCAAAGAAAACGGGGTAGGAAGTGTAAAAAAGTGGGTAGGTTTAGAATTTCTCTTGGAAGAATAGCAAGAAAAGCAGACCATTGAGTCCTACATTTCAGAAAAAAGCAATTAATTAATAAAGCAAGAGTTCATATGGACAGAAGGTACCTTTGTCTGGATTATTTGCATAACCAATAACATTCTTTTCTTAAATTTTAATAGCTTATGACCCCCTTGATAGAACTTGACCCTTTGTTTCACTTCTGGTTCATTATTTTAGTCAATAAATAATCCCCTTAATCAAAGGTTTGCTAGAATATTCTTAAATTGAAAACCATAAACAGAAGTCATATATCATAAGCAGAAATTTATGTTCCCCATCTAACACGGTTCAGTTCTTTGGCTGAATCCTCTAAATTCTAAATTGTCCTTTCCAACTCAAACATCAGAACAGAAAAAAAAAATACTAAAATACAGAAAGTCATTAACCGATCATGGAAGTTCCAAAAAATCCAAGTCCAGCCCCCAGACTTTCACACGACAGATTAGAAAAACAGAAAAGAAGAGCCAACAATCCTTTAACGAGAAAAAAGGGGCAACTGAGCTTTGAAAAGTCCAAGCAAAAGACTAAATAAAACGCGTTGAATTTTCATTGCAAAACGAGTCCTATGAAATGACACAATTGGGTCCCCCGTTTCCAACTCTTCACATAATAAAAAAAAACACACCTTTCATTGTCTCCATCTTCAACCGTTCTTATCTCCATTTCAGAACGACAAGAAAGAACAGATCTTTCCATGGGGAAACTGAAATTTTGGCCAAAGCTTTGTCTTCCCTTTTTGTTGCTTCCATTGGTGTTACATCTTGGATTCACAGAAGCTCAACAAGGCTATGTAAACAATCAGCAGCTTGCCTGTGAAGATCCAACCAAAGACAACAATATAACAAGAGGGTTTTTGTGTAACGGTGAGCAGCGATCATGCCAATCTTACATTACTTTCCGATCAGAACCACCTTATTACAATACAGCTGTCTCCATAGCGTACCTGTTAGGAGCTCAAGCTACCCAAATCTCCTCGTTAAACAACCTTTCAGCGGATATTTCAGCTATTACCCCAAAGTCAATGGTGGTTGTTCCAGTCAACTGCTCCTGTTTCAACAGCAGCAACGGCAGCTATTACCAGCATAATGCTTCTTACACCATCAAGTTTGCTTCTGAGACTTACTTTTCCATTTCTAATGATACCTATCAGGGTCTTACAACTTGCCAGGCAATGGAAGCTCAAAATCCGATTTACTTTAGGGATTTAAAGGTTGATGATGAACTTGTAGTTCCTCTTAGATGTGCTTGTCCTACTGCTAGAACAAATCCAAGCTGGTGCAAAATACCTGCTCTCTTATATTGTTACTTGGGGTGATAGCATTTCTTCAATTGCTCAAACTTTCGGTACTGATGAGAAAAGTGTATTGGATGCCAATGAGCTATCTGAGAGTGATATTATATTTCCATTTACGCCCATTCTGGTTCCAGTTTCTAAAGAGCCTACCAAGATTGAACAGTCTCAATCATCCCCACCAGCTCCAGCTCCTCAAATACCAACTGTTACTGTTGGAGAATCCAAGTCTTCCAAGAAATGGGTTTTCATTGGTGTTGGAATTGGAGTCGGTTCCCTGCTCCTTGTTGGTCTAGCAGGGTTCTTGTTCACTTTCTACAGACGTCAGCGCCTAGCTCACAGCGCCAAGCCGATAGCTTCACCACCGCCAAAACCACCATCCAATCTGAGACCTTTTTCAGATTCAGCGAATTACACTGGAAACTCCCAGTCTGTTTCAATATCTTCCGAAGGGGTTCGTTATGCAATTGAATCCTTAACTCGCTACAAGTACGAGGACCTGAAAGCTGCTACCGGCAATTTCAGTGAATCTAACAGAATTAAAGGGTCAGTTTTTCGGGGTTCTTTCCAAGGTGACGATGCTGCTGTGAAAATAATGAAAGGGGATGTTTCTTCAGAGATCAATTTATTGAAGAAGATCAATCACACTAACATTATCAGGCTTTCAGGTTTCTGTGTACATGAAGGAAACACGTACCTTGTCTATGAGTACGCAGATAAAGGCTCAGTAAGTGATTGGCTTCACTCCAACAAGTTCCAAACTTCATATACTCTTTCATGGAAGCAAAGAGTTCAGATTGCATATGATATAGCTGATGCACTCAATTATTTACATAGCTACATAAATCCTCCATATATTCATAAGAATTTGAAGACTAGTAACATTCTCTTGGATGTTAACTTTAGAGCTAAAGTTGCCAACTTTGGATTGGCAAGAACTATTGAGAACAAAGATGAAGGTGGGCTGCAGTTGACAAGACATGTGTTTGGGACTCAAGGCTATATGGCTCCAGAGTACATTGAAAATGGTGTGATCACACCTAAGCTTGATGTTTTTGCATTAGGGGTTATAATTTTGGAGCTTTTATCTGGGAAAAACGCTGCAAATGCTGAAAAGAATGATGGAGGAGAAGAGTTGTTATCTGCATCTATCAATGGAGTGCTTGAAGGGGATAATGTGAGAGAGAAGCTCAAGAACTTCATTGATCCTTCTCTTAGGCCTGAATATCCCCTGGATTTGGCTTTCTCTATGGCTCAACTGGCTAAAGTCTGTGTTGCTCATGATCTTAATGCTCGACCTACCATGTCTGAAGTTTTGATAACTCTATCTAAGATTCTATCTTCTTCATTGGATTGGGATCCTTCTGATGAGTTTGAACGCTCTACATCTCTAAGCAGTGCCAGGTAAAGACTTGGACATTCTAAATGCCATTACATTAGTGAAGGTCAAGTACCAAACTAGGAGGCCAAAAATGGCTGACAATGACATCTTTCCTACCATATTATATGTCAAAGTTTTCACATCAGGTTGTATTTTACATTTGTATGCAAAATATTTTTGTCGAATAAATATGAAAGGAGATGCAATGCAATAACATATGAATAATTTTCCCACAGCTTCTTGTTTTAATGGTTTTATTTTTTTTTCTGTAATATTTTAAGGAAAGAAAAAGGAAAGAATAAACAAAGATCAAGAATAAATCTTACATGCTTCCAAGAAGTATTGGTGAATCAGATTATTTGTTCGTTTTAAATTTTTTTGCAAAAGGATGGTGGAACTATGCATGGACTACTAGGCACTGTAAATGAATGTCCTGAGTGTAATTATGTAATTTCAGTTGTGTAGTTTGCTCATATAAATATCTATCAAACTTTGTACAGCGTTTACCATCCGATCTACCGATTGCAAGTGAATATTGCTTAGTCTTTGTTAGAGAAAACTTATAGCCTCATTTTTGTCTAGTAAGATCATTTCAGCAGTGAGAAAGTGCTCCAGTAGAAAACTTTTAACTTGAGGTAGGCTGGACTCAACCTAAAAATCCTCTCTGCCCGGCCCTTGTATGGATCAGACTTATGTCATTAGTTTGTATACAAGAAATACTCCGAACAGAGACTTCCCAAAGTGAAGAAACAGTTTATGGTTCCTACTTCCTAGTGAGTCTAAGAAATCCATGGCGACAGCTTGATCCTCCACCGCTTTTACAGACTCCAAACTCGACCCAATCAAGCAGGTTTTTTCTCTTTCTCTTTTTTTATTCATTTTTCTATGTGTGATGCTTTTATATTTATGGGATTTTTTTTTTATTTTCTTTTTATATCAGATAAGAACCCATGAAGTTGCAATAGCAGAGCTCGGCAATCTTTCTTCTTCACGGGTACTTTTTAATGAAATTCAACAAAGACCCTTTTTTTCTTCTTATGGTTTTTTTTTCCTTCAAACTTTTCTACTTTTCTCTTGTCGCTTATTTGAAAATGACTTTATCTCTCCTAAACATTTTTTTTCTCGTACATGCTCTTTATTTGGAAATGAATGAAACTGAGATATCTTCATTCTGAATTTTGAAATGGTTAGAATGTCTGTTGGGATTGAAAACTCTTCACCGTTTAGCTTTTATGTTTTTGAGTTAGAATTAGTTGAAACTGGTTAAGTTGGCTTTACCAATTTCCCTTGTTGATGAAATTTTTGCTATTTATGTTCACATCACTTGTATGGTTGTGATGATATAGATGGTCAGTGTCATCATTATAGGTGGCTGATTTAAGTGCAGAGAAATTCTAAATCTACTGAAATTTTTACTCTTTACACTTCAAAACAAAAAAATCCTTGCACAAAAAGACATTAACGCCCACAGCATAGATTTTTTTCACACGGTTAACTTCCTGCGCAATCGAATTTGCGCACGAAGCATGTCTCAATGTAAGTTGGCTTGTGCTAGGAAAGAGGTTCACGCGCAAGTTTACTTGCTTGACATCCTAGTCAAGCTTAAGTAAACTTGCGATGAGCTCTCTACGTAAGCTGCCTTGAGCGAGTAACTTTCTGTGTAATTTTATTTATAAATTTATTTTAATAATTATACTAAATTAATTTTATTATACAATTAATTACATATCTGAGTTATATAATAAAAATAATTAATTATAAGCATTATAATAAAATTACAAAGCAAGTTATCCGCTCAATTCAACTTGCGCAAATATAAGCTCTTTGCGCAAGGAAGCTTGTGCGAGGAGGTCATTCAAGCGCAAATTGGCTTGTGCTTGGCTAGGATATCCGCGCAAGTAAACTTGCACGTGAACCTCTTCCTAACGCAAGCCAGCTTGCGTTGAGACATCCTTCATGCACAAATTTGGTTATGCGGGAAGCAAATCTTGTGAAAAAAATCAAGTTTTGCAATGGGTATTATTGTATTTTTATGTAAGGGTTTTTTTGTTTTGAAGTGTAAAGAGTAAAAACTGAAGTAGATTTAGAATTTTTCTTAATTGTTTCTATAAGGATGTTTGTTGAGTTAGGCTCCCTTAGAGATAGGAACATTGGGTGTTTTATGTGTTATTTCTAGAGTCCTTGATTTTGATTTTGCAAGAGTTTAATTATGATGCTATTAATAACCAGGAACAGCACTTTTCAAATGTGACAACATGATGAATGGTATTTGTGAATAGTTTCGTATAGAATGTCTTAGACAATTCAAGAGAATTAAGCATCTCTAACTTTGAAGGAAAATTGATTGTTACTTTGTCTACTACCTTGTATTACCCTTCACTCACTGCATAATGGGAATGGAACCTTTTTCGTTATGGTGGTGTAGATACTTGAGTTTAGAAACTAATAGTTTATTTTTTTAAGTTTCATACTCTAGTGAAAGAAAGTTAGAATAGGCAACAAAGTTGTTTCTCAGAACAGCTTTTCACATAACAACTCCTTCACGATAGGTAACAAGGTTGTTTTCTCAAAATAGCTCTTCTCATAACAGCTCCTTCACAGAACAACTCCTCGCAAAAGAACACCTTCATCGAAAGAAGAAGTGGAGATAACCATGGAATAGTGTAGGATTCTTGGGTTAACACCAGTAGTAGGATGTCCTAGAGAGCTTGGCTTGGTGGATCAAATATGGAGATACTTAAGAGTTTTTCTCTTAACCTTTTTCTGAATTATGAGTCTTTTTCCCTATTTCTTTCAGAATAGAGTAATGAATTGCTATCTCCAAAATGAAACTCCCACTAGACAAAGTATTAATTCTTTGTAAATGACAATTCTCATGATTATATTATTAATACCAAAGATATGTAACACCTATTCTCCACACTTATATGTAGGAATTCTTGTTGTCCTTAAAAGGGGGACGTTTGGCAAATTTTGGCTAAACCAGAAACTCTCTCAAACCCTCTCAACACTATTCCCTCAACTCAACCCTATTCAGCATTCTGACTTCTCTACTCAACCTTGCTCAACCTTCTACCACTGCCTGCCATTGCGCTCGTTCTTCAAGGTCTGCTCTAGTCTTCCACTCCGCTGCTTTCGAGCACATCTCATTTTACTGGGTTGCAACGTTTCCTTTCCACAACAGAAAACCCCTTTTACATTATCCGGACAGGAATTTTAAGGAAGTGTGGTCACTGCAATTTGGCACTAGGAAATACCTTGGATTGTAAATTTTCTAGTGTCGATGATGAAGATAGCTAAGTTATGCTGTTCACAGGACAGGTTTGGGAGGGCCAAAAAAGTATGCGGGGAGTTTCAAATGATTGGAGGGTTGTTTTGCTTCATATCTTAAGTGATGTTGATCCAAAATTGATGGATCAGCTAGTTCACTATTGTTGATTCTTTGGATTAAGCATATTTTAGGGCACTGGACAATAGGACTTGAGTTCCAAAATCAGGTGAAGATCTCTTGTAATAGGAGAAGCCTGTCTAAGGTTGTTATTTTCTAGACGCTGATGGGTCTCTTTGTTATAAAGGAGAAAGCTATGGTAGCTCTTTGAGAAATTCACCTGGAATGCAGTACTTGCTTTAGCAGAAGCTTGCATGCCTGTCATAGTTTATTGTATGAACTAGAAATGATAAAGAATTGCCTAGAGTCATCTGAAGTTTCCTGACAAATTGAGTAGCTTGCCAATGAGAGATTGATATTTTCTCATTGCAAAGCAAAAATATTCTTGCATATCAGAAATAGAAAATATTATGAAAACTTTTATCTTATTTTATACGAGCATTAGGTGCACACTATTTGGCAGACAATAATACCCCTTTTCAACAAATTTATGATGTTACCAAATGATGATGTGTTACCAGTTACCACAACTTTAGTCTTCAGGTGGTTCTTAACATCTAAAACCATTCTCTTTTTTTTTTTTTAATTTTTTTGTTAATTGGAAAAACTCTTTGGTTCATTCGTTTTAGAGGAGTTAAACCATCTTTTCAGATGGAGGAAAATAAGCAGCTGTGGTATTGCATGGTCAGTTTCTTTGTAGGTGCATAAACAGCTTTAAGATACTCCTTAGTTACATGTTTTGAACTTGGAAAATAACCTTCTATTCTTTCAATAGGGAACACAGAGACATTCTTAGGAGAGTCTAGTAACTGTGCTGCAAGGTCTATTGCATTTGTAACGTATATGATCCAATGATCTGAACTAATCTGGAGAAGGGATTGTTTTATTTAGTTTTCGTCTTTAAACATTGTTTTATTTAGTTTTCGTCTTTAAACCAAAAGTTTCTGAATTAGATCCTTCTCAATATACAGTAAAATAATGTTTCCACCCCCTCAATATAATGCAGCCACTTCTGATTATGTTCAAGATTATGATATTTCTGTGTTTTTGATTGCGGACTGTCTATCAGAATAAATGGGCACTTATTTTTCCGCACAACCATTCAAAAAGCAACATCTTCTGAGCAAAGTAACAAATCTTTTTCACTGCATAATCTTTTTTTCTTGGGGGATTGTACAGCTTTAGTGTTGTAGTTCACCTTCTTCGTTGGTTAACATCTGGCAGAACAACTTGATCTGGCAAAAGCTGAGCTAGAAAAGTTGAATTCCCAGTGATTATACTCAGCCTACGTTGGTTTCAGCTTCGATGACTTCATTTTCCGTCTTATATCTACCACCACATATTCCAGGTTGTGATGTTAAAGCTTCGGGGCTTTTTGCATGATTGGAGCCTATTCTTTGATACCAACAACTCCAAAGAATTAAGGCTGGAAATTTTCGGGTGAAACTCATCCTCTAGATAACCTGTCTATTTGTTTAATGCAACAAGCAAAGTGCTGGGGTGAGACTTGTTAGTAGCATTTCTCCTTAAAAACTAATACAATGAAACTCATCTTTCAACCTTTCTCGTGGACTCCTATATTTAAGTCTGTGGTCTGTTTGGGGGAAAATGGAAAACAGATCAGAAATTTGGAGGTAATAATTCTTGGGGAAAAAGGGAGAAAAGAATGCTATATTAAAAGGGAAAAAAAATGGATGAATAATATTTAACTCATTAGGGTGAGACATGGAGCAATATTGATGTTGCACCATCCCACTCAATTCCTGGCTTGACCATGTCTTTAAACACCCTTGATTTAGGATTTGAAAATTAGCTTAAGGCTCTGTTTGATACACAAATTTCATTTTTTAAAAAATATTTTTTACATTTTTTAGTGTTTGATACATATAAAACATTTTCGATCAATAAAAAATAAAATTCAGTCAATAAAAAATCTTTAAACATTTTGAAAAATAGTCTTACCATTTTTAAAAAGAAAAACAATTTTCAAACCTATATCACTGTTAGAAAAAAAGTTCCACTAAAACTTAACTTAATCTATATTGAGTTAAAACAACAAACAATAAAAAATATTTTTTAACATATCAATCAAACAACAAAAAAATATTAATTTTTTTAAAAAATTAAATTTTCAACAGAAAATCATTTTCCGCAAATTAAATGAAACTTAAAGCTGTCAGTTTTCAACGTCAAATCATCCTAAGATGCGTACATATTACACAGACAGAAACTGACACGATAAGGTTTTGAAGCTGAATTGTATTCAACCCTTCGTGTTGAATACACAAGTTTGTATTCCACACGCAAAAAGAGAATATCATTCAACTTGGATCCAAACGTCCATCAACCTGCTTTGGTGAAAAGCAAAATCATTGAGTCCCAACTACATCTTTAACATATAATATTTGACATGGATACACCATTTCCCAAAAACAGTTTACAAGAAATGCACTGGGTTTCTTCTCCTAAACGAAAGTTTCGATGATACAGAAGAAAGAACATAAATGAAGAAGAAAAGAGGAGAAAAAGGAAAGAAACCGATCCTTCTATGATGATGTTTCAGAGAGGTTGTGCTCCTGATTATTAGGCTAACTTACATGACATCATTCTATACAAATTGAGCAGTAATCAACCCATTAACAGTACATGGTAATTTGACAGAAGAGATGGAATGCACCACTAAATCCCTTCACGCGAAGCTTGAAACCAAACAATTGCAAGGGTCACAAGGGATGCATAGATCGAATTGGGTAACTTTTGCACCACTTTCCCAACACCAGGAACGCCCTCAGTAGCCCTCTTTGTTGCCATGGCGACAGTTGGAGCTACAACTAGAGTGACAATCAGACCCTGACTAACAACAACGAATGTTTCAGTTGTGAGCTTCTGAATGAATTTCACAAATTCTTCATGGTCGATTTCTCCATCAAGGTTGAAGTCACACTCCTGCATAGGAAACAAATTAACTGCTTTATGCTTTTAAACATTACTATACTACTTTCTTCCATGAAATTTTTTTACAGTAAAGAAAAGATACAAATCATAAAGAAAACTAAGGTTAGAAACGAAGAAAATACGTCCCATAATTTTTCAAGCTGCTGACAATAGGTAATAAGAGTGAATATGTCCAGTAACTTCACTCCTAGGTAATGAAAAAAAATCCAATATTACTTGAGTCCACTTCAACTTCTCACTGCATTTGCTTTACATAAAATTTATATGGCACATATATTTATCCTAAGGACTGGCTTAAATTCCAAGTAATTCATAGAAGTGAACTTGTCATTGAGTTTGGATAAGGGAACCTTTTTTTTTCCATAATATGCTATACTAATGGTATCTTAGATTACAGAATTGACATCTACAATGAATCCTAGGCAAAACATACTGGATGCATTTAAAAAAAAAAAATCCATTCAACATCCAAGCAAATTTTGAATAAGTCAGCCTATTAGAACGATATATTTGCAGGTACTCTTACTCTAATAAGATAAGAAGATGTATGGTTGAGTATTATCATCATTCAACTCCCAAATATATCTCTGCACCAAAATTACAAGCACAGAAGCACCTTGAAGTGGATTCAAGATCTCCCTAAGGAAAACTTTCACTAATTAATACGAATACAATATTACTCTTGAATGTCGCAGCTCAATGCCTCAAAGAAGTGCTTAAGACACAGCCACTTCCAATTCTTCTTTCCACATATCATGCTTTCAATCATCCAATTCCAACCAAAATTTTTTATTTCCATAATGAAATATTGACTCCAGATTGATTAATAAAATGATAAAACAATGCATATGAAAATCACACGTAAAGGTATTTTAATGATATAATACTTATAAAAGAACTCTAGAAATTCCACTAGTGTGACAATTCTAGTTAAGCATATCAAACTTTGACTGCTCTCCACGTCGAGACGGCAATACATTGACCACTATCTGCTAAGATAACACCAAGATCCCTTGTTTCTTACCCTAACAAATACTTTATACACAACAACAAGGAATTTATGGCACAGACATAAAGGATTTTGAACCTATATAGGGGATTCAACGTGGATATTCCCCAACCTTTAATGGAATCTCTACTTATCTACTCTCATCATATTTAGAACCAATTAGTGTCAATGCCTCCTTCCAAACAAATAATATCACCTTTCACTCTACAAATAACTTGAAGAGCTTCCCTTCTACCAAAAGCATTCAAATTGGTAAACATTATTCTTACGATTTAGTGCATGCATATACACATGCAGTGATATCCATTAATAAATAGCTGAGCCCTCAATGCTGTGTCAATTGATCAGATACATATATCCAGAACATTGAATGCAATCAAGCAAGCATATTCATAAACATTTTCATTGCAGTAAACAATAGTATTCTCGAACACAGTCTTTTCTATCGCTGCCTTAATTTTTGGTGTTACCTGCATCATTGATCTGACTTGCTCTTTAGAGGGTGGGTCAAAGTGCGGCCCAGGTAAACGCTTGTTAATATCGCTACAGAAGGAATAATTAATGATCACCTAACTCCGATAAGGTTAACACCTTCCATTGCATGATTAAAAATATGAAATCATTGAAACTAAAACATTTCAGCAAAATTCCTCACTTGTACACCAGCAGGACAGCAATATATAGATCTTCGAATGTTAAAGTAGCTCTTCCTGATTGATTTTTGATTCGCTCAAAAACCTTATCACTTATTTTCATTATCTGTTTCTTTCTCCATTCCTTCCCTGCAAAAAAAAGTGTTAAAACTATCAAACACACACTGATCGCACTACACACAGTGCAAGCTCACTTCTCATAAAGCCGAATACTAATAACAAGTATACTTATCAGAGAAAATCAAATCAGTATAAAATCGGTCTCTATACAGATTAACTATTCCACCCCGGAAATCTTAGGTCCCATTTGCGTTTAACACAGATGCGGCTGCACATGCGTGCACGCCACATACATATATATATTTTACTGTAAATAACAATGAAAACAAGAAGCCATGAAAAAAGATTTCTTCAGACCCATTACTTACTATAACTAACAGTTCCAGTCAACAAGGACATCTGGCCATCATGTTCTAAATACCCATTTCTTCAAAATGATAATTAAAGTGTAGTTTGGCCCTCGCTTTTCTTGCAAAAAATAGAAATAGAAATTTAATTTTCTACAGAAACCAAAAAGTAAGACCCTTTTTTTTTTTCTTTCCATATAGTCTTTAAAAAAAACAAAACATACCCAGTAATACACTACTAAAAGAGAACACTTTTTAATCGAATATAAATAAAAATACAGATTTCTAAAAATACCGTTTGTAATTCCCATGACAAAAGAACGAAAAATCAACTTATGCGTTTTTGTATTATAAAAGTTCTAGATAAAGGAGAATTAAAGCTTGGTTGAATTGCTTACCATGAAATTTGTCTAGGACTTGCCCCATGGCTTCAGATAAGACAGAGCTATGGTGATTCTCAGTTTCACTTTCCCGATGAAACAAAGATGAAGGCAGGCTCAATTCAATGGTGGACATAGGAGGGAAGAAAGATAAAGTAAGAACGGACAAACGATATTTAATACGGTGCCGTTTAAGATGGGAATGATTTTTTGTGAGCGACGTGGCTCATAGAAGGTGGACGATAGTGACGTATAGGTGTGATTCGTGTGAAAGGGTGGTGTACTTTGGAAATCCAAAATCCTCCCATTTCGCCTTAAATTTCTCAATGATTTTTTTTTCTTTATATTAAAAAAATTGAAAATCTTTTATGGGTTGAAAAAAATGTGAGATCGGATCTCGCCTTCTTTCCGAAGGCTCTATTACATTATTACTTTAATGTTGCAAAGAGGTATCAAATTAACAAGTAAATCCAAAAATCAAAAATAAATAAAAGAACAAAATTATATTACAAATAATTTCTTGATTAAAGGTGGGTTTGGTTGTCACATCTCTTATGCGATGAGATCTTTGGATGAACAATAAAATAAAATAAATGAAAGGGTAAAATTATTTTTTAATATTTGATTTTAATATTATTTTATTAAAAAGTATATATATTTTTAAGAGTTTATATATAATATATTATCACACTATAATTTTTATACACTGTCAGTCAATTATAAGATGACACTTCATTAATTAGCAAAGTGTAAAAGTGCATAAGTTCTTAAAAAGACTTTTATATAAAGTGTCATCTCATAGTTGACTGATAATATATAAAAATTATACACTGTCAGTATATTATATATATATTCTTTCTTTAATGATCATTTTTTTTATTTTATTGAAATTAATATTACCGTCCATCTAAACTAACCTTAAGTAATTAAGAATTATAATATATTGTAAAGATTGAGTTCATATCTAAAGACACTCACCCTAAACCACAATTATAAAAGAAATTGTCATGATAGGCGCTATAACCATAAATTTTGTAACGAGTTTAATTCATTTGATGCAGTTCGTCAAAGCCTAATTTGAATCCTACGATAATCATAGATACAATGAAATTTAAAAGGAACTGTTTTTTTCGATTGCACCGCAAGGAACATTTCAAAGCACTTGCAATACGTTAACCAAAAAAAAAAGCACTTGCAATACAATTGAACGGGGTGTCCCTCCAATTGTTCATTTCAATGAATGATTGGATCTTCAATGGGGACGTAATATTATATTTTTGTCCAATTTTTTTAAGTTTTAAAATTTTTTATTTTATTAATTTTTTAAGTTTTTAAATTATTTATCTTTTTAACTCTTTTATTTTTTTTCTTTTATTCTTAATGTTTTATTTTTTAAATATAAATTAAATAATTTTAAAATATTTATACCAAAAGTATTATTTGATATAAAAATAATTTCAATAATTTTTAATTATTTATTAATTTCAAAAGAATCTAATATACACTATAAATTTTATTATATACAATTTTAATCTAATGTCCTCAATGTTTATTTTCTTTTTTTTTAACTATACTTCATGTCTTTATTATCGTTGTGTTTGCATCCAAACACATATATCAACACTGATTTTAATCTCATCATTACAATAACTAATTTTACTATTACTGTTATTTTCAATCGCATCGTCTATCTAAATGGATATTCATTTATATTAAAATTATTTTATAATTAAAATTTTATTTGTTTTAAATTAAGTAAAATAAATAAATAAAAATTAATTTAAAAATGATACGGATGAATTCCAATTTTAGTAAATTTGTTCTAAAAAAATTACATGTGTTAATTTATATTAAAATAATGAAAATCTTTACTACTTTTAGAAATAAATTTTTAAGTTTATAATTGATGCATTGATAATATATTGCAATTATACATTATTAGTCAACTACAAAGTGCTCCCTCTAATAAGCAAAATTTAAAAAACATGCAAGTTCTTTAAAAATAAATATTAATGAGTTTTTTTTTATAATTAAGTATCACCTATTGATATTTATTTTTAAGAGTTTGTATCGTTTTTAGTTTTACTTATTAATGAGGTAGCATTTTATAGTTGATTGATCATGTATAGTTGTTTATGCGCTATCACTGCATTAAATATAAATCCTAAATATTTTAATTATCACATTTTTTAAGATGATTTTATATATGATACAATGTTAGTGTTTTAATCCTATAGATTATTAATAAATCATAACATGTCACATCATTAATTTTTAAATTTTAAAATAAAGAATCATTAAAAATAAATATTATTAAACTTATTAATTAATGAAATGTCATGATATGACACAAAGATAATATCTAAATTTTATGCACCTACCGTATATCATATATAAACTCTTCGAAAATTATTGCGTGTCCTTCATGATCCACTATCGAGTTATTCTTTTTTGTTTTTTGGTTACACTATCGAGTTATTCAAGTCCCATACAATTAAGTCTTTAAAAATCTAAACTCAACTTGTTCATTTAAATTAAGTTTATTATTAAAATATTAAAAACAAGTTTATATTTGGTTCATTGTCAGTGTACAAATCACATACATCGTCATCAAATTATAACAACATTTTATTAATTGTCAATTTAAAAATATTTATAGCTAAAAATTTTTTATTTCAAAATGTATAAATTAATGAGGTAGCATGTTATGATTTATTGATGACATATGAGACTTAAATTGAAATTTTTCAAAAGAGTGAAAGAATGATTGATTAAAAAAAATGTTTAATCAATGAAATAAGAAACTAGTACAAATAGCAGACACAATTATTTAGCAAATAGTTTCTTCTTTAAAGAGTTACATATTCTTTGAAGTAGTGTTTTTCTATACTTGTGAATAGTTAAAAAACATAACCATTGTTCTCCAAAAGTTATGATTTAAAATTGAAAAATTACAAAATAGTGAAATAATGGTTGATTAAATATAATATTTAATCAATAGAATAAAAAAACTAATACAAAATACAAACACAATTATTTAATGAATAATTTCTTCTTCAAAGTGTTACCTATTCTTTGAAGTGGTGTGTTTTGTACTTGTGAATAGTTAAAAAATATAATCATTGATCTCCAAAACTTATGATTTAAAATTGAAAATTTTCAAAATAGTGAAATAATGATTGATTAAATATAATGCTTAATCAATGGAATAAGAAACAAGTACAAAATACAAAAACAATTATTCACCGAATAGTTTCTTCTTCAAAGAGTTAAATATTCATTGAAGTGGTGTTTTTCTACTCCGCTTTGTGAATGGTTGAAAAACATAACCATTATCTCTAAATGTTATGATTTTAAATAGAAAAATTTTAAAATAGTGAAAGAATTATCAATTAAATATAATGCTTAATCAAGGGAATCAGAAACTACTAACTAGTGCAAAATACAAACACAATTATTCAATGAATACTTTATTCCTCAATGAGTTATATATTATTTGAAGTGGTGTTTTTCCAATCGTTAATGGTTGAAAAATAATCATTGATCTCCAAAAGTTATGATTTTAAATTGAAAATTATCAAAATAATGAAAAATTTGATTGATTAAATATAATGTTTAATCAATGGAATAAGAAACTACTGCAAAATACAAACACAATTATTCAACAAATAGTTTCTTCTTTCAAGAGTTACATAATCTTTGAAGTGGTGTTTTCTATTTTTGAATGATTGAAAAACATAAGCATTGACCACCAAAGAGACTCGAACAACCAATAATTTATGGATCACAATGCTTCAAAAATCAATATTTAAAAAATTATATTGATATTTTTAATTCTGTTTTAAAAATTAAAATTTAATTAAAATATTTTTTTATTAATATAATGATATTTTCGAACTCTGTGGAAACCTCTTGTCCAAAATCTATGGCAGCCACTAAATCCAATTCATTGACCATACTTGAAGAAAACAAAAAAAAAGTTATGGGCCAAACTCTTACAATCTGTCAGTAGGCCCATGTCCATGGCCTATTTATGCTTGCCGATGTCCTTTGTGGCAGCATGGGACTGCCACAAATCATGCCGTGTCGATTGTCGAGCGAGCCATCCAGGCTTCGGCCGATCACAAGTAATTTATTTATTAATACATTTTGTTGTGAATAATAAAATCTTGGGTCTCAAGATTTAAAGATGTAAATGAACCGAACATCAACAAATATTACTATATTCTTGTTTGTTTATTTATTTTTTAAATCTATTCGTATTCGTGTTCGTTAAGCTTGATCACAAACACGTGTTTATGAATATTAAATGAACAAGTTCATGAACATTAAATGAACATGGTTGTGTACACTAAACAAAAAACTTTACACAAACAAATTGTATTAACCCTAATATATGATATAAAATTAAAAAATCTTACATAAATATATAATTTTAATAACTTCATATTAAAATAATCTAAAAGTAAATATGTAATTTAAAAGTTTATTTATCGAACAGTAAATGAACATTAAATGATTCATTAAGCAAACAAGTTTTAAATAAACATTAAATGAGTTTGTTCACGAATATAAACAAATGAACCATATCTTTATTCATAAATGTTTGTTGAGAATAATAAACGAATATAAAACGAACAAATTCACTTTGTTTACAGCCCTACTAGAATTTGGTTCAATTTTGATCTCTCCTTTCTCAAATTAAAAATTAAAAAAAAAACCTTAATAGTAATTATTGTTGACTTTGTCAGTTTTTTTATAAGCACAACTATTTTTATCCGTTTTAGAGTCTAAAATTAATTTTATTCGAGCAAAGAATGATAAACAAAATTTTTTTAATAGTAAAAATTTCAGTACTCGAATTCTATTGAAGTACTTGAAAAAAAATCTATTTTTATTTCTTTCAAGTATTTGTTGGCGACTTTGCCATTCTCTGACAAGAGAACATGTTAAGCCTTTCGGCATAACAAGACAAATTAGAAGGATAACCTGGCAGAGATTGTCCCCTGAACCTACAATTCTAAGCCTTTGCAAACACCCTTTGCCCACAATTGTCTGCCTTACATCCAGATTGGCATAATGTACGCACTAATTTTGGGCATTCGTCAAGTTTGATTAGTTAATAGATTTTTATATTATGAATATGATACTTGATTATAACAGTAACTTCTCATAATTAATTTGAGTATTAAAACGCATCTTACAATCCAAAATCGAACATCTTCCGACCTTTCTTCTTCTTTTGATAGATTAAATAAATTCGTCCGAAGAGATATACTTAAAGACTCGTCCATCCAAAAAAATCAACAAACATTAAAAACAAAAGCAGCTAGCAAACGCACAGTAGCATCAGCTTCACATTAATTCAGTCACACAATCAGGGAGCTGAGCTTCTTTCAAATGAATGGCTCACCCTTGTTCCTGAAGAAGCACGGAAATTACAGTAGCTACTATCTAGTAACAACGCTTCTGATGCTTTCCCCCTCCTGAAATATGCAAATGGAGGTTTAGTTGGGTCGTCATTGTTGGCACTTGGCAAGGCCTATGCCACGTCCAAATTACGAAATCGACTTGCTTCTCTTTCTCTACCCTGGCCCCAAGGGCAAAGCCATTTCCCCAAGCCTCCGTCTAAATATGAGAGAGCGGCAGGCTGAAACCTGCATATTCAACTTAATTCAAATTTCAGACGGAAACTTTGTTCAAGAAAATTCAGTATAACAGAAAAAGGTCGGTGACTCAACTGCACATTTCAGTCTCTTAAATGTGAAAATGTTTGCAATTAGAGGGAAACTACTGCAACATATATTTGCCAGAATAGTTCCCATGACAAATCAAAATCAAAGGACGATGTATTGGGGTCCTTTAATTATGAAAAGGTTTGGTTGGTACAGAAAAAGACCTTTATTGGGCTAATTAAGGCTTCACCTATTTTCTGATAAAAAAAAAGGCTTCACCTATTATATATATATATATATATATATATATATATATGAAAAAAGATCCATTTACATTAGTATAAAACAATTTTATTTGACACTAATTTTATATTTTCATGTATGATTAATATTTTTACAAATAAACAATTAGATTTTACAATTTACTCGGTTATGCAAGTAAAGTTTCGAATCAATCTGACATCCTTATTATTTTAATCGAGAATAGCATATTTTTTAATATGTATTAACGATTGAAATTTTATTTTTATCAAACTAATAATTAAACATTTTTTATTAACTTAAAATCTTGTATGCATAATCTACTTGCATAGAGTATAATACTCAATGATCGGATTGAAAACAATATAAATTGTATAAAAAAATATAAAATGATGTAAAACAGTTTTTTTTAGATATGTGTAACTTGATCTTTCCTATATATATAAAATTTATTTTCGTTTTTGTATAAATTTTTGCCCGTTAATTCAAGATTCTTAAATTAAAAATTTAAATTTTAATTGTTAGGATATTTTTTAAACAGATATTTAATCTTATAAATAGTACAATTAACCTCATGAGTATCACGTCCCTCATGTTAAAAATAAAATTCAAAAATTAAGCTAGCAAAAAGAGAAAGAGAAAAATTTATTAGTTAAATAAATCATATGACTTAATTAACTTTATACTAGTGTTTGCTCTTTAATTTCCTCTTTTCTTCTTTCAAAATACAAAGACTCCTTCCATGAAAACTTTCTTACCACAAACAAAATAAACAATTCCCATGATATATACCCACAAATCTTATTTCTATCCATATCTTCACAATTCACATCCACAATTAAAATTAACTTAGATCACTAAATTAAAGTCAAGGTAACTAGAGGCATTCAAATTAGATTTGTCTACAAATTGGTTTATTTGATCAAATTAAAGGTTTGCTCAATATTTAAAAGATTTGGATAAAAATATTAAACTCGTAAAATGAACATAAAAAAATGAAAATTTAAAAAATAGACTGGACCTTATTCTAACATTCAACACTTGAATCCAATTCATTTTTCATTTATCTAACATAAATTATATTTAAATATGTTATATAATTTATATTACGTAGAAGATATATAATAGACTAGTGTAAACATTAAATATTACGATAAGTTATTCATATTTTAAAATTCAATATAAGAAGGATAAAATGCTAAAAATTAAATAAAAATATCATATTTCTATTTTTACTTATTTTAGAAAAGAAAAGATATTTCAACGGGATTGGACTATACCATTTAATAATTTGGATGAACTGAAAAAAAAAAATTGAAGTTGAAACTGTTAGGCCATATTGGATTTGAGCAACCATGAAAAATTGTTGAAACTATGTACATAAACCTGACTCAAATCTAACTTGACCGAATCCATGAACACCACAGCTGATAATCAATTATTATTATTATTATTATTATTATTATTATTATTATTATTTAACTAAAAGTTTTAGGTGGGACAAATAGCTTTTAAACAATAATTAAACAATATAGCTGAAAAAAAGAATTATTTTGTGTAAACTACATATATCCTCGTATATGGTATGGTACATCAAAAGCAATGATATAATTGGCTAGAAAGAAGATGAAAAATATGCAGAGGCGTGAGACTTGGCACAACAAGAAGCACAACTACCTCTGGTTTTTGGCTCCTCCAAAGGGCAAATGGAAGAGTTATAAGGCAGCTACCAAAAACCAAAGTGGTTGAACCAAAAATATCAATGGGAATGACAAAAGTGGGCACCAAGAAACTTTTAGCATCATATGTACATGGGCACGGCATTGCTGCCATTAATTTCAGGATTCCATTGTCCCCTTTCTCTTTTTCAATATTTATTATCACATAAATTCGTTTCAAATTTATTATATGGTAGCTGCTAGCTAGTTGTATGATTATTTGTTTTGAAGAACAACTTTTTTTTAAAGATTTTTTTTTTATTTTTCATTGAAATGTGTTTACAGTTTTATTACCTTTTTTATTTTGAACAAAAGGATCCAAAACCTAATTTTTTAGAGAAATTATATACGTACATGTATTTTATTATTGAACTAAACACTTAAATGCATAAGTTATTAACTTGATGATATGTATTTTACCAACGTAATTTATTTTTTTAAGTCAATATTTTGAATATTTTAATTTATTTTTATTTTAAATGATTAAAAAAATTACCTAGATTTTGTTATATTTTTTTCTCAATATCATATATAGTCATTTTTTTAGAATTTCTACTCTATAAGCATTATAGAGCCAAATGCAAAAATTATCACAAGTTACCAACAAGTGGTTGAAAGAAATGAAAGTGAATTTTTTTTCTTCAATTATTGGGATATGGTTTAAATCTTGAAAATCGTCATTATTAAGAGAGTTTTACTGTTTACAACTCCTAACCCGAACAGAATAGTCTCATATCGTAAAATGGATGAAGATATTTATGATTATATAAAAATAAAAATTATCATAAGTTGAACGGCTCTCATTTAAAATTAGCTAGAGCATTCAATTGCTCTTTGATAAACTTTCTAATGCTTTGTCACATCTTGTTTAAAATTTATTTTGAATAGTCAAATGTTGAATAGTCAAATATCCTAAGGTAGGTAGACGGATATATAAATCTTTGGTATCCACTACCCCTATTGAAAATTCAAAAAAAAAAAAGCAGTCGGACTTAATTATTAATAAAAAAAGTGATTATTTGTCAGCAAGGTCATGTTCAAACATCAAATTGTGTTTTTTTTTTACCTATTGAAGCTTATTAATACATTCAAAACATTTATTTTAATAAATTTTTACATCTTTTCATTCTAAAAATCATATTTCTGTTTTCGCACTCCTTTTTTTTTTTGTTCAAGTAAGTTTAAGAAAAACTAGAAATGCAAATTAATTATTCTTTGGAGGAGGCATTATATCTTGAAAACAATATTTCTAAAACTATTTGCATGAGTGTGAAACAACTATTTATTTTAATATAAAATCTTAAAAATGCCTTGCCTACCAAATTTTCTTTCAAGTTGATAACATCAGTCATCAATCACACTCGGATACAATACAATTATTTTTTAATACAAAAGAGTTTGAACCCTAGGGAGACAAGGGGAACTACAAATGCTATGCATCAAACCCCCCATCTTGCAAGAACCCACATTTTAAGATGGATGAATCACTTGAGTTAAGCCTCAAGTTTTTACTGCTATTACTTTATATAGATAATGTTTTATATTATTTTTTATTTTTAAAATTTTTTTCAACATTGAAACATATAAGACATCAATGTCATAGAAGAAATTTAGAAATTATTCCAAGAGTATTAATGTGAAAGTGTTTTTTTCTTATGATCACTATATTAAGCGAAACCTGAAAATTTAATTTGGAAAAAAGTGTGTATATATATACATACATGAGAGCGCATACACTTAAAATTGAATATTATTACTTTATCCCATAATCTTTTACCTAAAATGCACCCACTTTAATTGGCAATTTTTAAAAATTTAATAGTATAACGTAGAATATTCAAAATTTGCATGAAAGATAGAGCCATATATCTTAATCAATTAAATAATTTTAAAATAATTTTAAAACACATCTTAGAATATATGTAAATTTTAAATTAATTTATTAAATTACTAAAAATGAAGTAAATAATTGTATTTTTACTTCAAAATAAATTTCTATTATAAAAATGATTTTTCAAGTTAATCATTTATCTTATTTCATTACTTATGTATCTAAATGAAAATAGTTGACATCTAAAAAATAATAAAGGCCATTAAAGATTTATAATTACTTTTGAACAAATTTATAGCTCCCAAATTCAACAACAAAAACAACTTATTTAATTATAGGCTTGATATATGATACAGTGATGATGTATAAATTTTATATATTGTCTGTTAATTATAAAGTGTCACTTCATTAATAAATAAAGTTTAAAAGTACATAAATCTTTAAAAAATAAATTTAAAAATTTTATTAATATTTATTTTTAAAGGTTACATATTTTTAAATATTTTATTAATAAAATATTATTTTATAATTAATTGATAATATATAAAAATTAATGCGATCAATTCATTGTATATATAAACTCGTAAGTGTATTCCATTTTAAATAATAATAAATAACGATAATATAAAAAAGAAGCTTTCATTATGACCACTTGGATGGCCCGGGATATGGAAGTCTCAGGCCCAAAAGAGGACATCGTTCTTGCCAATTCAAAACGAAGAAAACCGCCGCCACCACTCACCGGTCACCGCTTCGAGTCCCTTGTTCGTCTGGCGGTTTTCAAGGAGTATATTGTAAAACCCTAATTTCCCAAATCGCTATCAAACAAAAAAAAAATCAAGAGCTATTGAAAATAATTCTATTAGGAAGGGGAAAAATGGGAGGAAAGTATCCTAGCCGGAAGGTAAAGATTAAAGAAGCGAAGATTTTCTCGCAAAACAGCTCGCCGCACCAAATTCCTCGTCAAAGATATCTTTTTAATTCAGTTTAATTGAATGTAATTTTCCTTTCCTCATGATGAAAGGTTTTTCTTTACTGGTTTATCTATTTGCTTTTCCTTGACGGAGATTTTCGGTTCACGTGACGACGCCGTTTACGAGGAGCTGCAAAAGGCTGATTCCCAGAAGCAGCTGTTGCCTCGCGATGAGGTTTGCCTGGAATGCGCCAAGGCCAATATTACTGCTTAGACTGCGACTGCGTGTAAGCATAATTACTGCGAATTTAATTTAATAATTCGATTAAGGAACTAAGCTATTAACAACCAAGGCAAAGCCAACTACCATTTGGTTTAGTAATTAAATATAAATTATGGTATATTATAAATTTTGAGTTTGAATTTAAGTATTTTTATTTTTAATTATTTAATATTTTTTTTGTAATAAAAAAATAAAAAAACATAATTTAATGATTTTTTTAAAGAAAAATTAAATTTAAGATTCAAATTTTCTATTCTCCTGTATATCTTTTATAAACCAAAAAATAAGGAATTAAGCTATTTTTTTGTTGTTAAAAAAAATGAAAAATAGAAAAAAAAATCTTGAGTTCTAGTTAGTGTAAATCTTTTATAAACCATTCCTGTAATGACTGACAAACCATTGCGATGTTGAAATTGAAACTTCTCATTAAAGAGAAGTGAGCCCCATCGACAAGATAAAAAGCCCCCTTTTCTTTACAGCCCCTTTCCATTTCCATGGCTTCAAACTTCCTTTTTCCCATAAATACTCTTCCAGTCCTTGAGCCATTCTCCTTCATGGAAAACACTCCCCAATGTAGCAAAAGAACCAAGAATGATTCTTTTGATAGTACCGAGGATGGAACCCTTTTGCCAGGCCTCCCTAACGATCTAGCTCAACGCTGTCTCTCTTCTGTATCTCCTTCCCTTCTTTTCTCTGTTTGTCGTCCATGGCGTCGCCTCCGTTACTCTCCTTCTTTCCCTCCCTTCTTTTCCCTTTATGCTCTCTTTGCTCCTTTGCAAAGTCCCACTAGAAGAAAACTTGGAGATGGTAGTCCTCACAACTCAATTGAATTCTTCTCCTTTGATCCATTATCATCAGCTTGGAGGCCCCTTCCTAGCCCTCCGCAAAACCCTCCTCTTCATCTCCTCCATCGCCACCCTTCTTTTCTATCCCGAAACCTTCCAATACAATCCTTGACAGTCTCCAACCATTTAGTCCTCATAGCTGCTACCACTCACAAGCTTTCCCCTGCACTTTCGAGCCCTTTAGTCTTCCATCCAGAGTCTAACCGCTGGTTTTATGGTCCCCAAATCTCCAACCCACGCCGGTGGTGTGCTGCTGGCTCAGCCCGAGGAGTGGTCTATATGGCAAGCGGCGTTGGCTCCCATTACGAACGAGATGTAGCGAGGTCAATGGAACAGTGGGACTTGAACAAGAAGAGTGAAAATTGGGGCTGGGAAAACAAGGCTCAGCTTAGAGATGTAAGGTTTAGCAGAGAAGCAGTGGAAGCAGTTGGTTACAGAGGGAAACTATGCATGGTTAATGTCAAAGGCAATGCATTGAAAGAAGGCGCAGTTTACAATGTCGAATTGGACCAGTGGGAAGACATGCCTAGAGGCATGGTTGGTGGTTGGAATGGGCCAGCAGCAACAATGGATGAAGATGTGCTTTACGCGATTGATGAAGTGAAAGGTTGTTTAAGCAAATACGATGGTGAGGAGGACTGTTGGGAGAAGGTGATTGAGTTGGAACAGCTGAAACGTGCAGAGCAGATGGCAGCAGGGAGAGGGAAAATTTGTGCAGTTTCAGCAAAGGGTGAAAAGATTATAGTGGTGGATGTTGGGGAAAGGCCAGCCAGATTTTGGGAGGTGCCGCCACCGCCTGGGTTGGAAGTGGTTGCCGTGCATGTTTTGCCTAGGCCGAGTACACAACAGTAGTTAATGTCCATTAAGCCCCCGTTGAAAATCAAGTCATTTGTTTGTTTGTTTGTTTTTCTTTTTAAAAAAATTGTGTTTTATTTTTTAATGGTGAAGAAGACGTCATTTTTTTTTGCAAAGATATATTAAATAATTGTGGATAAATGTGAAGTTGTTTGGATTTGAATCAAAATCTTACAAAATACAATAATTCATTTTTAATCACTCGGTTAAAAGATTGTTGGCAAGAAGATCTCGTTTTTACTGTTAAAACAAAATATCATCAACCATACTATATATTTTTTTGTGTGTAAGTATTGGTATTTTTATCTGTTTTACGATTTGAGATTTATCTTGTTCGGACTGAGAGTGGGAAATAATAAAACTTTTTCAATAGTGGAATATATATATATATGTGTATGTATATATATATATATATATATATATATATATATTTTCTTCTTGTGTATATCTTGTCAAAACCGTTTTAATTTTAATAAATAAACTAATAAAGTGGAATTAAAAAACTAATATACTAATTAGTATCTTTGGAGCTTTTAATAAAAACTACTTTTATTATTAGAAAAGAAAGGGAGAAAACCATTCATAATTTTAGTTGACATTTTGTCCCCTTCATTAATTTCATTTTACTGACTCCATCAAATCTACCAATGTATTTAATTTATACTAATTTTGAGCCACATTTATCTTTCTTCTTTAACTAAGAAAATTTGGAACTTTGATATCATAAAGAAACCATATTTTGAAAAAATACAACGAAATTATTATAGCATACAAGAAAAATTACAATTCCAACTTCAATCAAATAGTTAAGCAATATAACTGTTATATGAAATAAAAAAAAATAAACCGAATGAATAAACCAACAAATCAATAGAACGTTAGGAAAAAATTCAGCAAACATTGGAACGTTTTTTTGAATAGTACATTTTTATTAATAGTTATAATTATAATCAACGTATCACATTTTATAAGAGGATAATTATGAAAATCACTACTCAAAACTAATAAATAATTACATTAAACTCAAATTTATACTTGATGAAACTCAAAGGTAAGATTTTAAATTCTCAAGATTTTCTTTTTACTAATAAATCAAAGCTTTGTTGACAAACAATATAGGACGAAACTTAGAATCTAAACATTTCAAAAATTCTTCTTAATATTTCTAATTAACACTAAGACATGTACTATAAACGAAAGGAAGCACTATTATTGTACATAAAATAAAGATTACAATAATTTGCTCCTCCCATCCCACGCATTTGAAGAATCGAGGGAAAGCCGAAAGCACCAAAGGGAAAAAGGTAAAGCTTTGATCCAAAGAGAGAAAAAAATTTGGTCCAATGTAGAAAAGTAAGAGATAAGGACAGGGCGTCGCACGAAAAGCTAGAAATGAAAAAAAATTCAAATGCAAATGAATGCAAAAAGGTAGGGATCCTTATTTTCATACGAACCACTGAATGCCCAACTCCACCCACCTTTTCTTATTTATTACTCATCAATGTCACTATAGAGAGAAGTTTGATGAGAACTTTGCCTTTGTTTTTTCCCTCCATTTGATTCATATTTCCATAAATCAAACTTTCGGGTTTTGATACCCCTATTAATTAAAGATTTATATATGATGTATTAATAATGTATAGTTTTTATATACTGTCAATACACTATATGTTAATTTTTCATAAATAAACTCTTATGAAAAAATTAAAAAAATTTATTTATATTTTGTTTTAAAAGCTTGACATATTTTTTAATTTATCAATTGATAAAGTATCAACTTTTGATGTATTAACAGTATATAAAAACTATACATTGTTAGTATATTAAATACGAACCCATTAATTAATGCTGACATATAGTTTTCATTTAAATATCACATGTGTAATAACTCGAAGATTTTATTTTTATTCTTGGTTGCCAGTTACGGCTTTGCTAGGGTATCATCATCCACTTGTAATGATTCCAAAAAGCTTACTTTAAAATCTTGGATTTTTTTGAAGAATAAAGCCTGAATGCATAGAAATATGGACCTTACATACCAAGCAAAAGCTGGAACTGAAAATATGCCGATTCCCTAGGACCATACAATATCTTCCTGATGAAAATATTGTTTGCCTTCTCAATGTATCTACTTGTTTTGGGTCATTTTGGATCGGATAGAGTTTGGTTAAATTTGGATGACATCTTTAACTATCAAGATTGAATTTCAGATTCGATCCATTTAAGTTGGTTCATTAGACATGATTACATTAAAATGCCTTTTAATTAAAAATTTTAAATGTTTTCTGGAATTGAAAATTAATGTTCCAAGTCAAATCTTGCTGAACAGATTACAACGAAAATAAAGACATATGCAACGAATGTGTCATCCTCTCTAAAATTATGACATGCACCTTTACCTTTTTTGGGCTTTTTTGGGGCCTAGGATGTTTTTCCTCTCACCCAGTCCGTTCAAGTTCCTCTTGGTTTTCTCCTTTTACGATTTATTATCATGCAAATTGAAGTTACACACTATGGAAAATCAGAGAATTTGCAGCCTGAAATCAGTTTGATATATTTTCACTTTCATGCATATATACCCGAAAAATGCAAGAAGATGATTCGAAAAGGACTTTGGAATGGTCAAAATCAACTCAATTAGGCATGATTTGTATTACATGTAATTATTTTTTTTAGGTTTTACAGCATTCAATTCTTAAGATTCGAATCTAAAGTCATTTATGTCGGGACAGTAACCTCACTGACAAAGTTGGTTTACCGTTGATAACTATTCTGCCTTTTTGTTTGTTCTAACTCATTAATTAGTACAGGAGGGAGAGCTAGCCTTGAATTCGATTGTTTTAACTGCTTGTAGGGCTTGATTGCCAGGCCAGCAACTTGTCTGCTTCTCTTTTTGTTTGAAGCATATATTCACAATTTTAAGAGAAGAAAAAAGCCTACTAATTACAGATTGAGAATCTCCGATCTCTTGTTCTCTTATCAAAGTGTACACTTCAAAATCGTTGTAGGTGTGCTCTGCAATAAAGATGTTTACGGATGGTTGAAATGTAAGTTTTATATGATACTAGAATAAACCCGGTGCGTTGCCACCGGATTGAGTTTAATACAATCAAATAATCAAATAAAATGTCAGATCTCATTGTTTAATATTTTTTAAATAAAAATATTTATTCCAGAGCAATAAATTTTCTTGTCATGAATAAAAAGATTTAGCAAACAAATCCATATTAGCTATGGAGAAAATGAAGTAAGAAAATAAAAAAAAAGGTATAAATGTAATTATTAAGTGAAAATATGTTTGAAAGCCAACACAACTTGAATATTGGAGACTAAAAGAGATAAACATACATAATTTCTTCAAAAGTAACAAAAAATTACAAAATATATAAAATCACATACACCCAATGCAGGCAACAGGTAATATTTATGAGTTGACTTACGATTAAACTACATCTTAGTGTAAATATTTTTGCCAAAAAAAAAATGAACATCTTTGATGATACCTTAAATACACTATATTTTTACAAAATTCACAATCACATAAATACTAATGCTAATCAACTCACTTTACTTGCTAAAGCTAAAAATAATGTGCTACGAAACAAATAAACATTTTGTCACCTGTAAAATTCCTACTTACCACTTGACTCAGAGAAGAACACATCAGAAAATTGAGTTATCTTTTGCTATAAAATCATTTTTTTGAGTTGCATCAAGTACTATTAATACAAACTCAAAGCATCAACAAACATGCAAACATCATCTAAACCAATAATATAAAAAAAATGGCTGCCATCATAGTTAAAATTCATTGGAATTATCCTTACCAAAACATAATAAGCATCCAAACTACCACCATGTCATAAAATTGCTCATTCTATACACCCCAGCTTAAGCCAAGACATTCACCATCTCTTTGCTTCTCTAAAAATTTTACAGAACTTTACCTCACTAGTCGCATAGCACACATAATCAATATCAGCAAAATATGGTTCAATATCCATGGTTTCATATCAGCAAAAATAAAATTGAGCTACCATTTCTTCTTCTTTATTTTTTTGACATTTTTTCCTTCTAATAATTAAAATATAAATAACTTCAAAACCTGGAAACAACACATTCATTCCATTTGAATATGCCTCTTCAATTCACAAAGACAAAAAAAATATGAATGACTAATACCCAAATGCATATTTTTCATTACTTGCAAGTAAACCCCACTTCGAATTAAATTAAGGCATAAGAAACTTCCCTCTACAACCAAAATCCTCTATTTTTCAACACAAAACTCAAATTACCATAGAACAATGCATTAACTAACTTCTCAAAAGCATTTCCAGTGAATATGGTAAGATGATTTACCTTAGATGGCCTTTCCTAGCTATGGATGCATCTGGCTTCTCAATACCATTTCTAGTTGCTTCATGCTGACTCAAATTACTCAAGCCATATAGTAGCATCCTGCAAGAACAAAAAGTTGAGGTAGTGCATTGATAATGATAAATATAATAAAATTCAACAATAAAAAAATGATTAGATCTATGACATGCTGTCTTAAATTATTGATTCAAGTCATGCATTTGATGTGTCTATGAGATTTCATCAATAAAGCCGTTAAATGAGTTATTACCTTATCTTCACTTTCTACCAAAGATTCTATGTCCTCTACAAAGTTATGTCCTATTGTAGCTAGCTGCATCTTCATATCTCATATCAGAATAATTAAATTTCATTAAAAAAATTTTAAACCAAGACTCAAGCAGAGAACTGAATTATGATGAACCATCCACAAAGATATCATGATAACTATGGAACACGAGAGCACCTTCTTATTGTTGTCCGTTTCAAGGATTGCTGTGTCTAAGAATGAGGGCAGA
The DNA here is from genome assembly GCA_031772115.1 of Heritiera littoralis. NCBI lineage: Eukaryota > Viridiplantae > Streptophyta > Magnoliopsida > Malvales > Malvaceae > Heritiera > Heritiera littoralis. The sequence continues at coordinate 253,640 of JAPDPK010000230.1, forward strand.
CATCAGCTCTAGTCTGAATTGATTACGATTATAGAAGCTAACCCGTGTGTGTGTGTGTGAGAGCACCTTCTTATTGTTGTCCGTTTCAAGGATTGCTGTGTCTAAGAATAAGGGCAGACATCAGCTCTAGTCTGAATTGATTACGATTATAGAAGCTAACCCGTGTGTGTGTGTGAAAGCAATTGTGTCAAATAATACAATACCTTCGCAGGCCATGTAAGATGAGAATCGCAGTGGCCTTATATAGACGCATCAAATTTTGAGGCTTTCTTATCATCTCCATGGCTCAACTTCCTAACCCAAATCTTGGTCATCTTAGTATCTGATGATTTCAGGTTAAAGATAGTATAAATATTTTAGCAGCGCAAAAAGTATTGATGAAAATTTTGAAGTTATCAAGCATTAAAGCAAAACAGAATTTCAAATATTCTTACACTATTGTGCGTGCGTGTGTGTGTGTGTGTGAAAGCAACTGTGTCAAATAATACAATACCTTCGCAGGCCATGTAAGATGAGAATCGCAGTGGCCTTATATAGACGCATCAAATTTTGAGGCTTTCTTATCATCTCCATGGCTCAACTTCCTAACCCAAATCTTAGTCATCTTAGTATCTGATGATTTCAGGTTAAAGATAGTATAATTATTTTAGCAGCGCAAAAAGTATTGATGAAAATTTTGAAGTTATCAAGCATTAAAGCAAAACAGAATTTCAAATATTCTTACACTATTGACAATTTGTTCCTCAGGAAGACAATCTTCCTATCAACATAAGATGCATTGCTTTTTTTTTCCTAAATCAGTCAATTTTCATTGATTTGTTAATATAATGGAAAACATTCCTAAAACAAAAGAAAACCAGGAAAATTATATACAGTAACCATTCAACTCGTATCAGTCGCAAGCAAAAAATACAAAGTATTTCTAAAACCAAAACACACAAAAATCCCAAACTTAAGACAAAGCACACCTCAGTCAATCCCATCATAATCTCAATCCGCATTATAATCCTTGACCCTTGCCATCTCAATGGGTAACCACCAGGCCATGAAAGTTTCTATTTGTCCACTCAAATGCCGATTCTCTATTAGGTAAGGCATGAATAAAAGAACATATCCGATTGACCTAAAGCATTCCATGATTACCATGTTCCCAAATAATCTTATCCTCCCTATTTGGTACCATCTGTAACCTTTCCAGTTTGTCGCACATCTCCTTGAGCATATTTGAGTCCTAATGGAATAATGCTCTTCCCCGACCATCCACTAACATTTGGATAGCACCAATCATATTTTTCATAAGGCCATATGTTCTTATCAAACTCTCATCAATCACCTCCATCTTTGTTTCTTTTAAGAGCACCTTATCCACACTGTAACTGTTAATCATGCATCTTATCACACCACAATTTGTTGAGCTCCCTAATCCTCTTATATTCCAGTAAACTAATTTTCCTATTATCCTCTACCCCACTCAATAACAACTCCTCCTATCATATTTCTTTTAACTCTATTAACCTTTCCATAATCAATCTATCTTCACAATTTGCAGATATGCCTATTTTTTCCCTATTTCCCAAGTTTTGCTAGCCTCCTCTAAACATAAGATGCAATGCTATATAAAGAACTTGTGGAAATTGAAAAATATTGCACGAACTGTCATTGTATCAATTTTTTTTTTTTAAAATATACCAAAATGCAAATCTAAGTCATTTAAATTAGTCCAAACTCAAGATTCTATAATAGTATATGTAGGCAAAACATTTTAATAATCCTTTATAAGTAACTTCAAATATAACTCCAGCATAATAGTCAAGAGCTCTAGCAAGACAAATCAAAACCACTTTATCTATGCAAAAATTCCATTTTCCACTACCTTTATATCGAAACTGAGTTTGTAAGTAGATAAAGAAACAGAGTTTAAAAATTATAAAAAAAAAATATTTTTCAAGTATCAATCACTAACAACATTGATATATTTTTATTCTAAATTATTTCTTTCAATTACCTGGACAAAGAAGACTGTAATAACTTGACAGCAGAAACAACATAGATCTTTGAAACAACAAAACAATTTTTGAACTCTTTCTTTAAAATTAAATTCTATTTATAGTTTGGCAATCACAAAATAATAAAAAGTCATAAATAAAGAAATAAATATCAATAAAAGATTAGTACTGTAGACATCAATAGATATAATTTGTTTAGTTAGAAGTTAATAATTAACACTATGAATAAATAAAAAAAGAACATGAGAAAAAAAATTCAATGGTTAGTTTAAACAATAAAAACTAAACTTGATCATTACGAACTTTAAAAACATCTTTTAATTTACACAGCCTTTTTTTATCATGAGAAAAAGTCAAAGACTCAACCTTTAGTCTAGAAGAAAAGACATCTATCGAATAAAAGGATTAATAAGTCAAAATAAAGAAATAATAAAAAAGTGATAAGGGAGGAAAAACCTCAAAAAAGTTAAGCTATGAATAAAACGATAAGAATCATATAATACATACTTTCAAAAAACATATATGAATACAGGGAGCAAAAGTTTTAGCCAGAAATTGTTAATGGCACATTTAGCCTATCAAGACATAAACAAAGAAGACCAAAAAAGAAAACATACCATTTGCTTCTTCATGATGAAAAAAGAGAAGAAAAAAATGTAAAATTTAAGATAAGGTAATCTTATTTAAAGAAACTAAAGAGCTACCTGATGATTAAGCATAGATTTGCAGATTTAGTGATTGAGTGAAAGAGCACATGTTAATGATCTACATAAACATTAATATCAAGTAAGTTAATTCAGTTTATGAAACGAACAAATTTGAATTAAATAATAAATATCTAAATAATACAACAATTCAACAATAATTAGCAAGGAATGAGATATTAATTAAGCAGACAGGGTGACATGTCATCTCCATAGATTTAATATCTAGTTTTCAATGAAAAATCATTAAGAAGGAAATGGTAATTTCCAAGTTCACCTCAAAAATCAAATCTAAATAAGAAAAGATTATTAACAACATAGAAGTCATCACCAATATGACTTTTTGGTTCAATCCCATTGAAAGTAAAGATTATAGATGAGTCAAAAGCTAATAAATCCACTCATAGTCAGATATGCAATGCCACGTTTAAAAATAATAAGTGTAGAAAAAAGAATAAATTTAAGAAACATAGAAACAATGACAAAAGTGAAAAACATTACATGAATTTTAGGTAGAATGCATTCTGACACTGCAAAGCATTGAAAAAAAATAAAAAAAAAAAGCTAATAAAACATTTAAATTAAGATTTTATCCAACAATAAGATCAAATAAAAAGAGATCATGAAATAGTAAAATGTAGTATTTTCTTTCTACATCTTCAATGTACTCTATTCATATCGAGTGGACAACTAAATATATAAAAATAAAGAAACACCTAAAAATCACGCTGCCCTTTTACGATAATAAATGTATACCAGATTTAGATTATGCTGTTATAAGTAAAAGCATGTCACTTTTTAATTTGTTTGAATCTATGGTGGACTTATTGTAATTATCGAAAAAATTGCAATTAGCAAAATATGAAAAACTAACTTCTGAGGAAGTCATTCTCTAGACATCCATTGCATTATTTACAATCATGATAGCTATCATGATTAAAACCAATTTCTAGCCTTAATATGATTGTATTTCAGTTAATGCTTAACAATCTAGCTACAGTCCTATTCCTTTTACTTTGAATGCATGAGTGAAGAATAAAACATGCAAAGTTTCTATATATATACATGTTCTGCCAAATGTTTCATTACAATTTAAGTTAAAATGCATAAAAGAAGATTATAAAACATGTTATGTCTCGTGTTTTTGTAGTTGTCAGTCCAAAATATAAATTCCACCAATTTTCAGAGACTTTTAAACCTAGAAGAAGCCAAACCAATTTAATGTAATTCAATTTCAATACATTATTATATGTTCACTTGCATGCCTAAAGCCCATGTAAGCCAACTTTAACATGCTGTAAGTTAGTATTTAATTCCAAAAGAGACAAACAATGGTATGTGTTTAGCTCATCTGTAAACCAACAATTTTATTTAATTTGTAATTCAAATAATCCAATAGAATCTCAAAAATTTCACTTTTTTTATCATCTCATATATTTGTTGTCCTAGATTTAGAGGGGCGATAGTTGTATAATTGACATTACAATTTAACAGTCCAATACAAGAGCATATCATCGCTTTTTAACTTTCTCAAAACTCAAATCTAAATGGTAAAATACCAATAATATCCGAAAAAGCGAAATAGTAACAAAATAATTTATTAGTATCCGAAAGAAAATTTTACTAAAGGCAACCTAAGATTGTAAAATGTCAAGAATAGATATCTTTTGAGGTAAAAATTAAATAACCTCACATCCTTAAAAGAGAAAAAATGATCATACACCTAAAAAAACAATGCTTAGTTCAAATATAAAATAATTGATAATTAACTATACAAAAAAAAATTATAAATCTGACACTTTGAACCTTACCCATTATATAGCAAAGGTATAGGACTCCAGCACTGAAAACCTCAAATAAGAAAAATATAGTATGAGACAGGTTTGAACATTTCCTATTATCTTCATTTTTTTCTGTCTGCAAAAATAAATAAATAAATAAAATACACATTTCAAGAGATAAAAAAGTAGCATATCAAGTGACATCTTCATACCTGTGTATGGTTAAGTTCACTTAGATCGTCATAACAGTTGATCTTCTTCACATCCGAGGAATAAAAGCCAAAAATAAATAATATATATTAAAAGTAAAATAGAAAAAATTCAATAAAAATTTTTAACTTATGATAAATGAATTTTTTAATTCAAATTTGTTTAATTGATATAACCAACTTTATAGAAAAAAATACTTATTAAAAAAATTTTTAAAAAATCAAAACTCTTTTTTCATTATGTTTTTTCCCTTCAGCCAATGTAAGCACCCATATCCACCAAGCATCCAAAACCACAATATCTAAAAGTAAAAGAAAATGAAAAAAAAAAAATGCAAAGAAAGTCATGGAAGGATACAAAACAGACAGCACCCTCAATTTTTTTTTTGCTTTTTTTAGAATTAATGGAAAAGAAAAAGTTAGAATAAAAAGGAAAAAAATTCAAAGCAAGAAAATAGAAAAAAAAAAGAAGCATGTTTATTTTTTTTCTGTTCTTTCATATTGAAAGAGAAAAATACATAATAAAAGGAAAAATGGGAAAAGAAAGAATTGTGAATTTAAGAAAAAAAATAAAAAGAAATCTAAAAGTACTTGAGTATGGTTAGCTCTACCAAATCCAAAACAAAAGAAAGATTAGAGAAATAAAAGATGTAAAAATCGTGCATCAATCCAAAAGCAAAATGAATGAGAAAGAAATTAAAAAAGAAAAAAAAAACTTTTGACTTTCAAAAGCAAAATCATATGTATAGATAATCCAAAATGGTGTCTGATGAGGATGAAGTTTCTGGAGAGAAAAAGAAAACATTTTACGGTTTAACTTTTCAAATCCAAATAAAAATGATAAAGACCAAAAGTTGTACAAAGATACCCACACAAGTAAAGCGTTGGAGTGGTTGAAAGCATTTTATTTTTGTTTTTATTTTTATGGGGAAGAAGATTATTTGAGGTACGTAGCATGTTTTGGGGTTTGGAAATGGGAATTCAGATTGTTTGGATATAGAGAAAATTTTGATAAAGAGAAAGTCAAGTCATTTTTGAGAATATTTTTGGGTTTGGCAAAGTGTTTTTGAGAGACTCAAGATAACAGAAGGTGGGTACCAACTTGAGTGCCGGTGTCCTCCTCGTCGGCGGCGAGAGATTGCTCTTCGTCTTCTCTAGATGGACACAAAATAAAACATAAAAAAATATGAAGCTGGGACACAAAAAAAGGAGTGAAAATTATTAAAGGAGAAAAATATGACCAAATATAGACCATGCACGACATTTGGAGTCGAGAAAATGAAGAAAAGATATGGAAGGCAAAATTGAAATGACAACAGAAAACGTGGCAGAAGGTGATGGGAAGAAAGGGAGCAGGTAAATTTTACTGCCAATGAGAATAGGAACAATCGTACAGCGAAGGACGTAAATAAAATCATACCGAGCAGTGTAGAGAAAATGGCGGCAGAAAAAAGAGAATGGAGTATGAGGGGGAAGGAAATTAGCAGAGAGATAATGTCAGAGAAGTTAATTCAGCTCCTTCATCGATGAACACGATAAAGGGATAGCAAAAAAGACAGATGGAGCCCACAATCGCTCGAACAGAGCTGTTTTCACTCTATTCCAACACAATAAAATGACAAAAAAAAACATATACAAAGCATATTTGCAAAACAGTACAGGGAAATAAACATGCACATGTAAAAGCATAAGGGCAAAAATAGTATTGTACACACAAACAATGAGTGCCACGACAGGATAATCGAGAGTGCGAAGGAAAATCCAACAACGTACCGAAGAAAAAATATTTTTTCAATTCTGCAGGAATAGAGCAAAACATGGGAGAAAATATGAAAAGCGTCAAAACGACAGAAAATAAACAGACGTAAAAGAACGAAAAAAAAAACAGATGTAAAAGGAACCGCAACGTGGCAAAATGGAAGAGTGGATACGCGTTCGCCAGTGAAAGCATGAGCGTGGAAGCATGAGGTTTCAGCCTTTTTTCCAACTTTAATAGTATAGATATGTTACATCAATATTATTTTATGAGAATGAATGTTAGATGACTAAAAGATTATATACACAAAAAATGAGTAGTAAAAATGTGAATGCTACAATGAATGTGCAGATATACGAAAATGATAAAATGAAAATCGAAGGCATTCGCAAAACGGTTGGAATGCATCTATCTAAACAAGGTGCGTGAATATTATTTACGTTAGTTGGACATATACGATGTATACATACCTATGGATGTTTTAGTTAGAAGAATGAAAGTTATGAATGATGAAAAAAAAGGTCAAGATTAAAGAAAAGGTCGAAAAAAAAACTTGGAATGAAGTCATTCAAAAAAAAAAATATAATGAGATGAGTATTGAAAGAACACACTATCTTGAATAGAAATAAATGGAGGAGGAGAACTCATATACTGACGACTTATTATGTATCCTATCCTAACATTAGGATAAAAGCTCTGGATATGATGAAAATAGTGAATTAATTTGACAAAAATACAAAATGAAATAAGAAAAAATCTTTGTGCAATTTTTTTTTTCAAATTTTCATTAACAATTGTAAATAGAGTTTTTTTTTTAAAAATCTAATTATAAAAGAACACTCCAATGCTTAAAACTGAAAATCTAATCTTGGATGTTTCAAATTTGAATTTTGGAATGAATAATATTGAATTTATGGAATTGCGAAAAATAATTGTTTATTGTGCAGCCCAATCATAGATAGATTAAGAAAATAATTAAATAAATATAATGAATGAATTTTTTGTTAAAATATCTATTTAAATAAAACTCTTAGTGATTTTATTTATGCATGATCACTCAAATTTGTTAATTTGCTTTATTTTTATAATTCAAATATATATATATATAAATTAAGGAATTAATCACCAACATTTATTTTAATTTTATTTGGTCATCTTATTATTAAAGAGTAACCTAATAATTACATAATTTGTCATGTATGCGTGCAGTGACCATATGGCGTGGCCATATCATTTGAGAAGCCTCGTTTCTTCAAAAATTTAAAACAAATGATAAATTGTTTTTTTGCCTGAAATTAACAACAATTGAAGAAATGAACAACAATGAAAACTTATTATTGCACCTAAAAACCTGCTTTCAGGATTGTTATTTGACCAAAGGTCCCCAGGCCAACAAGCAAGCCATAATGGCAAAGTAAAACTACAACATTAGGTTAGCCTAGCTTTCTCTTTCTTTCTTTTTTCTTTTTCTTTTTTCTTGGTTTTTTTGTTCATTTATATATATATATATATATATATATATATTTCTCTTTCATATTTTTTTTGTTTGGTCGGGACACGTCACTAACTCCAAAATCGGTTGATTACTCACGCATCACACACACATGCACGATGTGAGACGGAGAGGAAAACCTTCGAAGAATAAAGCTAATACTTTAGTTTTCACATAGAACCAACATTGAAAGACAAGCACACATGATTTTTTTGTTTGAACGGGACATGCCACTAACTTCAAAACTAGTTGATTTGGGTTAGCGCGAAACCCCTTTTAAACACACATACCACCCACACATGCACGATGTGAGACAGAGATGAAAACTCCGGAAAGGTAAAACTAATGCTTTAGTTCTCACATACAACCAACATTGAAAGACAAACTTGATTAGATTGATACTGATTGGACAATACTTTACCCTTAAAATATTTAAGCCAAACCTGAATTTTTTTTAAAAAATATCATTTAAATGTGATTTTTCAAAGGACATTCATATCATGTGATCACTGTTATCATACATGACAAGTCACGTTATAATTTCAATTGATGTAGATTATGTTAGATAATATGTCTATATCATGTGATCACTCTCATCGTATGTAACAAGTCATTTCATTATTATGTTACTTTTTAATGATTGTATCATAAAAAATAATTACAAAAATATAGATAACTAATTTTTATATTTGTAGATGAGTAATCAAAAATAAAAAAAAATCAAAATTAAATGATTAATCTACTAATTTATCCAAATTAAATACCCAATCAAGGACCAACAAAGACCAACAAGTGTTTAAAAAAAATAGAAGTGAACTTTTTTCTATTTATTTGAACATGGTTCGAATCCTGTGATCGTCATTGTTGGAAGGACTTTACTATTTATCACTTTTGACACGAAAAAAATTAATCTTAGATCTTAAAACAGATAAAAATACTTATAATTACATAAAAGAAAACCCAATCCAGGACTGCAAAATCGGAATTGGATACCCAAGCCTGCTTTGCAAAGTGACACCTCGTATCTCACTATCAGTTCAAACTTAGGCATAGAAGTTTTAATAATTTTTTTTAACACAGTATTTTACATTATGAGAAGTACTTCCTAATTCATAAATCTCACCCCTTATTGAATTCGTGATTTTCAAATTAAAATCTTAAGTTTGCTAGGATAACCTCAAGGACGGCAAAAACACTGTTAGTGCGAGAAAAACAGTGAAAACAAAAAGTAAAAACAAAATTGGTATCTATATATACGATGTTAAACTATGAAGGATGAAATAGCAAAAAATATGGCAGAAGAAGTGAAGCTTTTCAAGACATGGTCAAGCCCATTCGGTTTAAGGGTTGTTTGGGCGTTGCAGCTCAAGGGTATACAATATGATGCAGTGGATGAAGATCTATCTAACAAGAGTGATTTGCTTCTTCAGTATAACCCTGTCTACAAGAAAGTTCCAGTTCTTGTTCACAATGGAAAACCAATCTCAGAGTCACTTGTGATTCTTGAATATATTGATGAGACATGGAAGCAAAATCCGATATTGTCCGAAGATCCTTTAGAGAAAGCCAGGGAACGCTTTTGGGCGAAATTTAGCGATGAAAAGGTAAAAAATTTAGTTTCTGTAAGGAATGGTTTTTGTCAGTGATAAACATGAGAAACATCTGTTTCTTCTTAATGCAGCTTATACCATCAATATGGGGTGTTTTTAGCAGAGAAGGAAAAGAGAGAGAGGAAGCTATTGCTGCAGCACTGGAGAACCTGAAATTTTTAGAGGAAGAGCTGAAGGAAAAAAAATTCTTCGGTGGAGAGAAGATAGGATTGGCTGACCTTGCTTTTGGTTGGCTTGCTAACTTGATCTGTGTTCTTGAAGAGGTAACTGGCTTGAAACTAATTGATGAGAGATTTCCATTGTTATCGGCCTGGATGCTAGAGTTTTCCGAGCTCCCAATAACTAAAGATTACTGGCCACCTCATGACAAGCTAGTCGTCAAGTACCGAGCACTTTATGAGAAATTCCACCCTGCAAAATAACCTGTTGTGATGTTTTCCATGGATGTTTCACATTTCACATTAAAATTTATGCATCATATCGCTTCCAATAACTTCAAGCTGTTTCTCTAGACAATTATCATAAATGGGCTGTCAAGGGATAGAACTTGTAATAGTGGAGACATATTGCCTTACGAATTATATCAGACTTTTTGCTGAATTTTCACTTGTTATTCATGGCATCTAGCTCCTAGACTGTAGAATGCAAAGAAACAACTTAATCAAATGAATTGTAATCGGAAACAAATAATAATACAATAAATACATGCAGGGTCCACTCTCAGAACAAAATCTGCCATGAATTTCCATTCTTTTTTTCCCAATCTTTATGCCTGCATAGAAGGTCCAAGCCAGCAATAAGGTGAATATTTACAAGCAGATAAGTCTAGATACCTATTGACAATGTGTTTTGTTTATGACAAATGCCAGCTATAGAAACAAACAGATTATATTAGTTGTTTTGAAGAAGCATCGGTTTTTTCAAGAGAGGTTATATTCTCATTGTCCTTTGTGATACACTATGATAGTAAGTAACTATAAAAAGTCATCCTTGAAAAAGTTAAGAAATCATGTATAGTAAGAAAAAGAAAGTGACAACAGTAACCTGATAAATTGAAATTATGAATTTAGTTGTCAGAACACAGGCCCAATTACCTGTGTTTTTCCTTTCAATTCATCACATTGGAGAACTCTGCACATAAGAAAAATAAGTATATAGGCAGTCTGCTTCAGAATTTCCACAAGTTGAATGACTTGAAGAAGAAATTATCATATACAAGCCTGTTTCTCTTCTCTTGGATAAATTTTTCAAGAAGATTACTCCTCAAGCTCAACTATAATTAAATCTGCAGCATGGTTGTGCTATTCTGAGGTATTTAAAAGATAAGATAAAGTAAAGAGATCCGTCACCAGTGATCTCCACAACTACATGTTCCATCCTTGAAAACATGAAAGCGATTGGCATCTCTTACTAATATTTCTCTTTGCATGATCATTGATATATACTTGGTCACAGTGTGACAATCCCCACAAACACGAAGGTTTTTCATAATCTGCAATGGAGTCCCGGGACTTGTGTTTAATAATCCAAATGCTATGGCAAGCCTTTCACTGTGCCCACAAAGCAGTTCTCTTTTCTCATCCTCCTCAACATCATGCAAAACATATCTCAGATCAGCAACATAACCTTCCTTAGCCATCAAACCAGAAATTGTCCCTAAAAACTTATTAACCTCCTCAAACTGCTCAAAGAACTTATCCCCAGTTCCAAACACATACAACCTTCTTTTAATTTCTATCCAGCTACATCCAGGATCTTTTTTGAGCCCTCTAAGTTTTATGTTTTTTCGTATCATTCTCACTTGTTCCCACTTCCCTAAAGTGGCATATACATTTGATACTAAAACATAATACCCAGTATCATTTGACTTTAATTCAAGGATCTGCTTAGAAACACGTTCTGCGACCTCTATGTTTCCACTCGACCGACAAGCACTAAGTAGAGATCCCCATATGCTTGCATCTGGCTTCAATGGCATTGAATTAATAAACTCCTCTGCTTTAGATATCAATCCAGAACGGGAAAGAAGATCAACTACACAAGCATAATGTTCAATTCTAGGCTTCAAATTGTAATCTTTCTGCATCTGGTCGAAACAAGCCAAACCCTCTTCTACCAAACCTGAATGGCTACAAGCATAGATGATGGCAACAAAGGCAACATGGTCAGGAATAACACCAGTTGCTTTCATATCTTCAAAAGCTCTCACTGCTTTCTTGCCTTCACCGTACATCCCATAAGCAGAGATCATAGCAGTCCATGTCACAACATCTCTCACTTTCATGCAGTCAAATACTCGCACAGAATTTTTTAAACTACCACATTTAGAGTGCATTTCAATCAGTGCATTCCCAGTTGGAACATCTGCTTCAAATCCAAATCTCAAAATACAGCCATGGATCTCTTTCCCTTGCCGTTTGGCAGCAAACAAGGAGCACATAGGCAAGATGCCTAAGACAGTGGCCACATCAGGCATCACTCCCTCTGTCCTCATTTGATTAATCATTCTCAAAGCTAAAGTGAAATCCCCAGATTGAACACATGCTGTGATAATTGTATTCCATGTTACTCTATCACGAGTTTTCATGTTTTTGAATATTTTCAGTGAGTCATTTATTTGCCGACATTTAGCATACACATCAACCATAGAATTATTGACAATGAGATCTGAATCAAATCCCAATTTAATTACATCACAGTGAATCTTTTTGCCCAGGTCCTTGTCTGCTAACTGAGTAGAAACAGAGAGAAGCATTATACAAGTGATATAATCAAATTTCAAGTCAACCTTCATAGCCTTAGAAAGTTTCAATGCTTCATCATAATCACCATATTGAATATAACAATTAATCATTGAGTTCCATGAGACTGAATCCCTGCGTATCATTCTGTCAAATACATCACGCGAAGCTAGCAAGTCACCACATTTTGCATACATATCAATAAGAATATTATCAGCAGTAACATCGCACTGATACCAACTTTCTTTCATGTATTCATGAACAAATTTTCCAAATTCCAAGTCACCTAAATGACCACAAGCACGAAGAACAGAAGTAATTGTCAGCAAATCAGGTTTGAACTTATTCACCATCAGCATAAACAACTCAATGGACTCTTTAAATAACTCCATCTGAGAATACCCACATATCAACGTATTCCAACTAACAGTATCTCTAACTACCATCTCATCAAAAATCCTTCGTGCATCAAGAAGCCTATTAAACTTGAAGTACATAGAAAGAAGTGCATTACTTACAACGACATCGCCATGAAGCCCAATCTTCTCAACCAAACAATGAACTATCTCACCTTCTTTAACATGCACCAATCCTCCACATGCAGGCAAAACACTCGATACAGTGAAAGAATCCGGCATAATTCCCGCCATTCTTGCCATATAATAAACTTCCAATGCTTCTTCCCAATACCCATTTGCACTATACCCCGAAATCAAACTATTCCAAGACACAACATCCTTTTCGGGCATTCCATCAAACACATTTAAAGCTTCAGCCAAACAACCAAATCGTGCATACATATCAACCAAAGCATTCCCAATATACAAATCCGAGCCTAAACCCATCTCCAGAACGATCTCACGAACAACTTTTCCCATTTCAATATCAACCAAAGCAGCACAGGAGTTGACAACTGAAGGAAACGTGTATTTATCAGGTAAAACATCCATTTTTCGCATTTGCCTGTAAAAACCAAGTGCTTTAGAGAATAACCCATTGTGGGTAAGAGCTCTAACGATTGAATTCCATTGGTAAACATTGGCTGTTGGTGAAACTTGGCGGAAAACTGAGAGTGAAGAAGTTGGGTCCTTGAACTGAGCATATTTGCTTATGAGTTTACCAGAGAAGAAGGCAGATTTTTCAAGTCCTAGTGTTATAATTATTGAGTGGATTTTTTGAAGTTGTTTAGAGTTTGATGCGGATGATAAGGCTTTTGAGAGTGAAGAGTAAAGGATTTGACTTTTAGCTTCATGTGAAGTGCTAAACTTGGTTGTTGTTTTCATGAAGCTTGAGCATGGCTTTTGCATTTGGAGTTAGATTCCCTCCCAAAGACGTTTCCTCAATGCAATGGAGGTTACCTTAAATTACACAATTTTATATTTATTTTTATGCGTAACGTATAAAAATAATTATAGTACATAAATATTCATGAAAAAAATAAATAATTTGAAATTTTCTTTAACAATTTAATTATTTATACTAAATTTCACGAAAAAAAATTGTTATACTAAATTGATATTCTATTAAGTTTACACTTATTTTTATGTATGTTTAAAAGTTTTAAACTTTTTTTTTTCATAATGTATGACAATTTAACTCATTTTACATCAATTGGCATTAATTTTAAGACTATTTTCATATTTTTACGTTAAAATAAAAAAAATGGCCATGGGACATTATTATCCGTAAGAAAATATAAATAATTTATTTTTATGTTACCAATTTAATTATTTACGTTCTATTTTTCGTGATTTTTTTATTTTATTCATTCCTAAGAAGAAAAAGAAGCGAATTGAGCCAGAAGTGAGCAAACGGTTGGTTCAGTTATTTCAACTCGGTTATACAAAATATCGAATTAACCAACCAAGCAAGACTACCCAACCGAACTGATCGATCGAAGAAAAGAAAACAGACAAAAGACCAAGCCCGACTTCCTTCGATCGGTCGATTAGTTATTTCGGTTACTCCTACATTATAGCAATCAATTCCAGCAAGTTCTTGTAGTAATAATTCAAGGCAAGTTTATTGAATTTTGATTGTATTTGACATTCATTATAGATATATAGTTGGTGGATTTATTGGCTTTGCTATTGAGGTTGGGCTCCCATCTTAAGAGTTCTAGATTTGAGGTTCCTCAAGTTAGAAGATAATCAAATCCTTAAACTAAAAATTTTCGAGTTTTCATTCAATTTTATGAATAAAACAGACAGTAGCATGTCTCAAATTTCAAAACTTAACTCAAAATTGCTTGAAAAACTATATATGCACATCACTATATCAGTAAATTAAAAAAAAATTAGCCAATCAGGGGCTCTTTCTCACCTAACCACAGTCACTACATGAATAGTAAATCAATGACACTACTGGCTGAATCGTTATCACTACAGCTAAACAACTTTAACTCAAAATTTTGATTCTAGACTTTACTGTCCCTTTAACATACCTTTGCACTCTTTTGGCTGCTCAAGGGTAAATATGGCTAAGACTACTAGTAAATCTAGATAATAAACTTGCTACAAATAGTAAATCAAGTCTTAAAGCAATGAGATAAAGTAGATTTCCAACCAACTTCTATATAGACTTTCATCTACCTTTCTTCATTCATCTTTTTTATTTTGTTTTTCACTTACCACGATGGGTATATCAAAAGATTTACAATCATTAGTTCAAAATTTTTTCAAAGCATATGTTTTTTTTCTTATATTGCTAATGACGGAACAATTCTAGCATTGTCTGAAATTCATAGTTCTTTTGGAAAAGAAACTTGACACTAATGAAGTTCGACTGCTCAAGTCTTCGTGCTAGCCATGAATCATCTCCTCATTTTGCCATCAAGATTAAGTTCTTCACAAACATGAGAGAAAGTGAAAAACTTTTGTTTTTTGTCATCTTGACAATAGCCGCCAACTTCTGATATTAGTAAAAAAATCTTCGTTCTTGGTCCTTCAATTTCGACTCATAGTAATGCTCTAAAGTTATCCAATGCTTAAAAATTTTCAACTAATTTCGACACACATGAATAGCCCTGTTTTTTGTCTTCATTTCAAATCCAATGTTACATTTTCTTTTCACTTCCACTTAATCACCATTCCTCATTTTCACATTTTCTTTTCACTTCCACTTATCACCATTCCTCATTTTCACTTGAATTGAAAGACAAATCCATATTCATTAAAGCAACCTTATCCCCAGTTACATGGTTACTATAACCACTATCCAAATGCACACCTTATTCTCCCTTTCATGAGTTTTATTACAACATTAAACAAGTTACATTCATCTTTTTTCTCCTTTGTAAAACTAGCTCGTTGTTCATTCTTGAATCTACAATCTTTTTGCGTATGGCCAAACTTCTTGCAATTGTAATATTGATGTTTTTTCTTTATTCCAACAATCCCTCTTAACATGATTGTTTTTTTTTTCTTACAAATATTACACTATTTTGAAGTGTTTTCATTATTGAATTGTTTTTTTTCTTACAAATATTACACTGTTTTGAAGTGTTTTCATTATTGAATTTCTTATCAAAGTTTGTCACGACCCGAATGTCGCAACAATACCTCTTGTTTGTACGAATGTGTAAAATTTATGGCTAATTTTTCGCTTTTCTATACTTGTTTTGTCTAAGTGCAATACAGTGAATTTTATTTCGAGACGTTAACTTCCTCGCCTTTTTTTATCACTTTACCCAGGTTAAATACATGCATAAAATTCACAATTAATATACAGCTCATGATTCCCACAATGGCAGTTGATTTATATTATGGCATTACTATCTCTAAATTCACCATAATCCTTTCTTTTAATGAGTCTAAATTTTCATCAGAACTTAAGTCCATTTCGAAATTATAACATTTCATCCATATGGTTCATATCTTCTTGCTTGGTCACTTGTTCATGCCATTCAATCATATATCCATGCTCATGCAAGGATTAGCAGTTCTATAATTCATCATTAACATAGTCTAGATGCTATTCCCTATCTTAAATTACATCCCATCTATAGTACTGAATCAAAAACAGTCTGAAATTGATATTAAGTACAAAAGAAGAGTATATATACCCAAAGTGCTCAAAATAATCTCCTTGGAGAGTTGGGACTCTATTTCAGGCTTGGAACTATTCGGATAACTCCGAAATACTCCCCCAACTCCGTGCTCAATCTGAAAAATTTAAATAACGTTTAATGAGCGAGGCTCAGTAAGTCATTTATATAAGTGCAGAGTTAGAATTATACTGTTCTAATGCAATTGCATGATGTCATGTGATGAGAATTCACTATTAAATCACTCTCTTATTCATCATGTAGTATATACCTGTTATGTTCTCAAGCTCAATGCAACAATACCTCAACATGTCATGAGATGTCTAAGCCATGAGATCATATTATGACTCTTAACATGTAACTATATATGAAGTGATTGCAGTCTTAAAACATATAGTACATATTCTTTTAAACATGTTCAAAACATGCAAAATATTAAACATCTCAATTTTGCTTTCAAGACATGCTTGAGGATATGCAAAATTTTCATTTCATGTCGCATGTAACTTTTGAAGCACATTTTGATGCCATGCACAATATCAAAATACATTTCATATATCATAAAGCCACATCAAGTTTAGAGTTCGTTTTCATTTTAAAAACATACTCTAAACTGCATTTCATATCGTTTTAGACTAGGCTAGATCCCTAATGCACTATCAATAAAGACTTAGATCACTGTAGCTAGCAGTGAAAATCATATCATCGTCCCTTGGAAACCAACTAGGGCACTATCTATGACCATAGATCTTATGTCTCTTAGCCCCACTGATTAGGTGAGACTGAGCCCTGTCCACAACTATTGTCGGACAAGCATCTATGCCTAATGAATAATCTCCAATTAGGCAGCTCCACTATGCTTTATTGAATTTAATTTCCTTAAGGTGCCTATAGTCTCATAAAACATTTAACTGTTCTCATGAAAATAGTGTCAAGTACGTAATACATTTCTTTAAATTCATTTACATATATACGTACATATGCGTACACTATAAATTCAATATTTTCAAAGCCATTTAAGCATCCAAAGTATTCTTGTAAACACGATAAGAATAAATCATTTCAAGTTTCATTTATAGTAAGAAGACATGCTTAATGGCAATAAAATTCAAGTAGATGAAATGAAAACAGTATAATGGGATGCTCATGAGTTGCATGAATGCTTATCATTCCATCTCATGATGTTTATGCCTCTATACCATATCAATTCATTTCCTGTTAATATCACACCACTATGGTACTTTATCGAGCTTAATATTGTACCTGCATTTCATTTCATTAAATCTAATCTCTAGGTATTCAAATCATTTCATCGTAAAACTTTAACCTATACAGGATAATCTTACTTCTACGTTATATAAACGTCTTACCTATGGTTAGCTAGATCGTGTCCGTCGTCCTCCCGTCGTGCTACACATTCACCAAAAATCTGACTTAATAATGTCTGGCCCAATTTCTACACGCTTATAAAAATTTCAATTCCAACTTAATACATATATACACACACACACTTAACATTAATGTAATTCAAATTCTCAAATCGAATTATCTCATCTTCCTACCTCCCTAATTCTTTTTCTTTTCTTTCCTTTGTTTTTTACCTTGTTTTCAAGTAAGTAGAGTGTGTGTGTATATGTGTGTGTGTATATATATATATTTAACACTAATATAATATAAATTCTTAAATCTAATTCTCTCATCTCCATATATACAAATATATATATTTATATCTATATATATTTTCTTCCTTTTTATTTCTTTTCCTTTCCTTTTCTTTCTTTCATTTCTTTTTTCTTTTTTTCTTACATTTCTTTTCTTTCTCTCTTCTTCCTTTCGGACCAATCTATACAGTGAAATTTTAGCCCTTTGAACAGCTCCAAAATCAGCCCAAAATGTGGGAGGATCCATACCACTCAAGCTCTTCTTCCTCTAGTCTTCCTATTAACTTCAACCAAGAAAAATCCAACCAATCTCTAGTCTTCACGAACTGTTCTGGTCAGCACCAACGATAGCTTAAAACAACCAAAGACAAATGCCTTAAACCCGACATTTTTGACCCTCCAAACAGCTTTCATTCACCCGTGTGTGTAGCAGCTCAATACCCTCTCGAATTGTCTTGTTTAGTTGGTATTTTCCTGCCTTATTATACCGCCCGTAGAGCATAAAAGAGAATGCCCTGTTTCAGACCTAGAATGCCACGCACAACCCCACTGTCTTGCTTGAACTAGCACCAAGTGAAGCCTTACGGTTCAGCTGAATTTCAGCTCCCAATAGCCTCTGTTTTCTTTTATCTGAACAGCCCCTCTATACTCCAAACGCCCTTTCCTTTGGTCCTTGTTTCAAGCCCGAAAGTACTACACCAATGGCGTCCTTAAAAATCACAGCAATGCCCACCTTGCTGCTGCAACTTCTGTCTTCATTTTGTGCCGTCGTTCTTCTGTTTCTCTCCACTCAGATTCGCTTAACAAGACAAGGGGAATGAAGTAAAGAAAGACGTATTCGGTGAGTGACGAAAATGAGTTGATGCGTGAGGTAGAGATCTACAAAGAGAGGTTGTGAGATTGAGAGAAAATGGGGGGCTTGAGAGTTAATGGTAGTCTATGGAAACAGTAAAGGGAGAGAGCCGGCTGAAGAGAATTGATGGAAGAGAAAATTGTTTCAAAGAAAGCAAAACAGATAATGAGAGTTGCTGTGTGATTCGACGGGTTGGTGGGACTTTTCCCATCAACCTGTAAAATATATATTATATATAATATTTTTTAATCATTTTATTACTTTATTATAATCAGTTATACATATTTTTATTTTATTCATTGTATATTATTTATTTATATATTTTTACATTTATACACATTACAAATTCTTTGTTCTTACAAATACGTTTGTACCTATATACGTATATTCCCGAATATATATATATTTAAATTCATGTATGTAATTTGCAATGATACATATACATATACATATATACACTTATCATATATATATATACACTTTTACTTCCTTTGATCATATATATATGCGTGTGTATATGTATATATATATATATTTTACATTTTATTATTCGTATTTATTTATGTACGTGCACATGTACGCATGCATGCACGCACATTGCATACATGTACGTTGTATGCGTTTAACTTGGTTCATGGCGTATGCAACCGATCCTTTATGTATATAGGTACAAACTCCTTTCGTATCTATTTAACGTACATTATATACATACGATATTCATGTACGTGTCATGTTATTCCCGAAGATGTCGATTCTTGCAATTATAGTCAAAATCTTACATTTGAAAATCTCAAAATTACATTGTTACATTTTATTCACTTGCATTGCCCGTTGAGTACATACTTGGTTTAGAAAATTTACGGCTCTCACAAAGTTGCCTCGACCTTTTCATCTTATACTTCGATCTCTATCTCTTCTTTTTTTTCTTTCCCATGTCAACCACTTTCAAAAGATTCATCTTTGAAGTGAGTGTGTGTTTATTGCCTCTTGTCCTCATGTTTGGATCAATCAAAAGTGAACTTAGATTAAAACTAATTCTCAATTTGTTTGTTGGAGTATTGTGCCAACTTCTACTCATATGATTTCAATACAGTCATAAACTCTTTAACATTTAAGGTGGAGAGGTATTTTGTATTTTTTTTATAACAATCACTATAAGATAACATTTTGTCAATATAGTAATCAATATTTTCTCTACATTTGACCATCACTAATTGTCACATCCTGTGTCCACATTTTTTACGTTATTCTACACAACTTATCCGGTTAGGCTGTCTGTGATACTTTACTTTTCATATTTATTTAACTATTAACTATAAAATTAGTAATATCAATTACATCCCCTATCTTAATTCTTAAGAAAGTAGTATTGAAAGTACGTCTAAATACAGAAAATAAATGATCATACCTCATATTATAAATCAAGCTGTCGCAATGTCTCCAAATGCACAGCTCGAAATTCTCAGATGTCAGATCTCACAGTCACCGAAAATCTGAAATGTTAAAATAGGGGAGTGAGCAAACCATGGCTCAGTAAGAGAGTTATATGCAACACTTGATATTTAGCTACCTATATGCTGAAAATAATTTTTCATTTTCTTTAAATCTTCCTAAAGGCTCTAAACTCACATGTAGGAAGGATACTACAGTCGGCTAGGGATCCGGATGGAATAAAGCAGGTATTTTGAAATACGTGTCTTGTCCCGGAACCTAGAAGCAACTGTAGAGAGTATTATATTCCTTGTCCTCAAAACAATATAATTTTCTTTTTCACAGAGTAAACCACTTATTTCTTTTCACTTCTGTATAATTTAAAATACGTGACAGTTCAAAAATAAAACAATGGTTTCCTTCAGTACAGTTAAAACACATGACAGTACAGTAGCAAAACTGTAGTTTACTTTCTTTCTCATTAGTACTGTAACCGTATCTTACAGTTTAGTAAAACAGTAATATTCAATACAGTACCATTCGGTAAAATAGTATCTTGCAAATCAGTAAAAAAGTATCTTGATACGGTTCAGTTAGTAAACAGTAAACAGTAGCCACTAATTCAGTAAACAGTATACGGTAGCTTTCAGTTTAGTATCATGGAGACCAGGCAAGACCCTAAATATATCATGCTATAATATCATCTCAAATAGGGGAAACACATGAGATCTATGGCTATAGTCTATGGGGTCCTCAGTGTGCATTGATCAGGTGTCCACTGGGACGCTGATAATAGGATTAGTATCTATCAGCACTAACACGTGACACGTGAGCATGATATGGAGCTTAGTAGTCTCAAAATAGTAAACACGTGATATAAACCCCATTTATGAAATCAATTTCACTGAATATAAGTTCAATCACTCCATAAATATTTATAAGGAAAATATTTTCATCTTATGAATAACAATTTATAAAATATTCATATTGGGGTAATCATTCCCGAAAATGTTCTAAATATTATAGAACAGTATAAATCACATTTTCCATACAGTGAAAACAGTTTATAAAATAATCACTGTAAAATATAAAAGGTCATAACTGTCCTTTTTCACCATAAAACATATACGCACGCTTTTCTGTGCTTTCTATCGAAAACATGATTTTCAAAGTTATCGGGATTCAAATCAATTATTTTTATGATTTATGAAAAATTAAAATATTTATTTTCCAAATCAACACTCTCGTCCCGTGTTTTCTCTGTAAATACATGCGGAGACCTTCTAGTCTCAAAATACTGTTTTCCACCTTTAATTACCTTTATGGAATTTTCTATAAACACTTATTTTCACAATTGAACCCATAAAGCTTATTTATAAAATCAAGTGAATATTTAAAAAAATATTATTAAAATATTCACTTTGGTCCTTTTCATTTTTCATCTCGTTTCACGTGAAATATCACCTACGGGATAAATTTCGGTGATTTCCTTTTTTCACCGTTCTCCAAAAAATGAATATTTTAAAATTAAACATCAGTATATTCATGTTTTCTGAAAACTAATCGATTTCTCAATTTTCGTGTTGGAAATTGTTTCTCGTGATGAAAAATCATTTATTATGATTTTTGGTAATTTTCCAATAATTTTCGGCAGTATAACGGCTGCCGATTGGCTAGCCTCCTACACGAAAAATACAGTTTAAATCTCAACCGATAAATCACCACAATTTTCTAACCAATCATTATCAATAGCATTTATAAAAATTAAATGCATAATTTAAAACATGTGTGCCAAATATCCTTACAGGCTGCACATGTCTCCCTTACTTGTCTAGGGAAGGCGACTGCCTCTCAAAGGTCGCGCCTGTGTTCACCTCTCCTGATTCCATTGTCTCGGTAATCGAGGATGGTTTTTTTGGAAATAAAATTCTAAACTTTAGAATTTTTCGATAATTTATTAAAAATCACTCGAAATAAATATTTCAAGATTCTTACCGAATTTTCGTAATTTTCGAATTTCTCAGGATTTTCCGTAATTTTCGAAATTTCCAAATTTCTAAAATTTCTCTTTTTCTCTTTTCTTTTCTTTCTTTTTCTCTTCTTTTCTTTTTCCTTTTTCTTTTCTTTTTCTTTTTCCTTTTTCTCCTTTTTCCTTTCCTGGCCGGACCAGTTCAGATCGGTCAGATCCCCTCATCGCCAGTTCTTCTCCGGCGGTTCAGTGGCCCCTCAGCTGGCCGGCGCCACGGTGAACCTGGATCCGGCCTCCGTTCATCCCGAATCGACGGCACGGCGGTGAATCTACTCAGTTTTGGTTCGGCCTCTTCCGCCTCTTCGCCCTTCCTCCTCCGCTGTTCTCCGCCTCTCTGGTGGCCTCCTACCTCTTCCTCTTCCTTCGTCGGTGCTTCGGTCACAGTGGCAGTGGCCGAATCGAATCGGCCGGCACTGCCACTTTCCCCTTCCTTTTTCCTTCTTGGCTTCCGCCGATCTTCCCTCATTCTCCGTTTCTATTTCTTTCCTTTTCCGTCGCCGGTCGTCTTCTCTTCCAGTCCTCGGCTCGCTGGCGACGTCGCTCCTCTTCTCTCTCCCTCACCGATGTTTATCGGCCTCCCGCTAGGAAGGGGTCGGGGTTGTCCCGATTCCTTCCTCTTTTGTTTTCCTTTTTCTATTTTGTTTTCTATTTAATTTATTAATATATAATATATTATATACTATATATTATATATTCTACATATAATATCTACCATATATTATACATATAATATTATTATATTATATATAGTATTGTACTATATATATAAAGATATATATTATGTATTACAAAATATATATCTAGTATATATATGTATATTTATATACTTTAAAATTAAATAACCTTTACATATATATATATATGTTATAATACAACATATATTGTATTTACATATATAGTTTCAAACTTTAATGTAAATTAATATTTATATTTCTCAAATATGTATATACTTTATATACATACAATGTTATATTTAATACATATGTACTATTTAAATTTATACAATAGTATATATATCTATATATACCTCTGTATATTAATATATACTATATAGTATTTCAATACATATGTATTTATATATAAAAATACATTTATATAATTTATAATTATACAAACATATTTCATTTTCATTTCTCATTTTCCTTATTTAATTTGGATTTCCATTTATCCAAATTAAATTTCCTTTTCATTATTCTTCATAATTTCTCATCTTATACTTATTTCCAATTTAATTTCCTTCACTCGAATTTTCCGATCCTTCACTTCCTCAATTCTCGGGATCTTTCCACAATATTCCGATCTCACCATTTTATTTATTTATTTTCTCCAATATTTATTTTCAATATTTATAATTTTTAATAAATGAAAAATTTTACGGTTATCACACTAATAGAATTATCATAACTCTTAATTTGATTAGACAACTTCGTAAATCTACTAAAACAATCATTCAAGTTCTCATTATTTTTCATCTCATGTTTCATAAATCTCTTCTTAAATATTGGAATTTGACATCATTTATTTATTTATTTTTGCTTTAAACTCTTGCTTCAAAATGTTCCAAGTCTCTTTTGTTTACCTTACTTTCTTAATTCTTGAAAAAAAATAATGGTTGAAAACTTTTGCACCATGCCAAAAATGCTAGCATTTGTAATTTTTTTCCCTAACTCATTTTGTTAACATTGTCGTTGAATTAGGTGCTTTATACTCGTTTGCAACAAACTTTAAAACATCAAATGAAATGAATTTTCAATTTTTACATGCCAAAATCATAATTTTCACATTTAAATAAAGAATATTAACATTGTTAAGTTCTGTATTACTAGTGTTAAATGAAACGTTATAAAAAAAATCATGGCTTTAATTTTCCAATTTTTAAATCTCGTTTCTTCACTCTTTTTTCTTATTTAGATATCTAGCTCTGATACCAGAATGTTTGTTGGTTAAAAGCATCTTGTTATAAAAAATACTTAAAAGGATAAATAAACTTTTATCATAAAGTAAATTTTTTTTTTTTACCTTAGTGTAAGGTTAGTCTTTATGAATAATAACCATTATATTTGTAAAATTTAATATAAACAAATAATTTTTTTATTATAAAAATATTGATCGATCATCATAATAACATAATTATGTAAGTATGAAATAAAAATGTTTTTTGGAATTTCATTCATTCCCAGGAATAGTATGAATAAAAAAAATATGGATACTTAACTCAATATAGGAGTGAACATTAAACAGGTGGAAATGGACATACTTGACCAAAATTGACCTATGTTGGTTTTCTCGAGTCAGGTAATTTTGGTGGGTCAACTTTGTTAGGCTTGGTGGCACCTACAATCGACTAAATCAATCAATTGTAGATTTCCAAAAAGGAAACTGATTTCCTTGAGATAACCGACCACCCTTATACTCAACCTTCCTTTCTATTTTTCTATCACTCTTCAAAAAAAAAAAACTTAAGTTTCTAATTTCCTTTTTGAAGCACTGTTTTGGCCTTCTTCATTCAGACTCTCTACCTTTCTTAGCTTCTTCCACATTAACTTCCTCTTTCCACTTTGTGTCTTCATCCTGCCTCCTTAGCCCCCACTCCTTTGTCAAAGAATTAGTTCTTTAATTTAGGGGTTCTTTTTAATTTACTGATGTATACCTTGTCTTGATGTTAGGTTAATCGAGAAATGATGTACTTTAAATTATCCTTCTGACTGATAGCCCAAAAGACCTTGATAGTGTCACGTAGTTCTAGTGTATAAGTGAATTAGAGAAGTGATAGTATATCAGTTATGAAATCGTTTTACGAAAGTGCATATTGAGATATTTTGAAACTTATACAAATTAGTTGTATGCATGCATTATAGAACAGTATACAATATGTTATTAACTCTGCTTCTATATGGTTAATTTACTAAGCTTTAACTCACTCTCCCGTTGTTTTTCATTATAGGTTAAGTTGAGATTGTACCATTACTGATTTCAGTACTTGGCTTTGCAATTTGAAGCTGCGAAGCACTCGCAGTGACTGTTCGGTATATATTTTAAACACGTAAACACTTATTTTTTAGGCAGTTTTTTGGCAATACTATAAATTAGGATGTGTGTTAGGTGATTGTATACTTACATTACATAACTTATCGATATCGGGATGTAAATGAATTTATATTGCTAAATATGTTGAAACCAATAAAGTATTAGAATATTTTGTAAATATATATTTCGGAGGGCCAAACAATCATATTTTTTGGTAGTTTCTTGATAAATGATAGATTATGGTGTGTAATAGAACAATGAGTGTCTAATTATGGATTATAGTATATTTGACAAGTGAATTGATTAATTGTCTCAAATTGGTCATAACAGACAAATTACTGTTTTATGCAGGAATTTTTAAGTGATATTTTAAAGTGATTTTGTGAATGATATTGTAACATTCGGTTTCTATAAAAATACCAATTAACTTTTTCCTTTTTCTTATAGTGGTTAGGCTGTTTGTTAGTATCATTTTCTTTATCTCATATTATATAAATCCAATTACGGTCATCTCATTGTATCAATATATCATTTTCAGATCCACAGTAATAAAATTTCATATCCATGAATAAACACATTCTTATATTTATAACATTTCACATATACAATTTCCCAGGTTCTATTCATCTATACATTTATAATCCTATTAATTTACATCCTTGTAATCATATATAAACAGTGAATACTGTACAAAATGTCTGGAATATATAATATAACACAATATACCTTCAGTGGACGATATGCGCGCCCCGAAAGAATACTATAGGCTCCAAAAGTAAGCTCCTCTACTGTGAGCAGAAATCACTGCAAATAGTTTGGGCAGAAAAATAGGGGATGAGTTTACACTCAGTAAAGAAAAGCATAAAAAAGAGTGGTACCATGCCACTATATGCAGTTTAAAAATCAATAATCAAATTCATTTTCATAAAATCAAACTCGTGAAATCATTCAAGCATTAGCATATAAAACTCATTCATCTTTCGTTACTTTTTCGTTGAAATCATATACTCTTATCGCAATTCATTTCATTCAAGTAAATCATTAAAATAAAATAACTGTATTCGTATCATGAAATCATATGCTTTAAAACTCGTTCACTTTTTCTCGTAACCTTTCGGTCAAATCATATTCTCTTCATATAAATCAAATTGAACAATCAATCATCGTTTATATATCATATATCAATGAGAAGATAAATCTCCAAGAGATTCATGCACAAATCTCGTATCTCATTAGGGACCTCGTATAGGAATTAGGCGTACCCATGAGGGGCCGGGATCCATCTCTAAGCCGTTCCTACCTCGTAACAATGGTCATTGTCAATAAGGTACTGGGGACTTGATTAAGGTCTCCTAGTCCTAATCATACATGTCTCGTATGCATGATCATCAAAGAATGATCAATCTCGTAAAATCATTTTCACATATCATTAAAATCATAATGAAAATCACTTTCATGTAACTATTTTAAATTGAGCTATAATATGTAAACAAATCAACATTTTATTTACTGTAACTAAATCTCATAAAATATCTCATTGCTATTTCAAATATTCAAGGATTTGAGTTATATAAAAATACTATTTATTTCATGCAATAATATTCGTTGTAAAATAATTAATTTAAAATAACATATGCAATTCATTTAACTCAAAACATACTTTAATTCATAAATAAATATTTTATTATTTATTTTATAAATCGGGCATGGATGCGATTAAGGGTGGATTTTTTTTCTAAAATTTTCGATAATGCTTCAGTAATTTCTATTCTAACCCCTTTCATAAAATCACGATTTATAATTCCAAATCATTCCATTTTCCCACATGCATGCACAGTAGTTCCTACACTACTTCCATAAACTATTTCTTACCTTAACTTGCAGCGTAAAATAACAATCCAATATCACTACTGTGCCACTTATTCCTCCAATTTTTAGCTGCAAAAATAACATCAAATAATTAATTCTCATTCCTATCAATAAAATTTCCTTTACTTTTCTTAATTTTCATATTGACTATTTTCACTTAATAAAAATGATATGGAAATCCTATGAATTTCATTTGGCCAATTTTGACCAATTCATTATGCTTATTTTCTTCTCATTATCATTTCTCAAATAATTTCTATTTTCTTTCAACTAAATCCTACAACTTTATTACCATCATCACTTACCAAAATCACTCCATCATCTTCATCACTTCATCATGGCCAAATGGCCTCAACTAATTTGAGCTTATGATTTCTGTAATTTATGAATCTAACCATCGTCATTATACCCTATGTAAACATTTTTATATATTCAATCATTAGAATTACTATGAATTCATTATATATATATATATATATATATATATATATTATATATATATATATATATATATATCTCCCTTGGCCAAATGTTTCCATGATTCTTACACTTTCAATATTCTCCCAATTTCCTTCAAATTTTCCATTCATTCATTTTCATCTCATCACCTATTATCATTTATTATTACCTAAGTATAAAATCTACCAAAATTCCCATTTTATTTTCTCATGACCGGTTGCCTAATAGTACACAAAAATTATTTTTTTTATTAATTAAAATCTATGGCTTCCTTCATCACATGGCCAGCAGCACATCTTCTCCACATTAGCTATTGAAGTCAACTTCCTCATCCCCTATTCTTCATTACCGGCTGTCCAATACCACCCTATTTTATGTTTTGTTAATTATTATTTTTATTTTTTTTAACTACATCTAACCTTGGAGAGATTTTCCTCACGCCACCAGCCAACATCAGCTTTTATTTCCACCTTTTTAAAACAACTAAAGTCAACATTTCTTTCCCTCATTTTTCTCTTCAAGCAGCTGTACAATATTGACTAAATTTCATGCTTTTATTTATTAAATTTTATGGCTATTTTATTGCATTACCAGCCACCATTGTTAACCCCTTTCACGCCTCTTTTCCCATTTTCTTAACATAACCGGCTGCACAATTTCTACTTCAAACCCCTGTTTTTGCTAATTAATTTTTATGTTTACATTTTATTTCATGACAGCCCTTATTCTCTCAACTATACACGCCATCATCATCAAGTCAGCCCCTAAAAGAAAACCCTCATAATCAACACCAATCAGCCCATTAAAATCAAATTTTAGTTGATTAAATTTCATGGCTGAGTTATACACCACCACACTAAACTCATGCTTTTGATTAATTAAAACCTATGGCTGCATGTATTTTCTGATCAGCCCTTATATTTTTCTGCATTCACGCCAACAACAGCCACGTTTAACCGCTCAAAATCCACCATAACAGAACACAAATTCAGGTTTATACATGTTTATACTTTAAATCGCGATTATATGCATCATCCATTCATCAAACAAAAGCATAATTATAAGACACAAGTGTAAAAACCATGGCTATTTTGTTACCTGTACAGGGACGTCACTGGCAGCAACAGAGTAGGTGATTTTTGGCTGATCTAAGCTGAACTTTTTAGGTGATTTAGAAGCTCATATGGTGAGGAATATTTTTCATGGAGGAAACTAGGTGATTTGGTAAGAGGAAGGGGGTGTTTCACTAGGCCAAAAGCATGGAAACCTTAGTAATCGGGAGAGAAAAACGTGAGCAGAAAAATACAGCAGAATGAGGCGGCAAGAAGGTTGCAGAAGGTGGTGATTTGGCTGTATTTTATTGGTAAATTATTGCATTTTTAATTATAAAAATTTGCCATGGTTTCAAACGATCTAAATGCCCTTTTAAAATTTACTTATTTACCAACAAATGCCACTGCACGGTAAAATGATGCCCCAGGTCTAGGGATGGCAATGGGTACCCTATAAACGGGTACCCGGTACTACCCTACCCGTTTAAGTAGGATTAGGGTAGTGTATAATCGGGTTCGGGTAGGGTTCGGGTAGTGAAATTACTACCCGTCACGGGTTAGGGTAGGGTTCGGGTAGTTACCTTAGGGTACCCGCTACCCGAACCCGATTATAAATAATAATTAATTAACACAATACTTATATGTTTTATATATCAATTATTTATTATTAATGTTTATTTAATTAAATTAAATCATTATATATTATAATTATGATTTTTAACTTTAATTTATTTTTATGAGTTAAATTAAATTTATTAATATAATGTTTTAATTAAGTTATTCTAAAATTAATTTTAATTTTAAATTTAAAAATCAAACTTTGACTTAATAAACGGGTAGTTAAACGGGTTCGGGTAGTTAAACGGGTATTTATATTTTATAGGGTTAGGGTTAGGGTAGCATAAATAAAAATAATCGGGTAGTTAATCGGGTTAGGGTATTATTAAAGTTAATCGGATTCGGGTTCGGGTATCCCAAATCTAGCGGGTACCCGACCCGTTTACATCCCTATCCAGGTCAGAATTAATTTAAATTTTCATTTATTTTATTTATTTTTTTCAGGTCAATTTGGGTCAAAGGTTGACTATTTTGACTAGTGTTTTCGAAAAGACTACTTTGCCCTTGCACAACTTCAATAATTTCAATTCTATCCCACTTATATTTTTTTATTTTTATTTTCAGATTTAATATTTTAATATTTATTATTTTGCCTATATTTAAGTCAAATAAGGTCAAAGGTTTACTTTCAAAGTGGTTTAGCCAAGTTTGGATAGTGAAATTACTAAACTACCCTTAAATGAATAAATTTCGTTTCGTTTGAATTGTTTTTAACATTTTCGCGTAATTCAATTTATGGACTGAATTTACGTGAAACTTCTTTACACGAGGCTTCTCATATAACAGTCGGTAGGTCCAAATTCAATTTGGTTAAACTATTATTTAGAAAATTTCATCCGAAGTATGGACACGATCATCATTTCCAAATTTGTTGGGCTTGAACTGAGGTATACTTATCTTAAGAAATTTGAAAACATGGTCTTCTTGACCTTTTAGTATTTCGGACCAAATTTTCACATTTTTCTACTTCGGAGGCTATCCGAGTTACAAATTACCTTGTGGGGCCCACTTGACTGTTTTCTCGATATCTCCATTACATATAGGAATTTATTTCTGGAACTTCGCTTAATATTCCACTTCAGCACCTTAAATAGATATAAGGAGAATAAAGAATTTTGGGCTCTCACAGATATTGAACTGGGACCTTAGGTATGTTGTCTTAAACTGTATAAAGTATATAGTTGCTTGATTTTACTGAATGACACTACTTATTTGATAAATCTAGTGTAAAGAAAAAGAAAAAAGTTAATTCGTATTTTCGAATTTCGCATAAGTGTATTGTTCTATTGTATATTTTCATCAAACAACATTTCATTCAAAAATCAACTAAAGAAGGCCAAGTGCAACTTGTGTATTACAAGTTTGTAAAATATGTGGCTGACATCTTTACAAAGGCACTACCAAGAGCAAAATTTCAATAATTGAGAGAAGTTTTAGAAGTTATGGAGTAGCAGATTAAGAAGGAGTATGTTATTATGTTATGTAATGTGCTAAAAGTAAATAGCATAGTAATGAATGAGTTGTTTGGGATCCTTTTTGTTTTTTGTTTCCTATTTTTAAAAATTTTTTTTGTTCAAAATTCTAAAAGTACAAAACAAGTTTGGTTACTGCTGTTACATATTGAAAATAAATATTTAAATTGTTTTCAATAATAATTCAATTTACAAAATAAAATTTTAAAAATTAAACAAAAATTATAACATATTCATTAAATAAATTTATATTAAACAATATTATCTTCACAATATTAAATAATATTATATTATACTATTTAATAGTAAATATCATCATTTAATCATTTTAGAATTTAATATAATTTAAATAGTATTATAAAAAATATAATATTTAATAAAATTATTATTTAATAATAATTCAATTAATAATAAAAAATCATATTTATTTAATAATATTATCTTATACTATTTAATAATAAATATTATCATTTAATCATTTTAGAGTTTAATATAATTTCAATTATATTAATATTATGTAATATTAAATAATATAAGCTTAATAGCCTAATATAACCTCAATATTTTACACAAAACAGATATAAACCTCAACCTTTCAAAATAATACGATTAAATAAAATAAATAAAAGGTTTAGGTCTTCTAAGCACTTAACATTTTATTTTACTATAAAAGCCCATAACAGATTGGGACTTAATGGTTGTTATTTTGAAAAGTTAGGGGGATCATTGTATCCATTTTGTGTGAAAGGTTGATGGTATATATGACTATTAAGCTAATAAAATATTAATATTTATTAATAATTCAATTAATAATAAAAGTAATATTAAATAAAATTATTTGATATTAATTTTTTTAGAAAATAATAGAAATTAATAAAATTCTAAAATATATATTAAATGATGAAATGAATTAATAAATTATAAATAAATTCAATAATGTTATTTAATTTACTTGTAATAATATTAAATTATTAAATAATATATATTGAACTAATTAATTTATAGTAAATTATTTAATTATTAAAATATATTTAATTTCATATAAAATAATATTATTTTATGTTAAGTATTCATTTATTTCATGATATTAAATTAATTAATAGTAACAATAATACATTTTAAACTTAATTAAAAAATAATATAATATTAAATATATTGTTTAGTAAAAGATATATTAAATAATAGCACTTAATAATGATATTAACTATTAACATATTAAAAGTATATTAAATGATATTATTTAAAAATATATAATATATTCAATAATATTAGACAATTTTAAATCAACTAATAATATAATATTATAGTTTTCTATAATTTATATTTAAATTATTTGTTACAGTTTCAATTATATATTTAAGTAAATATATTAATTTTAAAATTTTATTTTCAATTAAAAATGGTTTTATATTAAAATTTAATATTATTTTTATTTAAAAATTAATTAATTTAATTTTATTGTTTTTATTATGAAACATATACAAGATTATATTAATGCATAAACAATTTTCACTTGCGAATGAACAGTATTAGAAACTAAAACATGCTTCCAAAAATAGTGAAAATAATTTTCAACATTTTTGAAAATTTTCGTTTTTTTTTTAAAAAGGTACCAAACATGTTTTTGTTAAAGAAAATAAAATCAAAAACAGATAAAAATAAAAATAATACCAAATGATCCAGAAGTTTTTTGTCTTTTTAAAATTGTATTTGTTTTATATTATTTACATAACATTTAATTTTAGACACTTCAACAATTTAGGTGCCTTTCATTTTAAAATAATACCATAATGCATATGCTGATGTGAAAAGAGTGAGAACAAAATGCAAAACATATATATCGAAAGGTGACTGCTTGGATCCTTGTGTGTTCTGATTTGCTGCTGCGACGACCGCAATAATTCTGCTTCATTAATCATCAATTTTCAAGTATTTTTAGTGTAACAGGAGACTTTAGACACAGGAGACTTTAGACCACTTTTATTCCTTCTGCTCAATGGTTCCGCCTCTATTCTTCCTTTTCTTCATTCATTCACTTGTTTCATTCTCATTTAAAATTTGCTTTGCCGCTACGCACTTCGAAATCAGCCTGGACCAGAAGAAAATGTACTTTTTTTTCTCCAATTATAGTCTAATCATGCATACTGTGCTCTCCCGTGGGTTTCCAATAGCGACAAACTCTTTCTCCTTCAGCTTTTGGACAATATCGACAGAGTATCGATTTCCCAACGACCTTAAAATCTCATCTGATGCATTTTCTTCTTTTTGTTTGTCTGTGAACTCTCTTTCTTTTCATTTATGATGGGTGGAATTCTAGGCTACAGCAATTAAACAGCGTCTGCCCTGAGCTCCAGTAAGTTTTCCTCTATTGAGATCAACTATTATATATAGTACCAATAATATTTCCTTTCTATCAAATTTTAATGTCAAGAATATATATTTGGTTTTCTTTTATTACCTTTGATATATTTATAGTAGTAAGATTGAAACTGAATTGATCTATAAGTTAGAATCCCCTTATGTTGCTTGCTTTCGGTTGGTGGGACAAAGATGAAGTACTAAATGTGATAAACTTATTGACCATGAATGGTGGTTGAGTAGCACACTTTTTTCAACACAGTTGGCAGAATTGAAAAAAGAGTAACCTTTTGCCCAATCAAAAGAAATTTGGGTTCATAGAAAGACTTTCTTGTACTATCCTGAAAAGATTTAGAATTTTATGTATTTTACCATATATGTGTCAGTGTCATGACAGTATACATGATTCATGTAGTAGCTTATGAGCTCCTTGACTTGAGAACAAAACTTGGCCATTTTCGTAACTTATTGGAATCTACAGCGGATCCAATTCACAATAACTGTCTTTATATTGTTGTCACCATGCCTCTACATCCTCAGAATTTTTCAGAAAGTTATGGAACCAATTTCACTGAAAATTAAAGTGTTTAGATGATTGTATATATATTTATATCAAGAATTCGGGACGACTCTTTACTTTCAAGAGGCTTTTGCAGTTTCTTCGGAAAGGAAACAACTACTCCTGTTCACCCTGTCTCTTTAGATTACAGAATTTGTACTCTTGCTTTAGTTATCCATTACCTGATGATTTCCATGCTGTCAATTTCTTGCATACTGAGGCAATTCCTTTTTTCTTTTGGAGAAATTTTACCTCAAGGTATAGGAATATCTATAATTAACCCTTCAACATCAACTTTCATTACAAATAATAGAGCATTGTCCCTTGATAGATTTTGTTTGTTCTAACTTTTAGTTTCTTGATCGGTTCAACTCTTTATTAATTAAAAGCAGTTTTATTCAAACTTACAAACAGTACTACATAACGCTTTTAATACTGACGAGTGACAGTGGCTTACTTCGCTCATGCATGAAGTCACTTGAAAATGAAGTTCAATTCTTTTTGTTCTTACACTTAACCTAATGGTCCAATCCAACAATATTAACACTGAAGTTCAATCCAACGTGTAAAACCCCCACGATCGTTGTAAGTAGATGCATAAGCTATGCAAAAACTAATGACAGGTATTTCTTGTATGCTTTATTTTGTAAGGGGTGAAATATATAAATTTTCTATGTTTATATCAAAAGGACAGTAACTTTCTTTTAGTTTCAAAATATAAGACTTCTCTCGTTCGACTGTCCTTAAACCCAAAAATGATAAGCTCTAATCCTTCAATCCTAAATTCTAAAACCATAAACCTTAAACCCTCCCTAAACTTTAAGGGACAGAAATTGATAGTTTAAAACTAGGGGTTGGTATCCTTTGATAATAAGCATAGAGGGATTTATGAATTTCACCCGTTTTAAAGAGGTATTCAACTAAACAAGACCTAAGAAGCAAAGTCAACTTTAAGTTTAGGGTGAATATATATTTTCTTACAGGACTCAATAGGTAAAGAGTGAAAACCTACCAGTCAATATTGACTAACCAGCTTCTAATTATTGTTTTATAGTGCCGTAAATAGGCCAGACTCTATTTATTAGAAGGTGAAGCTCGGAAGCCATACCAGTGAACATTCATTAAAACATTTTCATTGGGAGACGGTTTGATTATGGCACATTTCGCTAATTGACATCAAAGGATTTCATAACCGGGACAACCATTTCTTTCACAAGACAAAACAGCAATCAGGTAAGAAAATGTTATATATTTTTTATTACACTTCAATAAGCAATTCTGTAGTGAATATTGGCTCTCTATATATATTGAAATTAACAGAGTTTTTCATGATAGCTATCTTTTTTTTAATCCTACTTGTTCATCAAAACTAGTCCTGTTTATACGATGAATTTTCTCATTTTCATAGGTAATTCCTTAGTGCTTGAACTATCTTTAGTCAAAACTAGGTGAAAGTAACTATATTTAATTATCTATAACTATATACTAGTTGCAACTTGCAAGAGCGAAATACAATTTCTTCTATTTCATCAATCGTTTTACGATTGCTTTCTTTTCCACGTTGTCATTTTGCAGAAGGGTTATGGAGAACAACCTGGAGGAGAGGTTTCTTGCACAGAAGGATCTTAAAGGAAGAGTTTGGATTGAATCGAAGACTATATGGAGAATCGCATTCCCTTCAATATTGTCAAGGGTCACTACGTTTGGAATGATTGTTGTGACACAGTCATTTCTTGGACACATTAGCGAGGTGGAGCTTGCCGCATATGCACTCTTTCAAAGCATTCTTGTCAGGTTCATGTATGGAATACTGGTAAGAATATATGTTTTTTATCTTGTAGGCTAAAATATTAAGAAAGCCCATGAACTTTGTTACTTTATTTAAATAAACCATTATACTATTATTGTATCCAAATAAGCCCTTATATTTTGATTTGTACTCAAATAAGCCCTTATTTCAAATAAAAGATTAAATATGAATAAAAATTATTTCAAACTAATTTAACCAATCAAAATTCAATTAATTTGATTCAACTAAGTCACTTTTGGATTTAAATTATTTTTTATAGGTTGATTTATTTGATTAATTTGATGTCTAAAATTACGAATTAAACTAACGGAATTAATTAACATTTTTCAAATATATAATGTATAGTATAATATACATAATTAAATATTATATAATATATTCTATCTAATTAGCCTGTTTTATGTAGAAAGTTAGGTTTTAAACGTAATCAAAAAAATCGATTAATCACTTTTATAAAAGATTGATTTATATTAATGACTTATTTGGGTATAAATTAAGAATGAAGGGCTTATCTGAATACGAATTAAAGTCTATGAACTTATTTGAACTCAAATAAAAGGTTAAGTGTTTATCTAGATGCAATAAGAGTATAAGGGCCTATTTAAATAAAGTAACAAAGTTTAGGGGTTTTTTTAATATTTTAGCCTATCTTGTATGTTTCTGTATTATTTTTAAATCAAATGAATATATAATCTAATGTGGGTCCCCAAAAATAAGTTTTAATTGTGCAAGTTTGAGCACAAATAATTTATAATTCATGTCTTTTTTTTAAAATTTTTTTAAAAAATTCTCTTTATGTTAACAATTGTTTCCAAATCCATTAAAAAATTTTTAATACCTTGTGGATGAATGGAAGATTGGCATGTCGAGTGCGACCGAAACACTATGTGGGCAAGCATTTGGGGCAGGGCATCACCACATGATGGGAATTTACCTGCAACGATCATGGATTGTCGATGGCATCATAGCAACAATATTGGCACCTCTCTTCATTTTCGCGACGCCAATTCTTCGACTTCTTGGCCAGGAGGAGGATCTTGCGGTAGCAGCCGGCCCAATTTCTCTATGGTATATCCCAGTGATGTATAGCTTTGTTCTTTCCATGACTCTCTCAATGTTCTTACAAGCTCAGCTTAAAAATCTGATCGTCGGGTGGCTGTCGACTGCTGCCTTCGTGTGTCACCTGTTGTTGTCATGGATTTTTGTGAATAAATTTAACTGGGGAGTTAACGGGGCCATGGCTTCAATGAATATATCTGTTTGGACAATGGTTATTGGGCAGTTGGTGTATGTTTTGGGAGGTTGGTGCCCCAATTCATGGAAAGGATTCTCTAAAACTTCTTTCTTTGATCTACTGCCTGTAGTAAAGCTCTCAATCTCTTCCGGAGTCATGATTTGGTAATCTTGATTTCTTCCTTTTACTTATTTTAGGCTTTGCATTTTCACGTCAATTTCAGTCCAATGGATTAGCTTAGTTGGTGAAAGGTCAATGTACGATTACTGTAAATACATCTTCTAGAAAAATTACATATGTTAACGTTTATTGATACTATTTTTTTTTGTTTTTATTGTCTTGTATTTACTATACTTCTAATATATTTTATATTTAGCGACACTAAATTTATAACTAAATTTATATTTATTATATTGTGTATACGATACCTTATAGTAAAGTAAAAAATTTTGACCTTATTGTAAAAATCACCTAAAAGGAAATAATTTTGCATGCCTATTGTTTCTGATTCTTTTGTGTTGATTCTGAATAGCTTGGAGTTATGGTATTATTCCATTCTCGTCTTAATGGCTGGATACATGAAAGACGCTACGATCGCCATTGATGCATTCTCTATCTGGTAATTGAAAGCAATCAATCACAATGCTTGGTCCAATTTGCACTCCAATCTTGTAATTGCTTTAAAGCTTGGAATTTATTGCTGCTGCAGCCTGAATATCAATGGATGGGAACTTATGGTCTGCCTAGGCTTCCTAGTTGCAGCAAGGTAAATTGTATAATCTTGCTCTATGTAAATGATAATATATTCTTTCTTGTGCTCATTTGCTTTTTTTTTTCTTTTTTTTTTTGAATTCTTTCAATTAAAAATTTGTTTTTCTAAGCGTGCGCGTCTCGAATGAATTGGGGAGAGGAAATGCTAAGGCAGTGAAATTTGCAATAAAAACCATCCTTGGCACTTCAACATGCATTGGACTGGTCTTGTGGATATTATGTCTAGTTTTCAGAAGTAAAATTTCATACCTGTTTTCCAGTGACGAAGAAGTTGCAGAAGCTGTGTCAAATCTTTCAATTCTACTTGCTTTCTCAATTTTACTCAATAGTGTTCAGCCAGTACTCTCAGGCAAGTTCTTATTAATTTTCTTTTCCTTTATGTTTTAATTAGCTAATTACATGTTATGTTGATATTCAACCTCACATTCTTGTCCAATATTCTCCAGGTATAGCCATAGGAGCTGGTTTGCAAACAATGGTAGCATATGTGAACTTGGGATGCTATTATGTAATAGGAGTACCTTTGGGAATTTTGCTTGGATATGTCGCCCAACTTCAAGTTAGGGTAAGAAATTAATAAATCAAAATCATGGTGTAAATTGATCTTTTCACTTGAAATATTTGTTTTCTTAGAAAACTAAACAACTCAACAAATGAAATACACTAATCGATCTAAATGAACTTGTATGGACTTTTGAATATCAAATAATTTTTAATTTCAGAGCTTAATTTTCTAATTTCATGAAGGGACTATGGATTGGATTGTTGAGTGGGGTGGCAATGCAATCGCTTATTCTTGCTTACCTTGTATGGAGAACAGACTGGGATGAGCAGGTAAATTTACTGAAAGTATTGTCATGCCAAAGAAAAAAAAACCTAAAATTGAACCATTTCTTTAAAAGATTTAAAGCCATTTTTATTTCCTGTGTCAGGTGAGGAAGGCATCCGAACGTCTCAACCGATGGTTATTGAAATCGCCGGAAGAAGAAGATGAGACTCCACCCCAAGCTTAAAACAAAAGAATAATATTGTAATATGTGGCTTTAAAATAATTAGTACCGGTTAAAGTGGATTTGTAGTCCTAAATTTTTTATTGAACTTTCATTTTAATTCCTAATTTTTTAAAATTGATCTATGATACTCCTAAACATTTTTAAAAGAATATCATTTATGGTCATCTGATCCAGTTTTGCATAAAAATAAGAGAAAATTACAAATTAAGATAGTAGTCTAAAATTATTGTTCTTTGCTGCCATCCTAGCACGTATCTATTAAAAAAAATAAAAGTTTTAAAATTTATAAAAATGAAACAAAAATATAATTTTGCACATAATTTAAAAAATTCAACTCAAAATAAGAACAAAAATGATAATTAGTTTTGTTCTGAATAATTTTAAAAAAATTTATTTTATTTTTATAAATACATTTTGGTATGATACTTAAGATTAATAATTTTGAGTTCTTTATCTTGATTTTATTTTCTTTTTTATTCTTATTTTATCAAATTTTATTTTCCATATATTTATAAATTTTGATCAACAAATGTAAAATTAAATCCTATTAAAAGCAAATTTAGAATTTTTTTAACAAAAAATATAGAAATGAAACATATCCAAATAATTTTTTAACACATAACCAATTAAAAGTAAATATTAAATATTAATCCAACAGAGTACTTTATGTAAAATGTCAACCTAACACCAGTAACTTATTTGTTTTATAATCATTTGTAGAAATGTTTTATTAGAAATAATCTATTCAAGATCATTTGGCAATGGATTTAATTTTCTTATTGTTAAGTTCAAAACTATAACTAGAATATAAACATTAGTACATAAGTCTTCCTTTAATATATAAATTCTTTATACTTTTTTGGAGAAAATAAATGTCAACCACTCAAAAATCAAAATTATTTGGGTATATTTCATTTTTTTTAAATTTTTTTGCATTATTTTTAGTATAGTTTCATTTGATTTTATGTTATTTTAAAAAAATTTACAAATATTTAAGAAATAAAAATTAATAAAACAAGAATAAATAAAGATAATAAATCAAAGAATGGACAAGAAATTATTATTCCTTACTATCATAGAGACATAAATTTACTAGAAAAGAAATAAAATATTTAAAATTATTAAGAAAGAAAATGAAGTATAATTTTTTTCGTTGATTTTAAGTTGAATTTTTAAAATAAAAACAAAAATGATACTTGTAGCACCAATTTTGTTTGGATTTTTTTTTCAAATATTAATTAATTTTTATTTTATTTTGATTTTTTATTTTGATTCAAATTTAGATTTAATTTAGATTTTGATTCTTTATATAATAAATAAAAAGGAAACAATGAAAAGATCAAATAAATTCCTAAAAAAAAATCTAAAAATTTTGTAAAAGGAAAAATTTATGAAAGAAATCAAGGAATTTAATGTTAAATCTAAGATATGATTTCCTAAATTAATAAACCCTAGACTATATAAAAAGAAACGAAGGAACAGAAGCACGAGAGCACAGATACAAGCACACACGGGCAGATCAAGAAGAAAAAAATTCTGAAATTCCTCTTTCACTTGAAAAATCCACCTTCATCTTGAAACCAACCTTTGCCGCACCACCATATTCACCATATTCATCACACCACTGCCGGTTCAACGCTGCTGTTCACTGCATTGTGTACAGCCGTACAGCCTTCAAGCACAGCTAGCACCGCTCCTCCCTGCATCTACAAAGATCGCCTGCACCGCCGCCGCACCATGCGCGCCTGCACCGCTTGGAGTGGAACGCCTCTGTTCGGTCCTGCACCAGCATGATCTTTATCGACAACCTCAGCGCTGCCCTGCCATTGTCGCTGCTGCTATACCGTCGCACAACCCTGCCTTGCACCATCATCTTCAAGTTGCTGCAGCTCTTTCCCACACGTCCCTATTGCGGCTGAGTCGCCCTGCCTCGCTGTGGGCCACTGTTGCTGCATGTGGCACTGATTGCTGCTGCTGGCCGCCGTGGTACCCTGCCTCGCTCAACTGGTGTATTGCTTGCCGCCTCCCTCTGCCATTTTTTTGTGCGTGCTATTGCTTTGCTCCATGAGGATGCTGTGTGGTGCATCATTGTTATAATAGGGGAGAAGAATAACGTAGAACAGGGGAAAGGAAACAGAGAAAACAGAGGAGACCGATTACCGTAGGGGATATATATATAATTATTTATCTATTTGGTTATTTTATATATACGGGTTTGCTTTGTGAGATAAGAATAAGATAAATTTAAAATTAAAGGTAAAATTAAAGGTCAGATTATTTAATGAGAAAATCATTTTATTAGATGATTAACTTTATAAATTAGATTTGTAAATTAGGTGACTAATTAAAACTAGGATTTGTTTTCGTGTTTTCGTGCTCTGAGGTAGTTACTAAATGCTCTCTCTTGTAACTGTCATCTTCATGGCAGTTTAGGATTGTAGTCTGTCTTTCCTTCCAGTTTTACTGCTCTTGTTTTAGTATTCTTGATCTTTTGTTTCTTTCTTATTCATTTGACTTTGGACATTATGGAAAATAATGACCCTGTTGATGCTCTTCTCAAAGATGGGTGGCACCAGATGACCTTGACGGAGGAGGAAAATGAAATTATGGTGATTACTGGTGATGGCTTGCTGCAAACCGAACAATTGGGGAAGAACTGTTTGATTGGATCCTTATTGATTAATCGACCTTTCAACTATGAGGCCCTGTTCTCACTCATGAAACAAATTTGGAAACCTGTCAAAGGGGTGGTCTATCGCATTCTAGATGACAACATTTTCTTATTTCAGTTTTTTACTAAAGGTGATCAACTAAGGGTTCTGGAGGGTTGCCCTTAGACCTTTGAGCGCTGTGCTTTATTATTGCAACCATATGATGGTTCGAAGACGCCACGTGAGTATAATTTTAATCTTCTTCACATTTGGATTCGAATTTATGATCTTCCACTATCAATGATGAGAAAGGAAGTGGCAGAACAAATTGGGTCCTCTTTGGGTTCTTTAATGGAAACTGATTTGGGTGACGAGTATGGTGGTTGGGGTCGGTTCATGTGGGTGAAGGTTGCTCTCGATATCCATAAACCGTTACGCAGAGGCATCTGGGTAAAGGATGGAATCACCAATGTTAAAAGCTTTGCTAATTTACGGTATGAACGTCTCCCTAACTTTTGTTACAGTTGTGGCATTTTAGGTCACTCAAAAAATGATTGTGAAAGGTTGGTATCTGACGTGGGAGTGGCTACGGATGGTTTCGGAGAGTGGTTACGTGTTTCTCCGATCAAAAAACAGTCAACTCTGAGATCTCATAAAGTTTCTACTCTATCCCATTGTCAAGGCTCTTTTGAAAGCATTTGCCAAAGTCGACCAGTAGGCCGTAAGGTGATTCTGACTGAGACACGTGACTATGTTGAACCAAATACTGAGGACTTGCATGGCCATTCGAAGGTGGTGACAGACGCCATGCATATTGATACTATCCCTTTAGGTGATTGTCTTTTGGGAGAGGTTGAGAATCTATCACGTGGAAAAGTAGAGATGTTGGGGCAATCTTCTACAGTGACTGGCCTACTTATTACTCCTTATGCAAAATTGATCAAACGTAAGAGTATGGGTGTAGACGATGGCATGGGTAGATTGACGTTCCTTGAAGGGTCCAATGTTACATTGAAAAAGCATAAGTCAGAATTGGTGGAAAAAGAGGTTGAGATTATGGAGGTTCCTTATGATACGGCTGGGTGCCCTATGTTGGCCCAAACCACATTTGTGGTATCTATGATTCCGGCGGAGGCATATTATATTCTGCCCCGCCATCAGCTATGAAACTATTATGCCTTAACTGTCGTGGTTTGGGAGGTCCACGAGCAGTTTCAGGGCTAAAAAACCTCCTCATTAGGGAGAAACCGTAGATTGTTTTCCTCTGTGAGACAAAGCTATGGCATTATGAGGCTGATCGTTTGAGACGATATTGTGGTTTCCCCTCTAGTTATTGTGTTAGTAGTGTGGGGCGAAAAGGGGGTCTAATCCTATTCTGGAATTATGAGGTGAATGTTCAATTACAGAGTTTTTCTAAGAATCATATAGACGTTGTGGTGAATTGTGGTGATCAATCTGATACATGGCGCTTTACAGGCTTTTACGGAGAACCGGATGCTCAATTGAGATATCGAGGTTGGGAGCTCCTTCGAAAACTGAATAGTGTGAGTACACTGCCATGGCTCTGTAG
The DNA here is from genome assembly GCA_031772115.1 of Heritiera littoralis. NCBI lineage: Eukaryota > Viridiplantae > Streptophyta > Magnoliopsida > Malvales > Malvaceae > Heritiera > Heritiera littoralis. The sequence goes on from JAPDPK010000230.1 coordinate 296,421, forward strand.
GGGTGACTTTAATGAAATCTTGTTTCAAAATGAAAAATTTTGGCGACTACCCAGGAAGACCAACAGATGAATGCTTTTAGGGACACGCTGTCAGAGTGTGGTCTAAAGGACTTGGGTTTTATAGGTCTGATTTATACTTGGTGGAATGGTAGATCTGGGGATGATATTGTGAAACTTAGATTAGACCGAGCTTGTAGTTCTGAATCCTGGCGTGCTATGTTTCCTTCTGCCAAAGTGATAAATCTTGCATCTACTTTCTCTGATCATAATCCGGTGCTAGTGGAAATAAATAAGATACCGACTTGCAACCAGCGTCGGTTTCACAGGAGGTTCCATTTTGAGGAAATGTGGTTAAGATCGGAAGAGTGTGAACAACAGGTGGCGGAAGCTTGGTCAAGCAATGTACAGTCTGGTAATTATGGAGTACTCCACAAATTGAAAAAGACACGACTTCAACTAACTCATTGGAACCAACACTCGTTTGGTAAGGTGGATCTTCGGGTTCGCCAACTAGTAGACCCAATTCATAAAATACAACAAGTACCAGTAGCAACTGAGTCACTTCGGGAGGAAATGAGTCTGAGAAGGGAGTTAAATGAGATGTTATTGTGTGAAGAAACTATGTGGAAACAAAGGTCACGGATTGACTGGTTAAGGAGCGGTGATACAAATTCAAGGTTTTTTCATGCAAGAGCAACATCTAGAAGAAGTTGTAATCTGGTAAAAAAACTTAAGGATGATCAAGGAGTTATCCATGAAGATGTTGATAGTATGGGTAATCTAGCTGTTCACTACTTCAGTCAACTATTTGCTTCCACTGATACTTTTGGTTTGAACACTGTTCTAGACACTATTGAGAAACGGGTTACGGAGGTGATGAATCAGTATCTTTTGCAAGATTTTACATCGACAGAAGTAGAGGCTGCTTTGTTCCAGATGCACCCTAATAAATCTCCTAGGCCTGATGGAATGCCTGTCTTGTTTTATCAAAAATTTTGGCACCTGATTCGGGATGATGTGTTGGATTATTGTTTGGGCTTTCTAAATGGAGTTATTTCTTTAAAGCCTATCAATTATACTACTATAGTTCTCATTCCTAAACTCAAATCTCCAGAAGAATTATTACAATTTCACTCAATATCTTTATGCAATGTGCTATATAAGATCATTGCCAAAACTTTAGCAAATCGACTAAAGAAACTGTTGCCTTTGATTGTTTCTGACTCGCAAAGTGCCTTCATTCCAGGGAGATTGATTACTGACAATTTCTTAATTGCATATGAGTTGCTCCATTCCATGCGAAGTAGAAGAAGTGGACGCACTGGATTTTGTGCACTAAAGCTTGATATGTCTAAGGCTTATGACAGAGTGGATTGGGGGTTTCTTGAAGCTGTATTGTACAAACTTGGTTTTGCTCCTCAATGGGTGGCTAAACTAATGGAATGAGTTCGTTTTGTTACTTTCTCTGTTAGACTAAATGGTAGATATTATGGATCTTTTCATCCTTCCAAAGGGTTGCGGCAAGGAGATCCGTTGTTTCCCTACTTATTCATCTTGTGTGCTGAAGGACTGGCAAGTTTGTTGGCTAATGCTCAAGCTGTGGGTGTTACTTCTGGTTATAAAGCCTCTCGAAGTGGTCCTACTATTTCATCTCTTTTCTTTGCAGATGATTCCTTACTGTTTTGTAAGGCAGAGATACAAGAATGTATTCGGTTAAAAGAGCTTATTTTATAGTATGAACAGGCATCTGGATAGCAAATAAATTTTGCTAAGTCTAGTCTTTTTTGCAGTCAGAATACTTCTCAATCCTTAATCCAGCAAATCGGTGGATGTTTTGGGGTGCAGAACGTTCAGCAAATTGAAAAGTACTTGGGGTTGCCAACTTGGGTTGGTAAGGCCAAGAAGAGGGTGTTCTCAGGTATTAAGGAAAACTTGCTGAAGAGGATCTCAGGGTGGAAGGAAAAATACTTATCAAGGGCTGGCAAAGAGGTTATGGTTAAGGCTGTTGCACAATCAATTCCAACTTTTGCTATGAGTGTGTTCAGATTTCCTACTTCCTTTTGCGAGGACTTGAATAAACGTGTATGCAAATTTTGGTGGACTCATGGTGGAAAAAACAAGGGGATTCATTGGCTCTGATGGCAGTTAATGTGCCTTCCAAAATCATAAGGAGGCTTGGAATTTAAATGCTTCGATGCTTTCAATTTAGCTCTTTCGGCTAAACAAGGTTGGCGATTGTTGAAGAATAGTAGCTCTCTTTATTGTCGGGTCCTGAAAGCAAAGTATTTCCCATCGTGTTCTTTCCTTTCAGCCAGGTTAGGCCATAATCCTTCTTATACATGGAGAAGTTTATATATGGGGAAGTCTGTTCTTAATCTGGGAGTGAGATGGCGTATTGGAAATGGAGCTGAGGTCTCGGTGTGGCATGATCCATGGATACCACGTATTTGGACTTTCAAACCTCTTGCTAAAACCTCTGACTATGTATATAACCTGCTGGTCACGGATATGATTGATAATACTGGTGGTAGTTGGAACCAACAGCAGTTGCAGACTCATTTCATTCCTGAGGATATTGAAGCTATACTTAAAATTCCATTATTTGGTTCTACTTCACTCGACTTACTTGTGTGGCATCATTCTCATGATGGTCTTTACTTTGTCAAGTCAGGGTATCGATCTTTACTCTCTTTCCACTGCGGCAATAGTTCATCATCTTCCATGTCGGGTTATATTACAGGAGAAACTTCCTCAAATTCAGGTCTGCAAGCCTTTTGGAAAAGAATCTGGAATGCCTATGTTCCACATAAATTAAAAGTCCATGCATGGTGTTGCTGTAAAGATTTGCTTCCTACTATGGTTAACTTATCTAACAGGAGGATGGTCCCAAATTCTTTATGCTGTTTGTGCTTAGCTTCCCGTGAAAGTAATCTTCATGCTTTTCGAGATTGTATTGTGGCTAAGGCAGTCTAGTCCCTCTCTGGTTTTGATTGGCACCCTCTTTGGTTTAAGATTAATTCAGTGGCTAATTGGTTTTTGGAAATTGTAGACAAAGTGGAGCCCAAACTTTTTGATCTTTTCATGACTTTGTCTTGGAGAATATGGTCTCACCGGAATGCAATTGTACACTTAGACCACAATCGGTATGCTTGTTTAGATCCTATGCAGATTGTGAAGTTCAGTATAGATTATTTGGCGGATTTCCAAGCCTTGCATGTTAATCATCAGTCTTCTGTTTCAATCTCTATGATGACTGTTTAGACTCCACTACGTGGCTAAGCTGAATTTTGATGCAGTCATTTCTTACAAGACTCAAAGAATTGGAATTGGTATCATTGTACGTAATGAGTAGGGAGAGGTTTTGGCTTGTTGTTCTGTTCCAAAACAAGGTGGATCTGATCCTTATCTGGCTGAAAGCTTGACTCTCTAGGAAGCTGTTCGTTTTGCCCAAGAAATGGACTTTTTCAAAGTTGTAATTGAAGGTGATTCTACAAGTAATCACAACGATTAAAAAGATCACTCCATAGCTGGTTGGCTCCTAGATGAAACAAAAGTGATGCTATAGGGTTTCAGAAAGCTGACTTTTTCACATGTAAAACGGGAGGGTAACAAAGTAGCACATCTTTTAGCTAAATATGCTTGTGTAATTTCAGACACTGAAGTCTGGTTAGAAGAATTTCCAAGTTTTGTTGAAGATGCTCTTCAACATGATAAACTTCAATGTATGCTTACTAATTAAATAATACAATCCTAGATTTCAATAAAAAAAAACCTAGGATTTGTAAATTAGATCTGCTGAGATTAAGTTAAAATAAATTAAATTCAAAATTTAAATTTTAAATTAAACATTTAATTTTTTTTATTTTTATTATTAATAAATTACATGGCTAAAAACTAAACCAGGAGATTATTAAATAAAAATAAAAATAAAAATAAAAATAAAAATAAAAATAATTAATTAAATTTTTATTATTAAAAATTATACTTATAATTTTTTTAATATTAACAATTACATAAATCATTATATGAAATTATGATAAATTGAAATCTGTCCAATGATGTAATTTCAAATAGTCGAAAATAGTCGACATTTGAAAATTGCTAGGTAAAAATATATATTTCTAATTCTCGCCAAAATGATGGAAGATTTAAGTAAAATTTTTAATATTAATAATCTATATTTTTAATAAAATATTTTTGTTTAAATAATAATGTTGGCTCTACCGAGAGGGGGGTGAATCGGTTTTTCTAGTTATTCCTAAATTTTCTTAACTCTTAATGCACAATTAAAAACTAAATAAACAATAATGAAATAAGTGCAGTAAAAACAAGAGTAAGGGAAAGAGAAGCAAACACAAGTTTATAGAGGTTCGGCCAATCTCTTGCCTACGTCCTCTCTCATTGAACTCCTTGTCAAGGTTTTGATTCAGCTCTTTCTTGAGAATGCTTACAAGCCACATGCAGGTGTGGCAAAACCACTTACAATCTTTCTTGAGACTTTAGAAATCTCCTTCTAAGCCTCTACCCTTGTATTTCTAACCAACACTCTACAATTTCAGACCTTACAAGGATGGCTCACCCCTTTGAATAAGAGAATTTTCAGTAAATGGGTGAAGAACACAAAGAATCTTCACAAAATGGAGTTACAATGAAGATTTTCAGATTTGAGTTTTCTCTCTTGAAGCTTGAATACTTTTGAATGCTTGTTCTACCTCCAAACTTCATAAATGCCTCTATTTATAGTCCACCTAACGTCTGGAATAGTTGGTGAAGCATTTAATGCATTTCTTCCCGTTGAAACCCTCAAAAACTAGCCGTTGGAGTCAGATTTCGAGCGAAGGGATCGATCCCTTTTCTGGGGGGATCGATCCCTTTTCTCCAGAATTCATTCCTAGCCTTTTCTAGGTCTTTTCAAGTAGTCTGCCATTGAGGGATCGATCCCTTTCCTGGGGGGGATCGATCCCTTTTCTCTAGAATGCTTTCCAAACTTTTCTCGGGTGGCTTCTGAAGATTCTACCTTTTTGGGATCGATCCCTCTACAGTAGGGATCGATCCCTTTTGTCCAGTAGGCTTTCCTGCACTTAATTTGCTGCATAGTTTATGGCTTTTATGATTCTAAGTCAGTTAAACAACTTTCTAACACTTTTTTAAGAGTATTTACTGACTTTTTCAATTGAAATCTCAATCCAAGACTTTGTTAAAATAATTTCTATCATTGAGTTCATTCAAAGCAAGTTTACTTAGAGAAAAATCATTTTTAAGCTTACTTGAGTTTTGTAATTTCAAAATACCTGTCAAATTAAAGCTAACAATCTCCCCCTTTTTGATATGACAAAATGTAAGGTAAATTTGCTTAAGATAGATTTGCTTATAATTTTGACATTATGAAAATCATTTTGCTTGGCTCCCCTTCAATTTATACATGGAGAAATATTTTGCTTGAAAATCATTTTTCTTTGCTCCCCCTTAATTTCTACATGAAAAATATCTTGCTTATCTTGCTCCCCCTCACTTTCTACATGAAAAATATCTTGCTTATCTTGCTCCCCCTCAATTTATGCATACCATATTAATTCTCCCCCTTTTTGTCATATCAAGGATTAAAGCAAAGATTATGATATAAAAAGAAAGGGTCAGAGGTATAAGTCAAATTAAAGCAACAATGGAGAGAAAGACTAAGCAAAGTGAGAAGTCAAGCCAATGGAAATATAGATCAAGCCAAAGTCATACAGATAGATCAAGCCAATGGAAATAAACACCAGTCATTGTTATAAACATAAACCTAAAACACCATAAACACACTAGAAAATGACAAAAACACACAGCACAAACAGCAGACAAAGTCACTAAAAAAAAACATAATCAGCGCCTAGGGAACGTCTTGTAGTATTGATCCATGAAGTCCTCGTGCTGTATATGAACATCTTGGATTTCATCAAACATAGTAGCTTGAGTTTCCTCGATCTGATCAAGTCGCTGAGTGACGTCCAGTTGGAAATTTTGCTGAGAGGTGTGCACTTGTTGAAGCATTAGCATGATCTGGTCAAGGGAAGTTGACGTAGAGCCAGAGGGTGCAGAAGATGTGGGCACTGTAGGTACGTCGTCTCCGTCTCCTCCTTCTTCTCCGACGTCTTCCGGAGCATGTTCGGGAGGTTCAGCTTGGCCATGACCCTTGACCCATTCAATTATATCTCCCCGTTGACGTTGATACCACCCAAGGTTATGGAGAGTGGCGAGATTGATTATGGTGCTGGGATCCAGAAGTACACCGACCTCACATGAACAGTCAACGCCTTGAGAGAGCAAGTAAAAGGTGAGAGGTTGAGGGAAGACAATTGTGTGTACTTTGTCAGTGACAATCTTCATCCAATCTTGAAGGATAAAGTGAAGGAGGTGTGGTTGAAGACCATCAGGAGTATGGATATGATGGAGCCAAAAACGATCAAGTTTCCTAAGGTGAGAATATCTTGTGCCAAGTGGTTGAAGATTCCAGTAGATTATGATATGTAGGAGTCGGGCGAAGACAGGAAGGTCACTTGCACGATTATTGGTAACGGGAAACTCTAAGGGGACGTCAACATTTTCATATATAGCTCCGTCGTCGGGAACTCTAAAGACAAGAAAGAGGGATTGTGTGGTGATTTCAATGTGTTTGCCCATGACATAAGATCGAATGCCTACAACACGACATTCATCATTGGGATCCGTGATGGTTTCGGCATTGGAAAAGAAAGCACGAATGATGTTTGGAGGAACCGGAGTGTTGATTTTGAGAAAGTTAATCCAATTAAATTCAGCGAATCTGGCCAAGTAAGGGAAATTAATTGATTCGAGGAAATCGAAATCAATTGGACGCCAATGCTTAATAGGCATATTGGCAAAGTTTGCTAGAAATCGTGTTTTCTCATTGGCATGGCGAAAGCATCGGTTAAAGGTGGCCGGTATGGAGGAGGAAGCACTTGTTTTGCGTTTTTGAGCAGTGTGCTTAACTTTAGGAGCCATATGGAGTGGTAAAATGTAGGAGAGTTCGTTGAAGACTTTTATCGAACAGGTGGTGTGCACAAGTTGGGGGAACTATGGATGAGTGTGTGGGAGATATATGATCTAACCAACAGCGGAGAGCCACAACCCAAGATGCATTTAACAATTATGATAAGGAATTTCGGATGAATAATTATAGATAGTCTAAGTATAAACCCTAGAAAAATACAAGTGCCAAAGGAAGTGAAAACCTAGATGGAGAAGAAATTGATGCAAGATATGCAAATGGGTAGGCAAGACATGATAAAAGAAACTAGAAATGCAAGAAAAATTTATGAAACATGTTAGAAAAACTTACAATTGAAATGTTGGGTGAATAGTAACCATGGTGTGGAAGAAGGAAGAGAAGAAAAGAGGAAATTTTGTCAGGAAAGGAGGAGGGGAAATGAACAAGAGAAGGAAATGAGAAAGATTGGTGAAAGAATGGAGCGATTTGGTGTAGAAATGAGTGAGATCTAGAAGTTTTGGATGAGAGGAAATGGGGAACGGCGTGGGGAGGTGAAGAAGAAGGTGAATAGTTGGAAAGGAAGGAGAGCCCGACGTTTTAAAAGAAGCGCGAAGTTAATTTTGTCACGAGGGGATCGATCTCCTCTAGGAAGGGATCGATCCCTTCCAGGCAGAATGGTTTCCAGGTTTTCTTTGCCAATTTTTGATGCTATAGGATCGATCCCATGGTGAAAGGGATAGATCCCTCATAGCAGGAACCCAAATTTTTTGGCCTGATGGACTTGGAACTCAATCCTATTTTGGAAGAATTGTCTTCTCAGTCACTTGCCTCATTTGTAATGCATAAAAATGATTTGAAAACAATGGAACTTTTTACTATTTTAAAGTCAGAATCTGGTTGTTGCCACTTGGGATGCATGAGATGTGAGTTGAAAAAATCCAGAAAAAGTGCAGGAAAATGCAGAAAATTGCAGAAAAATGCTGAGAATATGCTGAACATCTTTGAAAACTAAGTGAACACGATTGTGAACCTGTCTTAAACATCAGAAAGTGGGTGTTGGCTAATGAAGAACATTTAACATGATCAAAATGCACAAAGTTCAACAATTCAACCTCAAAAGCTAAGATCATGAACAGTAACATGGCAAATTAAGGTCATGAGTTGCAAGTGGTAAGTATATTTTCCAAATTTCGTTCTTGCAATCATAACAAACCAACTTAAGCCATTCATTTAACATCAAATCAATTCAAGGAGCATTCATAATACCTAATTCACCTCTAAGAGTGCAAGATCTCTCCTTATCCAAGGGTTTTGTGAAGATATCAGCTAATTGGTGCATGGTATCTACATACTCTAGAATTATGTCCCCTTTTTGCACATGATCTCGTATAAAATGATGTCTAATCTTAATTTGCTTGGTTCTAGAGTGTTGGATGGGATTTTTTGTAAGATTGATAGCACTAGTGTTGTCACACTTAATGGGAACTTGGTTCATTTCTATTCCATAGTCTCTCATTTGTTGCTTAATCCACAACACTTGAGCACAGCAACTTCCGAAAGCTATATATTCAGCCTCGGTTGTGGATTGAGCTACGCTATTTTGTTTCTTAGAGAACCATGAAATAAGCCTACTTCCTAAGAATTGACATGTTCCCGATGTGATTTTTCTATCCACTTTGCATCCACCAAAATCCGCATCGGAATAAGCATGTAGATCAAGTGTAGAATCTTTAGGATACCAAAGTCCTAAGGAAGAAGTGTCTTTGAGGTATCTAAGGATTCTTTTTACTGCTTGTAGGTGTGATTCTCTAGGGGATGACTGAAATCTTGCACATAAGCATACACTAAACATTATATCGGGTATACTAGCAGTTAAATATAGCAATGAGCCAATCATAGACCTATATAGTTTAGTGTCTACACATTTTCCTCCTCCATCTTTATCAAGTTTAATATTTGTGCTCATAGGTGTAGAATAAGGTTTAGATTCATCCATTCTAAATCTTTTGAGCAAATCTTTAGTGTACTTGGCTTGATTTATGAAAGTACCTTCTTTACATTGTTTAACTTGAAGTCCTAGAAAGAAGGTTAATTCTCCCATCATACTCATTTCAAATTCACCTTGCATTAGCTTTGAGAAATTTTTGCACAATGACTCATTTGTGGATCCAAAAATGATATCATCTACATAAATTTGAGCTACTAATAAGTCATGACCCTTAGATTGAATAAACAAGGTTGTATCTACCTTTCCTCTTGTAAAACCCTTTTCGATTAAAAACTTTGAAAGTCTTTCATACCAAGCTCTAGGAGCTTGTTTCAATCCATATAAGGCTTTTGAAAGTTTGAAAACATGGTTAGGAAATTTTGGATTTTCAAAACCGGGAGGTTGCTCAACATAAACCTCTTCATTTATATAACCATTTAAGAAAGCACTTGTTACATCCATTTGATACAACTTAAAATCCTTATAGCATGCAAAAGCAAGTAGCATCCTAATAGCTTCTAATCTAGCTACCGGAGCATAGGTTTCATCATAGTCTATCCCTTCTTCTTGTCTATATCCTTGAGCCACTAACCTAGCCTTGTTTCTAACAATAATGTTATTTTCATCCATCTTATTTTTGAATATCCATTTGGTTCCAATGATGGGATAATCTTTAGGTCTTTCCACTAATGTCCATACTTTGCTTCTCTCAAATTGATTTAATTCCTCTTGCATGGCCATAATCCAATTTTCATCTTTTAAGGCCTCATCCACTTTCTTTGGCTCAAATTGTGACACAAAGGCTACATGTTGACATATGTTTCTATAGGTTGACCTAGTTCTAACTCCAGTGGTTGGATCTCCAACAATGTCATTATCTTTCACATATCCAAGTTCTCTAGGACCCCTAGATTCCTTCTCAATTATTTCTTGTTCCATGGACTTCTCATTTTTGTTAATAGTAAGATCTTCTAATTGTTCCCTAACATCCTTATCTTGAGATGGGTCGACTATAGGTTCATCAAAAATCTCTACTTCATCATCAAGATTGGTTCTACTAGAAACATTTGATTCATCAAAGATTACATGTATTGACTCTTCTACAACAAGTGTTCTTTTATTGAAAACTCTATAAGCCTTAGAATTTAAAGAATAAAAAAGAAAAATACCTTCATCACTTTTAGCATCAAATTTTCCTAGGTTATCTTTACCGTTGTTCAAAACAAAACATTTAAATCCAAATGGGTGAAAATAACTTATGTTAGGTCTTTTTCCTTTATAAAGCTCATAGGGAGTTTTCTTTAAGATAGGCCTTACCATAGCTCTATTTATGACATAGCAAGAAGTGTTTATTGCTTCAGCCCAAAAATATTTAGGTAAGTTATTTTCACAAAGCATGGTTCTAGCCATTTCTTCTAATGTTCTATTTCTCCTTTCAACTACCCCATTTTGTTGAGGAGTTCTAGGAGCTGAAAAATTATGGCTAATGCTATTCTCATTGCAAAATGTATCAAAACCCATATTTTCAAATTCTTTTCCATGGTCACTCCTAATATTAGAAATAGAGTAACCTTTTTCATTTTGAACAAGTTTTGAGAAAGCAATGAATTTTTCTAAGGCTTCATTTTTCATACTTAAAAAGAACACCCAAGTGAACCTAGTGTAATCATCAACTATCACAAATCCATAGTGTTTACCTCCTAAACTAGTTGTCCTAGTTGGTCCAAAGAGATCTAAGTGAAGAAGTTGAAGTGATCTAGAGGTAGTGACACACTTCTTAGATTTAAATGAATTTCTTTTGTGTTTTCCTCTTACACATGCTTCACAAACTTTATCATTTTCAAATTGAAGCTTAGGTAATCCTACTACTAGGTCTCTTTTGGCTAATTTAGACAAAACATGCATGCTAGCATGGCCTAGTCTTCTATGCCATAACCAAGGTTCATCTTCTCTAGTGGCCATAAAGCATACGTTTTTGCTATTAAGTTCATTTAAATCCACAATATAAATATTTCCTTGTCTATGTCCAATAAACACAATTTGATTAGTTTTGGCATAAACAACATTGCAACACAAATCATCAAACATAACTTTAAATCCCTTATCACACAATTGACTAATACCAAGTAAATTATGTTTTAAGCCTCCAACATACAAAACATTTTCAATAGTTGAGGAAGAGTTACCAATGGAGCCAATTCCTTCAATTTGTCCTTTGGAGTTGTCTCCAAATGAGACTTCTCCACCACTTTTATGCTTTAGGAACTTGAATTGGCTCTTGTCACCCGTCATGTGTCTTGAGCATCCACTATCAAGGTACCAATGCTCCTTGGACTTAGCCTTGTAGCAATACTCTTCCTCCTACAAACACATCAAGCTTTTATCTTAGGTACCCAAATTTTCTTGGGTCCTTGAGAGTTAGTACTAATAATTTTTGATCCTTTAGGAATCCATTTCATCTTTAAGGACTGATCACTTGAATTTAAAACATGTTTAGGCACCCAAATCTTGACAGCCATTTTTCCTCTAATCATGGTCTTCCTAGAGGTGCATGCTTGTGAAGGATGTCCTAGTTTATTACATAATGTGCACAAAATAAATTTTCTATCTTTAACTAGAAAATTTTTAAGATGAGTCTCTTTGTTAGATGCATTATAGCCTAACCCTTCTCTATCAAAGAATGCTCTTTGAGTCTCTAGCATTTGATCAAGTTTTTGTTGACCCATGTAAAATCTAGAAAAGAAGTTTTGCAAATTAATGTTCTTTCTATTTAATTTTTTTTATTTCTAGATTTGTATTCTCTAATTTCTTTTCACATTCTAATTTAACATTCACAAGCATTTCATTCTCCTTTTTCAACTTAGAGATCATTTTCTTATATTTCAAATTCATGTATTCAAATTCATTGGCTAACTCATCAATTGCATCTTGCAATTCATCAAAAGTGTATTCATTAGTATCTAACAAGTTAGAAGTTACCTTCTCATCTTCAAAAGCCATGAAACAAAGGTTGGCTACTTCATCTTCTACATTCTCTTCATCGGAGCAATCACTATCACTCCAAGTAGCCACCATTGCCTTCTTCTTTTGTTTCTTCTCATTTTGCTTTCTATACAAAGGACAATCAAATTTAATATGACCAGGTTTTTTGCATTCATAAAAAATAATTTGGTCCTTTTCTTTCCTACTAGTTTCACCTCTATTTAACTCTCTCCTAGGGGGTCTCCTAGAGTTTCCACTAGCTCTCATCCTCATGAATTTATTGAATCTCTTGGCAAACATGGCCATTTCCAAATCCTCTTCATCACCACTTACAACATGATCATCTTTTAATTCCTCACTTGTGGTGGATTTTAGTGCTACTCCAACTTTCTTTGGGGGATCTTGATTTCTCTTAATTTTCATCTCATAAGTGAGTAGGGATCCCATAAGTTCATCCAAAGAGAGTGTTTGAGGATCCTTAGATTCTTCAATAGCAGTGACTTTAGCTTCCCATGATTTAGGTAAGCTATTAAGAACCTTTTTCACCATCTCTACATTAGAGTATGTCTTCCCTAAAGCTTTAAGACCATTTATTATGTCTGTAAACCTAGTAAACATTTCACTAATTGACTCATCATTCTTCATTCTAAATAGTTCATAGTCTTGAGTGAGCATGCCTACTTTGGTTTCTTTGACTTGTGTGGTTCCCTCATGTGTGATAGCTAGTTTATCCCAAACTTGTTTAGCATTCTCACATTGTGAAACTCGATTATATTCATTTGGTCCTAATGCACAAAATAGTGTGTGCATTGCTTTAGCATTAAGTTGTGCCATCCTAATATCATTAGTATCCCACTCATCTTCTTTCTTAGGTACATCCGACCCATCTACCTTCTTAATAGGAATAAGGGGACCTTTAACAATAATTCTCCACACTTCATAATCATTGGCTTGAATAAATAGCATCATTCTAGTCTTCCAATGGCATAGTTTTCACCATTAAAGAGTGGAGGTCTAACCGTAGAGTGTCCCTCTCCTACCAAAGGTGCAGACAAACTAGTTTGAGCCATTGGTGATCTTTTTACTCGATAGATGTTAATCTAACTTAATCTCGAGCCCAAGCTCTGATACCAATTGTTGGCTCTACCGAGAGGGAGGTGAATCGGTTTTTCTAGTTATTCCTAAATTTTCTTAACTCTTAATGCACAATTAAAAACTAAATAAACAACAATGAAATAAGTGCAGTAAAAACAAGAGTAAGGGAAAGAGAAGCAAACACAAGTTTATAGAGGTTCGGCCAATCTCTTGCCTATGTCCTCTCTCCTTGAACTCCTTGTTAAGGTTTTGATTCAGCTCTTTCTTGAGAATGCTTACAATCCATTTGTAGGTGTGGCAAAACCTCTTACAATCTTTCTTGAGACTTTAGAAATCTCCTTCTAAGCCTCTACCCTTGTATTTCTACCCAACACTCTACAATTTCAGACTTACAAGGATGGCTCACCCCTTTGAATAAGAGAATTTTCAGTAAATGGGTGAAGAACACAAAGAATCTTCACAAAATGGAGTTACAATGAAGATTTTCATATTTGAGTTTTCTCTCTTGAAGCTTGAATACTTTTAAATGCTTGTTTTACATCCAAACTTCATAAATGCCTCTATTTATAGTTCATCTAACGTCTGGAACAGTTGGTGAAGCATTTAATGCATTTCTTCCTGTTGAAACCCTCAAAAACTAGCCGTTGGAGTCAGATTTCGAGCGAAGGGATCGATCCCTTTTCTGGGGGGATCGATCCCTTTTCTCCAGAATTCATTCTTAGCCTTTTCTGGGTCTTTTCAAGTAGTCTGCCATTGAGGGATCGATCCCTTTCCTGGGGGGATCGATCCCTTTTCTCCAGAATGCTTTCCAAACTTTTTCCGCGTGGCTTCTGAAGATTCTGCCTTTTTGGGATCGATCCCTCTACAGTAGGGATCGATCCCTTTTGTCCAGTAGGCTTTCCTGCACTTAATTTGCTGCATAGTTTATGGCTTTTATGATTCTAAGTCAGTTAAACAACTTTCTAACACTTTTCTAAGAGTATTTACTGACTTTTTCAATTGAAATCTCAATCCAAGACTTTGTTAAAATAATTTCTATCATTGAGTTCATTCAAAGCAAGTTTACTTAGAGAAAAATCATTTTTAAGCTTACTTGAGTTTTGTCATTTCAAAATACCTGTCAAATTAAAGATAATAATGTAAGACTTAACTACACATTAAAAGTAAATATAGATTATTCTGAATATGAATTTGTTTCTTAAAATTATAGTAAATCACATTTAAAATAAACAAAAATTAAAATAAACAAAATGAAACAAAAAGAATTAAAATTAAATTAAATTTAAATTTAAATTAATATTAGATTAAGGTTAGAATAAAATAAGGAATATTTTTATAAAGATACTTAATGAATCTGACAATTGAGCCTTTCCTAGCAAATCGAATGGTATTGTGATAACCAGAAATTTTACTATTTTTGGTAGTAATTATCCGGAATTTAATTTTAATGTAAATAAATAAACCAAATTAAATAGATAAATTTGTTTACAAGATGGAATACTGTTGGAATTTCCGTAAATGACGAAGAGTCGGATTTGAGAAATTGTAATTAAGGAAATTAAATTTGGATATAAAGAAATCCAAATTAAATATGAAATGAAAAATGAATATAATTATATATTTATATATTTATATTATATAAATATATTTTTATATAAATACATATGTACATATATAAAATATATGTATATGATATATATTGATATATATATTATTTTATACTATTACATAAGTAAATATGTATATTATATATATATAAATATTTTTATGTATATATATGAAATATGAATATTATTTCATATTAAAGAGTATAAAATATAAAATATATATACACATATATATCTTAGTACAAAATATGTATTTAGATGCATATAATTTAAATAGTGTACTAGTATATAATAATAATAATAATAATAATAATAATAATAATAATAATAATAATAATAATAATAATAATAAAATAATAATAATAATAATAATAATAATATAATAATAATAATAATAATAATAATAATAATAATAATGAAAAAAAAGAGGTAAAATAAAAAACGGGAAACGGGGTCCCGTTTTTCTTTTTACTCTTTTGTTACAAAACAGAGGAGAAAAACCAGAGGAGGCTGACGGCAGCAGCAGCTGCCGCTGTCGGCGAGAAAGGAGAAAGGAAAAAGGGTTGTCGTCGATCGACGAGAAGGGAGGAAGATCGGTCGGTGATGGAAAAAAGGAAAAGAGAAACAGAAAATCGAGAGAAAAGAGAAGAGAGGAGAAAAGAGAAAACGGCGGTGCCGGTCGATTTGGGCACCACCACCCCCACCGGCGTCAGCAGCGAAGGCCAACCAAGAGGAATGGGGTAACCGACGGTGAAGGAGAAGAGAAAAGGAGGGAGAAAAGAGAAGAAAAGAGGCCGAAACCCACGTCGCCAGATCCGGCGCCATCACCGTCAATCTGGGGAAACGGAGACCAAAAATGGCATCCCCGCTACTTCGGCCAGCTGAGGGAGTCCTGAACCGACGGTGAAGATGGCGGACAGTGGCTGAACTGGCGGGATGAAGTGAACCGGTCTAAACCCAACCGAACCAGTCTGAATCGGTTCAGACCAGAAAAGGAAAAAGGAGAAAGAAAAAGAAAAGAAAAAGAAAAAGGAAAAGAAAAAAAAGGAAAAGGAAAGAAAAAGAAGAAGAGAAAGGAAGAAGAAGAAGAAGGGAAAATGAGGAAGAAAGGTAGAATGAATTAATAATAATTTTATTATTATTAATTGTAGTTTAATTTTATAAAAATTCTAAAATGTAGAATTTGTTGTAGAAAATCGTTTTCAGTGAACGAGATGATGAAATCGGGAGAAGTGGACTACGTGCGCGATGTAACGAGGAAGTCGCCAACCCGGAACAGGTAAGGTAGGCGCCAACCCGGAACAGGTAAGGTGGCATGTACAGCCTGTAAGGATATTCAGTCTGCATGCTTTTAATTATGAAATATTTTATGAAATATTTTATGGTGATTCATCGGTTTGAAAATTGTGGTGATTGGCTGGCTGTAAATATAAACTGTCTTTTCTATGCAGGGAGGCTAGCCAATCGGTAGTCGTTATGCTGCCGAAAAGTTTTTTAGAAAATTACGTAAAATCATAGTAAATGATTTTATGACACGAAAAATGATTTCTGACCACGAGAAACAAGAAAATTATTATTTTTCGTAAAACATGAATATATCGAATTTTAATTTTAAAATATTTATGTTTTCGAGATTAGTGATAATGAAATCACCGAAAATTCTACTGATATGTAAATTACAAGTGATACGAGATGGAAAATGAAAAGACATAAAGTGAATATTTTATAAATATTTTCTTAAATATTTACTAAATGATTTATACAACCTTATGGTTTTAATTATGAACTTAAGTATTTTTATAAATTCCCTATAGGTTATTTTATGATGAAAAACATAGTTTTGAGACTAGTGGCCCCTCTATCATGCCAATACGTGATATATGATACATAAAATGAAAATGTTTTATATGATATATGATTAAATTGGCATGAGAATTATTTTGTTACATGATTATTTTACATGAATTGAATTTCGTGAAACGATTTACATGAGATGAATTATATGACTTAATTTACATGAAGTGATTTATGTGCATTGATTTACATGAAATGAATTTCAAGAAAGGATTTATATGAATTAAATTAAATGAAAAGAATTACATGAAAGGAATTACATGAAATGATTTAATTGAAAATGATTTCTACTGTTAATCGCTATTTGAAATTGATTTCTACCGTTAAATGAATGATTTATGAAAATGTTTTGAGACAGTCGTTCGTTAGTGATCATGCATAGTGTTATATGACTGCGAGACCTGATCAGTCTGCAGGTTTATTATATTGTATATGACTGTGGAATTATGGTCAAACCCACAGGTTTACGCAGTGAGCACTTGACCAGTGCAAATTGTGAGTGTGGACGATGGCCATTCGTTATAGTGATCGTCCCTTCGGGGATAATGATAGTGATTGTCCCTTCGGAGATAGTGATAGTGCATGATTCTATTAAATGATGACTGTCTCCACCGAGTGATTATTAAATTGTTTCAATATCGATTTGACTGAAGTGAAAAGAAAGAAAAGGTTTACAGTGAATAACAATACATAATGATTTTAAATGAAATGATTTTATTGTATTGTTGCTATCTACTGTTTATATGTAATATGATTTGGATGATGATGTGTTAAACTAATATTTTTCTAGAAGAATAGATAATATTAGTTATTCTATCAAAATGCTTTAAATCATATAAGCATAAAATTGAAAATGACATGAAATAAAAGGAAAAAAAGGATTTAAATTTCAAACGAAATTTATTACTCTCTACAGTTGCTTCTAGGTTCCGGAACAAGACAGGTATTTCAAAATACCTGCCTTACTCCATCCGAATCCCTAGCCGACTGTAGTATCCTTCCTACATGTGAGCCTAGAGCCCTTTTAGGAAAATTTAAAGAAAGTGAAAAAATTTTTCAGCATATAGAATGCTGAATATCAAGTGTTACATATAATTCCATTACTGAGCTGTGCTTTGCTCACCCTTTAATATTAACATTTCAGATTTATGGTGACTGTGAGATCTGACATATGAGAATTTTGGTTGCGCATTTGAAGACACTGCGACAGCTTGATTTATTATATGAGGTATGATCATTTATTTTCTGTATTTAGACTTATCTATAGTACTACTTTCTTGTGAATTAAGATAGGAGATGTAAATGATAAATACTTTTTAAATGAAATAGTTTAATGAATAAGAAAAGTAAAGTATCACAGACAGCCCAACCATATAAGATGTATAGAAATAAGTGAAATAAAGTGGTCACGGGATGTGACAATTAAAATAGTATCAGAGCAGGGTTGACCTAATGTCTGTTGATACTTTTGAAAAGAAAATGTGTTGAAAAGGTTAACATCCCCTATAGTACTGCATAGTCTGAATATATAAAGAAAATAAATGATTGCAAAATTGAGTTAAATATTTTAAAAGGGAGTGAGAATTATGAACTAAGATGTCAAAGAGGTAAAAGGCTCTAGAAATTATCTGAAATGGTGATCTTATAGTCTAAAATGAAGGTCGGTTCGGTAAGAAATAGAGAAGGACTCGATGAGGGCCCCACCAGTACTTTTCTGTCCGGATCAAACTAAGACCTGAAAGTGATGATATAAAGGAGGGGAATGAAATATCATCATTAAATAGACCTTAAGATCACCGATTGAATGTATTTTGAAAAGAGAGAAAATTTTTGGTAAAAAATGACCAAAATACCCTTACCTCTAAAATTTTATCGGGAGTCAAAATAGACCAACAGAAGTTGGAATTGATTGATTTGGCAGAGAAATTGATGATGTAAAGCTGCATTTCATACAAAATAATCCAATTATGGATCCTAGTGGACTTTTCTGTCGAAATCAAATAAGATCTTAAAATGCTGATATTAGTATGAGAAGGGGTACTATTAGCAAATAGATATTAAGATCACTTATTTAAATGTATATGAGGATAAAGAAATAAATGTTGAAATGATGAAAATGCCCCTATGTTGGGCTATGTTTTGAACAGTGATAAACCAAGTCGATCTTGAAATCCATTGATAGTAATGGAGTTATTGATGACATAAAGGAATGTAATATGTGTATAACAGTCCCGATTTCTAATTCCACTACATTTAGAGTGCTGATGTGACTTGAATGGTTATAGGGAAGTCGCAGGATGAGCGGCCCTATAATTGATTCTTAAGGGTCGGAGTTAAAAGTGTATTAACGAGATATTATTACGGGATTGTTGGATGTGATGAAAAGTAATATGATTACTAGAGATGATTGAGAAAGAGATCAGTATGGATGATGAAATTCATAACAGTACAGTTAATTCCGATTTTATACTTTCATTTTATTTTATAAGTATCAAATGGATATTTATGGAACCAGAATATTTTGAAATATGTTTATAGAATAATGTACTGTATGGAGTATATGAAATTGGAGAATATGCCTAAGAATAGTAAGTGATGATAAGAGATGATGAAGATAACATCTAACATGAATTATTAAATGAAAATGATTTCAAAGTGAATTACTATAATAAATCGGTTAGTTGTAAAAGGTATTAATTAACGATTACACTTAATCCAGCATATAAATTAATATGATTGATATACTGTGAAGTATGAGTAAATAAATAAATCGAGGTGGAGTATGTGCTAAAATGATTTGATTATTAATGTCTCTGCCTTGAGAATATACAGTGGAAATGATAGGACACAGTGATGAAATGTCCAAAATGATAAGAGATGTGTGGTTAAAGAAAGTATCGGATGTGATTCCTGACAAATTTTTAGAGTAATTATGATTGAGAGATCGGGTTAGTATTGACTCGATTTTTAATACGGAATCTATTCTAAGCTTATATTGGAGAACATAGAAGAATCCGAAAAGCTTTAGAAAATAACTCTGGAAAATATGTGGATAATGAAATTCACTTGTACACAAGTGCATGATGAAAATATGGATGAGGTGAATTGAGGATGATTTAAATGGTGTATTAAATTTCTATTATGCAATAGAGTTCTTATTAAGAACAAATAATCATCTGTATGAAATTGATGCCTTAATTGATTTAATCAAGAGAGGTACAAGGAGTTTATAAGAACCATCTCTGAAAAAGGCATTACCAGATGAAAAGTTGAAGACTAATGATTAGAAGATGATAATAACTAGAACTTGATAAAATTATCACGAGTTCTTATTGAAGTTTACAAGGTTAATGAAATACCTTGTGAGGTATATAAGCCTAATGAATGAGGCATCCATATAAGGATAAGTGATGAGATATTGATATAGTCTAAGACATCAATGGAAAATGAGCAGCATAGTGGTATGACCCTACAAACTCTCAAAGACAATGAACTATATGTTAAGTATGGCAAATAGAAGAATTAGCTAGACAGTATCTCTTTTTAAGATATATGATCTCGAATGACAGAGCGACGTGGATCTGTCTATGATGAAGAGATAATGATTGAGATATGAAAAGTACTGGGTCTAGCTAGATACTATTACCAGTATATGGAAGAGTTATTGGGTTAACTGCTCTACAGATGTGACTGATAATTAAATAAGTTTAAGTCGATGAATGAATAAGTATAAAGATGGTATGCAAAATGTTAAAAGATTTTAACAGTAGAGTATTATACCACTTGAGAAAACCGACTGAAATGATGAGAGTGAAAAGATGAAAACGTAATAAGAAGATAAATTTTCAGGATGAGTAGGGAACATGAATATGAAGCAGTTCCCAAATTAAGACTGAAAGTGATTTCATGTTGGTTATCACATGATTATGGCTAGATGAAAGATCGAGCCAATTGCGATAAATGAAATTTAATGATACTCAAAGGAGTAGATAAATGAATTATACAATTTACTGCCAGTAATGTAAATGGAAAAATGATAAATATATATACACACACCTCAGAATGGTGAAATGGTATGGCTAACACAGTGACGAAAAGGTGATTGATTTGTCACCTATGGAATCTAAATTAAGAAAAGATTTCATGCTAATGTATATTCTAAAATTAAAGTGATAATGAATATACCACAGGAATAAAAGAGGTAATAAGAATGCTACATGAAAAGATGATATGGAGAGAAAATGATTGTCTCCTGATTCAATTATGGTAAAAGAGATGGTAAATAGTAAAGTCTGCAAATGAGCTGCAGCATTTGTTAAAGTAAATGTGAAAAAAATGAGTATTGTAGATAATGAGGAACCCAAAAGAGATATGATGATATGGAAGTGATTATAGACTAATGGTTTAAATGGAATCACATTTCCATTATCAGACTTATAGATTCCCTAGTGCCATAGTCGAAATATAATGATGAAATGATGAGAATGTATGTGAAGTTTCAGTGAGCCTTATATGTGATGGGAATCTCTGAGTAGCTATATGTTTATGGGATAGCAAAAGGCTCTGAGATTCCAAATTTATAGACAGCACCGCGCCATATTGATGTAAATATCTGAGTGTAGAATGGAAACGCTAGATGATATGTTGACTGAGCGTATGCACGAGATGTGAAAGCTACTGGACAATTACATACAACTAATTAACTTGTTTATATGACAGTTACCAAACTACATCGACTTGGCACTAATTGAGAAAACAGATGATGAACAGTATGAATAATATATGGTACAAAAGGGAGTGAAAAATAAATAACTCTCGATTTGATAAGTAATTCTAAGGGAGTATAAGTATGTAATGAAAGATAATATGCAATGGTATCAAAAGTGATTCTGATGTTGATGGTATACTGGTAATATTAATTAAAAGATGATCAAAAGGTTAAGAACAATGAGTATACAGGATGCTATCACCTTTTAATTTAAGTTAAATTCAGAGGACCGAATTTCTTAAGGTGAGGAGAATGTGAGAACCGGAAATTTTACTATTTTTGGTAGTAATTATCCGGAATTTAATTTTAATGTAAATAAATAAACCAAATTAAATAGATAAATTTATTTACAAGATGGAATACTGTTGGAATTTCCTTAAATGACGAAGTTTCGGATTTGAGAAATTGTAATTAAGGAAATTAAATTTGGATATAAAGAAATCCAAATTAAATAAGAAATGAAAAATGAGTATAATTATATATTTTTATATAAATACATTTTTATATAAATACATATGTACATATATAAAATATATGTATATGATATATATTGATATATATATATATATATTATTTTATACTATTACATAAGTATATATGTATATTATTATATTTTTATATATATATAAATATATTTATGTATATATATGAAATATGAATATTATTTCATATTAAAGAGTATAAAATATAAAATATATGTACATATATATCTTAGTACAAAATATGTATTTAGATGCATATAATTTAAATAGTGTACTAGTATATAATTATAATTATAATAATAATGAAAAAAAAGAGGTAAAATAGAAAACAGGAAACGGGGTCCTGTTTTCATTTTCTCCTCTGTTACAAGCAGAGGAGAAAAACCAGAGGAGGTTGACGGTAGTAGCAGCTGCCACCGTCGGCGAGAAAGGAGAAAGGAAAGAGGGTCGTCTTCGGTCGACAAGAAAGGAGGAAGATCGATCGACGATGGAAAAAAGGAAAAGAGAAACAGAAAATCGAGAGAAAAAAGAAGAGAGGAGAAAGGAGAAAATGGAGGTGCCGGTCGATTCGAGCACCACCACCACCACCAGCGTCACCAGCAAAGGCCAACTAAGAGGAATGGGGTAGCCGACAGTGAAGAGGAAGAGAAAAGGAGGGAGAAAAGAGAAGAAAAGAGGTCGAAACCCACATCGCCAGATCCGGCGCTGTCGCCATCGATCTGGGGAAACGGAGACCAAAAACGGTGTCCCCACTACTTCGGCCAGCTGAGGGAGGCTTGAACCGGAGGTGAAGATGGCAAACGGTGGCTGAACCGGTGGGATGAAGTGAATTGATCTGAACCCATTCGAATTAGTTTGAACCGGTTTAGACCAGAAAAGGAAAAGGAGAAAGAAAAAGAAAAGAAAAAGAAAAAGAAAAAGGAAAAGAAAAAAAGGAAAAGGAAAGAAAAAGAAGAAGAGAAAGGAAGAAGAAGAAGAAGGAAAAAGAGGAAGAAAGGTAGAAAGAATTAATAATAATTTTATTATTATTAATTGTAGTTTAATTTTATAAAAATTCTAAAATGTAGAATTTGTTGTAGAAAATTGTTTTTAGTGAACGAGATGATGAAATCGGGAGAAGTGGACTACGGGCGCGACGTAACGAGGAAGTCGCCAACCCATAACAGGTAAGGGAGGCATGTGCAGCCTGTAAGTATATTCAGTCTGCATGCTTTTAATTATGAAATATTTTATGAAATATTTTGTGGTGATTCATCGGTTGGAAAATTGTGGTGATTGGCTGGCTGTAAATATAAACTGTCTTTTGTATGCAGGGAGGCTAGCCAATCGGCAGTCGTTATGCTGCCGAAAATTTTTTTAGAAAATTACGTAAAATCATAATAAATGATTTTATGTCACGACCCAAAGGCCGCGACGGTACCTCTTACTTATACAGATGCGTGAAAATTAGGGCTAAATTTTTCGATTTCCTATACTTGTTTTCTCTAAGTGCAATGTAGTGAATTTTGTTTCGGGACGTTAACTCCCTCGCCTATTTTTATCACTTTACCCAAGTAAATTTCTTGCATAAAATTTACAAATAATATCCAGCTCATGCTTCCCACAATAACAGTTGATTATATTCTAGCATTCCTATAACCAAGTTCATTTCCAATTCATGACATTTCATCTTATGGTTTACATTTTTCCTACTTGGTCACTTGTTCATGCTATTCAATCCACATATCTATACTCATGTAAATTCGACAATTCTATACTTCCATCTTTACTCTAGTTTAGATGCCATTATCTATATTAGATTACATCCCATCTAAGTACTAAATCAAAAACAGCATGAATTGATAATATAGAGACAAAAGAAGAGTATGTATACCTAATGTTCACAAAAAAAATCTCCTTGGAGAGTTGGGAGTATATTTCAGGCGTGGGACTATTTGGAAAGCTCCGAAATACTCCCCCAACTCCGTGCTCAATCTAAAAAATTAAATAGCATGTAATGAGCAAGGCTCAGTAAGTCATTTATATAAGTGCAGAGTTAGAATTATTCTGTTCTAATGCCATGCATGAAGTCATGTGAGGAGAATTCATTATTGATCGTTTTCTTATTCATCATGCGACATTTACATGTTATATTTCCAACTCAATCCAACTATGCTTTAACACGTCATGAGATGTCTAAGTCTTGAAATCATAATACAATCTTGAACATGTAATCATGAATGAAGTGGTTACCGTCATAAAATATGTAATACATGTTCTTTTAAACGAATTCAAGACATATGAAATATCAATACATTTCAGTTGTTCTTTTAAGACATGCTTGAAGTATACAAACTTTTTCATTTCATGTCTCATATGCTTTTGAAACATATGTCATGTCATGTATACTTTTGAAACATTTCTCATGTCATATATACTTTTGAAACATTTTTCATGTCATA
This sequence comes from Heritiera littoralis, assembly GCA_031772115.1. Lineage (NCBI taxonomy): Eukaryota > Viridiplantae > Streptophyta > Magnoliopsida > Malvales > Malvaceae > Heritiera > Heritiera littoralis. The sequence goes on from JAPDPK010000230.1 coordinate 320,625, forward strand.
TGTATCGTCAAAATACATTTCATATGCTATAAAGCTGTATCAAGTTTAGAGTTCATTTTCGTTTTAAATCCATATTCTAAACTTCATTTCATATCATTGAGACTAGGCAAAATCCCTATTTCTCTATCAATAAAGACTTAGTTCACTGTAGCTAGCAGTGAAGAATAATATCATCATCCCCTGGAAACCACTAGGGCGCTATATATGGCCATAGACCTCATGTCTCTCAGCCCCACTGATTAGGTGAGACTGAGACCTGTCCACGACTATTGTCTGACAAGCATCTATGCCTAATGAGTAATCTCCAATTAGGCGGCTTCCACTATGCTTTATTGAATTTAATTCTCTTAGGGTGCCTATAGTCTCATAAAGCATTCAATCTTTCTTATGAAAATAGTTCAATGTACGTAATGCTTTTCTTAAGATCATTTACATATATATATATATATATGTACATATGTGAAAACTATAATTTCATTCTTTTCAAAACCATATAAGCATCAAGCATTCTGGTAAGCATGATAAGAATAAATCGTTTCGTGTTTCATGCATAGTACTAAAGCATCCTTAATGGTAAAAGAATTCAAGTAGATGAAATGAAGGTAGTATAATGTAGTGCTCATGAATCACATGAATGCCTATCATTCCATCTCGTGATGTCTATAAGTCTATACCATATCGATTCATTTATGGTAAATATCTCACCACTATGGCACTTTATCGAGTCTAACATCGTACTTGCATTTCATTTTGTTAAATCTAATCTCTGAGTATTCAAACCATTTTTTCGTAAGATTCAATCCTATACAGGATAATCCTACTTCTACGTTATATAAACGTCTTACCTAAGGCGAGCTTAGTTCGAGCGTGTCCTATGTCCAGCTAGACTGTTTCCGTCGTCCTCCTGTCGTGCTACACCTTGTGTTTCGGCAGCTTGGAGAAGAACACCACCACCTACGGCAGTCCTTGGATGTCGGCTAAAACAACCACCACAATGCTGCTAGTCTCAGCCCTCGTACGTCTCTTGCTTAGGGCTGGAAACACCTAAGCTAACCACCACAAAACCCTTTTTCTGTTCAGCCTTCTTAAACCCTAACCTAACTTTTAAAAATTGTAGCCCCCTTTCCTTCTTATTTTCAGCTCATGACACTAACAGTACAGCCCTCACTACTGCCTTATACTTGACCTTTAAATGCCACGCACAGCCTCCTTTTGGCTCTTGTTCTCAAGTCTGAAAATGCAGACCAATGGCATTCCTAAAATCCTTCCGGTGCTCACCTTGTTGCTGCAGTGTTTGTCTTCATCTTTAGCTGTCAGTTTTTGTTGCTCGATGCAGCTTTGGTCTTCAACCCCTTTCAATGGCGTGATGGTCGAATGGCAGAGGAGGAAGAGTCAAGAAACAATTTGAAGGAGATGGGTTGAGAAGGAGAGAGTAACAGTAGCAAATTCCTTTTTGACCGAAAAGAGTGGGGGCCGGCTGGGAGATGAGAAAGGGCAAAAGAAATATTTTTCAAATGTAGTAAAGAAGATAGTGGGAGTTGTCTGACGGGATTGGATGTTTTGATGGAAAGTTTCCATTAACTCCAAATTATATTATTGTTTATTTCCTTTTATATTGTTAATATTATTATATGGTTTATTTATTCATTCATTATTTAGTTCTTATAGATCTTGTATATGTGCATAAACATATATTTATTTCATCAAATTTTTTTAAAGATAACCTTCTTTTATATCTTATATATATATTCTATACATATATATATCTCATATATATATTTATTTCCTTGTTCTTACAACTATGTTTTGTAGCTATATTCGTATATTCTCGAATATGTATACGTATATGTATATATATATATATATTTTAATTTCATACATGTACTTTGCAATGATACATGTACATATACACACTTATCTTGTGTATATATATATATTTTTCTTCCTTTGATCATATATATATGTGTATGTATATGTGTGTGTATATATATATATATATTACACTTTCTTATTCGTATTTATCTTATATTTCACATTAATCTCGGATATTTGATTTCTATGAATACGTACTATAATCTTATACTCGAAATCTCATAAGTACATTACCTCTTTATGTTTGCTAGATTACATAAGAGGTATTCATTTAGCTAAAAATTACGGTTCTCACATCCTCCCCACCTTGAAGATTTGGTCATCCAAATTGCCACAAGTTATCCTAGAATAAGTGGGTGTACTTCTCTTTCATGAGACTCTCCAACTCCCATGTAGCTTCTTCTGAGGAGTGGTGTTGCCAAAGCACATTTACCAAGGGTATAGTCTTGGATCGCAGCACTTTATCCTTTCGATCCAAAAACTGAAGCGGTCTCTCAACATAGCTTAGGTCTTCCCTGATCTCCAAAGGTTCATAGTCAATCACATGGGAGGGATTTGAATGATATTTTCTAAGCATAGACACGTGGAAGACGTTGTGCACACCCGACAACTCTGGTGGTAGTGTTAGTCAATACGCCACATCACCCACTCTATCTAATATCTCAAACGGACCAATGTAACGGGGACTCAACTTCCCTCTCTTTCCAAACCTCATTATACCTTTGGATGGAGAGATCTTTAAAAACACCTTATCTCCAACCTGAAACTCCAAGTGTCTCCTCCGATTATCGACATAGCTCTTCTGTCTGCTTTGAGCTGTTCGCAACAGATCACAAATCAATCTAACACTTTTTGAAGCCTTTTCTACAAGTTCGGGAGCAAATATCTTCCTTTCACCCACTTCCTCCCAGCCTATCGGGGATCTACATCTACGTCCATACAACGCCTTTTACGGTGCCATCCCAATGTTGGAGTGGAAGCTATTGTTATATGCAAATTCAGCCCGTGCCAAATGATTGTCCCATGAACCTTGAAAATCCATGACACATGCTCTCAACATATCCTCAAGGGTTTGAATTGTTCTCTCGGATTGCCCATCAATTTGAGGATGGAAAGCAGTGCTGAAACTTAATTTAGTTCCCAAAGCATCCTGGAAATGTTCCCAGAAATGAGAAGTAAACCGAGAATCTCTATCTAATACTATGCTTACAGGGACTCCATGTAATCTTACGATCTCCTTGACATACAAATCTGAAAGGGCACTGAGTGAATATGTGGCTTTCATGGCCAAAAAGTGTGCCGACTTAGTCAATCTGTCGACAATCACCCAAATGGCATCGTGGTTTCTTTGGGTCCTAGGAAGTCCCATGATAAAGTCCATGGTCACATGCTCCTACTTCCAAGGTGGCACGGACAAAGGGGTAAGCAACCCTGCCAGCTTCTGATGCTGCACTTTAACTTGTTGGCACACTAAGCACTTAGACACAAAAGTCACTATGTCTTTCTTCATACCCGACCACCAGTACACTTTGTGCAAGTTTTGATACATCTTCGTATTACTCGAATGCATCGTGTAATTAGAACTATGTGCCTCTTCCATGATCTATCTCTTTAAGACTTCATTGTTTGGAACACATATTCTCCCATTGAACCTCAATAAACCATCGCTGCTAATCTCGTATTCTGATTCCTGACCCTTTTGTATCAAATCAATAACTTCAATCAACTTCGGGTCCTCACTCTGAGCCTGTCTAATTTGTTATATGATACTAGGCTCTATCCTCAAACTAACCATCAAACATTCACCTGTAGGCTCTAGATTCAGATTCATCTCCGAAAATTGCTCTATCAACTCCCACTCTCTAACCATCATGTAGCTGACCATGCCCATTCTCTTTCTACTCAATGCATCAGCCACCTTATTAGCCTTGCTTGGATGGTAGAGAATCTCACAATCATAGTCCTTAAGTAACTCCATCCACCTTCTCTGTCTCATGTTCAACTCTTTTTATGAGAAGAGATACTTCAGACTCTTGTGATCTGTGTAAATCTGAAACTTTTCTCCATACAAATAATGACGCCATATCTTTAATGAAAACACCACTGCCGCTAGCTCTAGGTCATGGGTGGGGTAATTCCTCTCATGGTTCTTTAGCTGCCTAGAACCATAAGCTACTACTTTTCCATTTTACATCAATATGCATCCCAGACCTTGATGTGAAGCGTCACTATATACAGCAAATCCCCCGGAACCACTAGGAATGGTAAGGACGGGTGCTGTAGTCAATTGGTGTTTCAACTCCAAGAAGCTGTGCTCACACGCATCATTCCAATCAAACTTGACATCCTTGCGTGTGAGACGAGTCAAAGGTTCGACTAGCTTAGAAAATCCCTCGACAAATCTCTGATAATATCCCGCTAGCCCTACAAAACTACGAATCTCGGTCACCATCTTGGGCTTCTCCCAATTAATCACAGCCTCTATCTTCGCTGGATCTACTGCCACTCCATCCATTGATACCACATGCCCCAGAAAACTAATCTGTTCCAGCCAAAATTCACATTTGCTGAGCTTCGCATAAAGTTCTTTCTCACGGAGGGTCTGAAGAACAATGTGAAGATGGTGCTTGTGCTTCTCCCGAGATCGAGAATACACTAAGATATCATCTATGAATACTATAACAAACTTGTCCAAGTAGGGCTTAAACACTTCATTCATCAAGCCCATGAAGGCTGCAGGGGCATTAGTCCATCTGAATGGCATGACCAAAAACTCGTAGTGGCCGTATCTAGTCCGAAAGGCTATCTTCTGTACAGCCTCACCTCTAATCCTCAGCTGATGGTACCCAGATCTCAAATCAATCTTGGAAAATATCTGAGCACCCTTCAATTGGTCCAATAAATCATCGATCCTTGGTAGTGGATACTTGTTCTTAATCGTCACTTGATTCAACTGCCTATAATCGATACACAGCCTTAAATTGCCATCCTTCTTCTTAACAAACAATACTGGAGCCCCCCAAGGTGACACACTTGGTCTTACAAACCCCTTATCCAATAGCTCTTGCAACTGCTTCTTCAATTCCTTTAACTCAACCAAGGCCATTCAATACGAAGGCTTCGATATTGGTTGAGTGCCTGGGAGTAGCTCTATAACGAACTCCATCTCTCTTTCCAGTGGTAGCCCCGGTAGCTCATCTGGAAATACATCAGGGAAGTCTTTAACCACGGAGATGTTCGAGAGTTCCGGATGGCTCTTATTGGCATCCTCAACAAAAGTGAGATAGCCTTCACAAACAAAGATTCATTTCGTGTTAGTACAATTTTAAGAGAAAGACTTTTCATTTCATCTTATCAAAGTTTAGTACAAACTTTCCAGGTAGTGAGAAGGTCACTACTTTTCCATAGCAGTCTAAACTAGCATAATGGTTAGCTAACCAATCCATGCCTAGTATTACATCAAAATCGTACATGTTCAATAATATCAAATCTGCTACTAGATGTTTATCTCCCACCTTCACTTTACATCCTTTACATATTAAGTCTGTCATTTGAGATTCTTTCAATGGTGTACTAACATGCAACAATTGGCCTAAGGGTTCAAGCTCTAACTCTAGCTTCCTAGCATATGCAGGTGATATGAATGAATGCGTGGAGCCAGAATCAATAAGTACAAAAGCTTCAGAATCATTAATTAAGAGCCTACCCTTGTTGATGGATCCGGAGGCATCAACAGTCTCTTGGTCCAAAGCAAACACTCAGCCCTGTGCCACCGGTTTCTTGCCTTTATCTATGGCTTTTGCTTATCTGTGCTCCTCGTCTCAGGTCGCCTCTCAGGAGCCTTGAGTGTGGGACAGTCTTTAAATCGGTGTCTAATCTTGCTACACTTGAAGCAAGCTCGTATGTCCATATAACATGGCCTGGTGCCATGATCTCTATTACACCTCGGACAATTTGAGCTATCTTAGGCTTAGAAGCCTGAGTGTGAGGTGCTCCATGCTTCGGCCTCTTATGCTGGGCCCTATTTTGCTCGGGCCTCCTAGTATTGGTCCTCTTACCATTTCCTTTATTTCTGCTATCTTACTGGCTCTGTGTCTTTTCCAAGTCTTGCTCCACAAACCGAGCCCTCTGGATAGCATCGGCATAGGACACGATACGAAGAGCTGAGAGTCTCCTTCGAATCACCGGTCTCAACCCATTAATGAACTTCTTGGCCTTTCTTGCTTCATCATTCACTATCTGCGGCTCATAGCGAGACAAAGTGGTGAACTGTGCCACATACTGGTCCACTGTCATGGAACCCTGAACCAAGCAGAGAAACTCTTCTTATTTCTTTTCACGGGCACTCTCAAGGAAGTACTGATCATTAAAGGCCCTGAGAAATGCCTCCCATGTAATGGTAGAGTTCCTGCTCTGTAACACGATCTTGGCCTCTCTCCACCAGGGTTTGGCCTCACCCTCAAACATATAAGTAGCTAAGTTCACCTTATCCTCTGAGCTGCATCCCTAATCTCAAAGGCCTTCTCTATCTTCATCAACCATGTCTCGACTGCTTCAGTGTCCATTGCCCCTTTAAACACTAGAGGGTTCATCTTCTGGAATTGCTTAAATTGCTCCACATTCTGCCTCACATTAGTAGCTGATGATGTGGGCGCTACTATCTGTGTAGGTGGAGGCGGTGGTGGTGCAGTTTGTGATTGCGGAGTCGGTGACTACTGACTAAGTGGTGGGGGTGGTGGAGCAGGCTGTGCCGGTTCTTGTACGAATGGAGTCTGTTGTTGATCTTGACTCCTAGCATTTTGTCGCTCTATAAAGGTAACTAACCCGGACACGGTTTGCTCCAAGCGTGCGAACCGAGTGTTCGGACTTAGAGGTGATGACGGTGGAGGTGATTGAGCTTGCCTTACATGTGGGGTTCGTCCACGTCCACGTCCTCGTCCTCTCCTCATATCTTTTTCTGTATTCAATATTACAACAATGCATTTAGAACAGTTTTCTGCACTTATTGAGCACTATTGAGCATTATACAATTAGGCAATGACAGTACTATGGGATGTAAACTATTCTGACTCGTTTACACTGACATGTACTAGACAATCTCAGCTTTGATACCAATAAATCTATCACGACCCAAAGGCCGCGACGGTACCTCTTACTTATACGAACGCGTAAAAATTAGGGCTAAATTTTTCGATTTCCTATACTTGTTTTTGTCTAAGTGCAATGTAGTGAATTTTGTTTTGGGACGTTAACTCCCTCGCCTATTTTTATCACTTTACCCAAGTTAATTTCTTGCATAAAATTTACAAATAATATCCAGCTCATGCTTCCTATAATAACAGTTGATTATATTCTAGCATTCCTATGACCAAGTTCATTTCCAATTCATGACATTTCATCTTATGGTTTACATTTTTCTTACTTGGTCACTTGTTCATGTTATTCAATCCACATATCTATACTCATGCAAATTCAACAATTCTATACTTCCATCTTTACTCTAGTTTGGATGCCATTCTTTATATTAGATTACATCCCATCTAAGTATTGAATCAAAAACAGCCTGAATTGATAATATGAGACAAAAGAAGAGTATGTATATCCAATGTTCACAAAAAAAATCTCCTTGGAGAGTTGGGACTATATTTCAGGCTTGGGACTATTCGGAAAGCTCCAAAATACTCCCCTAACTCCATGCTCAATCTGAAAAATTTAAATAGCGTTTAATGAGCAAGGCTCAGTAAGTCATTTATATAAGTGCAGAGTTAGAATTATACTGTTCTAATGCCATGCATGATGTCATGTGAGGAGAATTCATTATTGATCGTTTTCTTATTCCTCATGCGACATTTACATGTTATATTTCCAACTTAATCCAACTATGCTTCAACATGTCATGAGATGTCTAAGTCTTGAAATCATAATACAATCTTGAACATGTAATCATGAGTGAAGTGGTTACAGTTATAAAATATGTAATACATGTTCTTTTAAACGAATTCAAGACAGATGAAATATCAATACATTTCAGTTGTTGTTTTAAGACATGCTTGAAGTATACAAACTTTTTCATTTCATGTCTCATATGCTTTTGAAACGTATTTCATGTCATGTATACTTTGAAACATTTCTCATATCATATATACTTTTGAAACATTTTTCATGTCATATGTATCGTCAAAATACATTTCATATGCTATAAAGCTGTATCAAGTTTAGAGTTCATTTTCGTTTTAAATCCATATTCTAAACTTCATTTCATATCATTGAGACTAGGCTAAATCCCTATTTCTCTATCAATAAAGACTTAGTTCACTGTAGCTAGCAGTGAAGAACCATATCATCGTCCCTTGGAAACCACTAGGGCGCTATCTATGGCCATAGACCTCATGTCTTTCAGCCCCACTGATCAGGCAAGACTGAGACTTGTCCACGACTATTGTCGGACAAGCATCTATGCCTAATGAGTAATCTCCAATTAGACGGCTTCCACTATGCTTTATTAAATTTAATTCTCTTAGGGTGCCTATAGTCTCATAAAGCATTCAATCTTTCTTATGAAAATAGTTTAATGTACGTAATGCTTTTCTTAAGATCATTTACACACACATATATATATATACACGTACATATGTGAAAACTATAATTTCATTCTTTTCAAAACCATATAAGTATCAAGCATTTTGGTAAGCATGATAAGAATAAATCGTTTCGTGTTTCATGCATAGTACAAAGCATGCTTAATGGTAAAAGAATTCAAGTAGATGAAATGAAGGTAGTATAATGTAGTGCTCATGAATCACATGAATGCCTATCATTCCATCTCGTGATGTCTATAAGTCTATACCATATCGATTCATTTATAGTAAATATCTCACCACTATGGCACTTTATCGAGTCTAACATTGTACCTGCATTTCATTTCGTTAAATCTAATATTTGAGTATTCAAACCATTTTATCGTAAGATTCAATCCTATACAGGATAATCTTACTTTTATGTTATATAAACGTCTTACCTAAGACGAGCTTAGTTCGAGCGTGTCCTGTGTCCAGCTAGACTGTTTTCGTCAGCCTCCCGTCGTGCTACACCTTGTGTTTCGGCAGCTTGGAGAAGAACACCACCACCTACGACAGTCCTTGGATGTCGGCTACAACAACCACCACAATGTTGCTAGTCTCAGCCCTCGTACGTCTCTTTCTTAGGGCTGGAAACACCCAAGCTAACCACCACAAAACCCTTTTTCCGTTCAGCCTCCTTAAACCCTAACCTAACTTTTAAAAATCGTAGCCCCCTTTCCTTCTTGTTTTCAGCTCATGACACTAACAGTACAACCCTTGCTACTGCCTTATACTTGACCTGTAAATGCCACGCACAGCCTCCTTTTGGCTGTTGTTCTCAAGTCTGAAAATGCACACCAATGGCATTCCTAAAATCCTTCCGGTGCTCACCTTGTTGCTGCAGTGTTTGTCTTCATCTTGAGCTGTCAGTTTCTGTTGCTCGATGCAGCTTTGGTCTTCAACCCCCTTCAATGGCGTGATGGTCGAATGGCAGAGGAGGAAGAGCCAAGAAACGATTTGAAGGAGATGGGCTGAGAAGGAGAGAGTAACAGTAGCAAATTCCTTTTTGACCGAAAAGAGTGGGGGCCGGCTGGGAGATGAGAAAGAGCAAAAGAAATATTTTTCAAATGTAGTAAAAGAGATAGTGGGAGTTGTCTGACGGGATTGGATGTTTTGATGGAAAGTTTCCATCAACTCCAAATTATATTATTGTTTATTTCCTTTTATATTGTTAATATTATTATATGGTTTATTTATTCATTCATTATTTAGTTCTTATAGATCTTGTATATGTGCATAAACATATATTTATTTCATCAATTTTTTTTTAAAGATAACCTTCTATTATATCTTATATATATATATATATATAATATATTTCCTTGTTCTTACAACTATGTTTTGTAGCTATATTCGTATATTCCCGAATATGTATACGTATATGTATGTGTGTATATATATTTATATATATATTACTTCCTTTGATCATATATATATGCGTGTGTATATGTGTGTGTATATATATATATATATTAGACTTTATTATTCGTATTTATCTTATATTTCACATTAATCTCGGATATTTGATTTCTATGAATACGTACTATAATCTTATACTCGAAATCTCATAAGTACATTACCTCTTTATGTTTGCTAGATTACATAAGAGGTATTCATTTAGTTAAAAATTACGGTTGTCACATTTTATGACACGAAAAACGATTTCCGACAACGAGAAACAAGAAAATTATTATTTTTCATAAAACATGAATATATCGAATTTTAATTTTAAAATATTCATGTTTTCGTGATTAGTGATAATGAAATCACTGAAAATTCTTCTGATATGTAAATTACAAGTGATACGAGATGGAAAATGAAAAGACATAAAGTGAATATTTTATAAATATTTTCTTAAATATTTACTAAATGATTTATACAGCCTTATGGTTTTATTTATGAACTTAAGTATTTTTATAAATTCCTTATAGGTTATTTTATGATGAAAAACATAGTTTTGAGACTAGTGGCCCCTTTATCATACCGATACGTGATATATGATACATAAAATGAAAATGTTTTATATGATATATGATTAAATTGGCATGAGAATTATTTTGTTACATGATTATTTTACATGAATTGAAATTCATGAAATGATTTACATGAGATGAATTATATGACTTAATTTACATGAAGTGATTTATGTGCATTTATTTACATGAAATGAATTTCAAGAAAGGATTTATATGAATTAAATTAAATGAAAAGAATTACAAGAAATGATTTAATTGAAAATGATTTCTACTGTTAATTGTTATTTGAAATTAATTTCTACCGTTAAATGAATGATTTATGAAAATGTTTTGAGACAGTCGTTCGTTAGTGATCATGCATAGTGTTATATGACTGCGAGACCTGATCAGTCTGCAGGTTTATTATATTGTATATGACTGTGGGAATTATGGTCAAACCCACAGGTTTATGCAGTGAGCACTTGACCAGTGCAAACTGTGAGTGTTGACGATGGCCATTCGTTATAGTGATCGTCCCTTCTGGGATAATGATAGTGATTGTCCCTTCGGGGATAGTGATAGTGCATGATTCTATTAAATGATGGCTGTCTCCACCGAGTGATTATTGAATTGTTTAAATATCTATTTGACTGAAGTGAAAAGAAAGAAAAAGTTTACAGTGAATAACAATACATAATCATTTTAAATGAAATGATTTTATTGTATTGTTGCTATCTACTGTTTATATGTAATATGATTTGGATGATGACGAGTTAAACTAATATTTTTCTAAAAGAATAGATAATATTAGTTTTTGTATCAAAATGCTTTAAATCATAAAAGCATAAAATTGAAAATGACATGAAATAAAACGAAAAAAAGGATTTAAATTTCAAACAAAATTTATTACTCTCTACAGTTGCTTCTAAGTTCCGGAACAAGACAGGTATTTCAAAATACCTGCCTTACTCCATCCGAATCCCTAGCCGACTGTAGTATCCTTCCTACATGTGAGCCTACAGCCCTCTTAGGAAAATTTAAAAAAAGTGAAAAAAGTTTTTCAGCATATAGAATGCTAAATATCAAGTGTTGCATATAATTCCTTTACTAAGCCGTGGTTTGCTCACCCCTTAATATTAACATTTCAGATTTACGATGACTGTGAAATCTGACATATGAGAATTTTGGCTGCGCATTTGGAGACACTGCGACAGCTTGATTTATTATATGAGGTACGATCATTTATTTTCTGTATTTAGACTTATCTACAGTACTACTTTCTTGTGAATTAAGATAGGGGATGTAAATGATAATTACTTTTTAAATGAAATAGTTTAATAAATAAGAAAAGTAAAGTATCGCAGATAGCCCAACTATATAAGATGTATAGAAATAAGTGAAATAAAGTGGTCACGGGATGTGACAGGTATTACTTGGATATTCTTCACGGAAGGATAATTTTTGAGAAATTTCGCCACAATGACGAAAAGTTTCTTAGAAATTTTCCAATATCGAATTATTTGGAATAAAATGAAGAACATTTAAATTAAAGACCATTTAATCAAAGCATATTTAGAAAACACAAGATTAATGAGGTGCTATTCTAGCATGGGTATTGTGAGGGTGCTAGCACCTTCCTCACATGTAACTGTACTCTTAAATCCTAAATTTGAGATGTAGACCAATTTTTGTCTTTAATTTGAATATATGACTAATTACACTTTAGTTTGAATGATTGGTGGCGACCCCCTAAGCTTTGTGTCTAGTTGTTAGATTTCTAAAACTTAATACGTTATGACAATACTTTCATTTTCTTTCAAAAAATTTAAAAAATATTAATTTCTTTAATAGATACATTTTAGTTTGAGAAATAAATAATACATTTTAGATCTATTATCCTGATTAGTAATTTTCTCTTATTTTTATGCAAAATTTGATGAGAGGACAACGTTAACAACTTTTTAAAAAAGTTCAAGACTATCATAAAACAATTTAAATATTAGGAACAAAAATGGAACCCGAATAAAAGGTTTGAAACTTCAAATGCACTTTACCTAAATAATTATGATTTTGTGTGTGTGTGTGTATATAAAATTCTTTAGACCATGTTTGGTCCATAAGATGGAGGAAAAGATAAAATAGTATAAGATCATAGATAGAATTAAAAGATCTTTATACATTTTTTTATCATATTTGTATGTGTAGAATTAATAGTATTAAAATGATTTCTTTTTATTTTATCAAAAGCACTCTTTTTATAAGTTAAATTATAAATTTTTAATAAATATAATTAAAATGTTTTTTAACCAAAAAATATTTTTATATTTTCTATAGTAAAATGTTTTTTTTTTATATTTAAGAGTTAAAAAAAGGGTGCAACCAAGTGTACAAAACTCTTACATTGTGGGGTTTGGGGAAGGTCATATGTATGCAGCATTCTCTTTATATTAAGGGGGGTCATATTTAAGGGTTAAATAAAAAAATTTATAACCATCAATTATTAAAAAAATTGAAGAACACTAAATTTTTTAAAAATTATTTTTATATTATAATTAAATATTAAATAAAATAATTACTTAAACATAATTCAATTAAAAATTATATTACATAAATTTTTTAATATTAATTTTTATTAGATAATAATTGAGATTTTAAAAAATTATAATTTTCCTATATAGTCAAAACTCAAAATTTCCCTACGCTTGATTCTAATGATTAATTGTAATTTTGGAGTTTGAATGAATTAAAGTTGTAAAGTGATATTGGATGAGCAGGAATTCTAGCCAACTTGTACTATTTTGCTTATAACCTTAGATTGAGAAGTTCAATTGTCGAGCCATATAATTTTTTGGAAAGTTAACTCAAAAAGCTTTCCAAGCATATATGGCACTTTTTCTGGTTCATTATGGATTATGTTGCGCCATGTAGAGGTGATTCGACCAGCAAAACCAATTTGCAAAGAGTTGCATATAACTTTTGGTAGGAAGCTCCAATTGATGTGATTTAAAATTTGTTGAAAAGTTAATTCAAAGATCTTTCCAACCATAAATGATACATGGTTTGATTCATTGTGAATTAATACCAATGAATTTTTTAACTAGCCCTACGTGCGGTAGACTCTTCCAACAAACAGTTTGTAAAGAATTGCTTATAACTTTTGATAGGAAACTTTAATTGATATTGTTTCAATTTTGTTGGTAAACTAACTCAGAGATCTTTCCAACCATTTATTACATGCCTCCTAATTCCTTGTATATTAGTATAGTTAACTATCTAAATTTAGGTTATAAGCTGAGTTGTTTGGAAATGGGGATTAAGTTGAAACAACTAGAAAACCAAATATAAAAAGGATTGAATTGAGTTGCCTTGAAAATGTTCCTCCCCACTCCTTAAATATTATTTTGCATGCATCTTATTTAAAATTATGGCCACCCCTTTTTGGCTAACAGGGGCCAAGCAAGTGGCAGCCATTTGAGGGAGATACCCTATTATGGCTGGCCACTAGCTACTGCCCCTACCTTGTAGAGATTAAGAACTAAAAACAAAAAAGAAAAAAAGGCATTTGACTACCTCTTGCTTGCTCCCATAAGTGTTCATTAGTTACATGCAAAGCCAAAAAAATTAAAGCAAATCTAGCTAGACAAACCACCAAAGGTTCAACCACTAGCCTCAAACCCTATCCCTTCTCTAATTTTTGTTCATGCAAAGGGTGAGACAAACAAAGGAAGAAGGAAAGCTCAAGGACTCAATGTCACGACCCGAAGGCCGTGACTTACGCTTAACACTTACACTTATTACACTTAGTAAATTTACGAACTAAATTTTTCTTTTCACTTTAAGGTTTGTATTCGGTGTCAGTGTAGTCACTAAACGATTTTCCTTTACTTTTTCAATATACTCTAACCTCAATAACTCTATCTTTAAATCACAAGTACATTTACTAAACTCTTGAGGGTGGATTATAGTCATTTCACTTAATTATTTGTCCTAGCGAAAGAAATGGATCAAAAACTTTCCCTTTATATTTTGTCTCTTTTCCCAGTTAATCGTTTGCAAGTAATTCACATATATAACCCATAACACAATCAATTTTCATACATTCACATAACAATGCTAATCATCAAATCGTTATCATATTAACCTTAATATCCACAACTAATCATCATATACATATCGAATGTAGGATCATGCTCAATAATCATATTAACGCGTATACTAATCTAAGACGATCCTAAATTACATCCCATGACACAACAATAACTGTACTGTGTAATATAAAAGGATATACATGTAAACAATTTGATATGCAGTTGTGCATACCTTACAAGTCACAAAGACAGGGCTCGGATGACACATGCAGGTACTAAGGTTAGGCATGGTCCTCGTTGGCCCACATAGAAGCTTAGACTTTGGAGATTAATTCAAAAAGTCTGCGAGTAGAGAAAGAAGGGGTCAGCAATCCACAGTCCAGTAAATAGTTTAAGTAAATGCAAGTTGGACTCATGTTGATCTACATGCACATGTATGCATGAGTAGTAAATTAGGTGACATAAATGTGTGTACTATGTCCTGATGCTGAAAGTACAAATACGAACTCACTATGCACTTGGTTTAGAACACAATCACTATGCACTTAATTTTATACGCAATTTCAATGCATTTAGTTTGATACACTATCACAATGCACTTAGTTCGATTCACATTCACTATGTACTTGATTCAAACATGATGATTATGCACTTAATTCAAAACACAATCATGATCCATTTGGTTCAAAACATGATAACTATGCAGTTAGTTCAAAAACATGATAGCTATGCACTAGTTTTAAAATGGATGAAATTGGGAAAACCAAAAATCAATTTGGTTAGGCAAAATGTCTCAAAATACTGAAAATGAATTTCAAAACTGATCAATTATCACTTTTAGGCAAAAGCCTCAATTCACTTAAAATGTGAAGTCCCCAATTTCCTGTAACTTCCTCATGATTGTAAAGTATTTCAAACTGAAATGATTAAGAAAATATGAGAATTTTGAAGTGTAAACGATACATGGGACATATGTGGAATAAATGGAATTGAAAGTCAAATGGTCAAGAAATTAATTATGATATTGTAAGAATAATTGAAGTATGAGAAACGATTAAATGTCAGATTTTATAGTAATTGCAATAACATATGGCTGATGAATGGAAGAAAGAAGGGTCAAATAATTATGGTCAAAGGGTCAATGGCTTATTTGTGAAAGAGATTAGCATGCATTAAATGAAAAGTGGCTTAGTCATCTTCTTCTCCCTCTATCCAAGTCGGCAGCAACTCAGCCCCCCTCTCGTTCCCTCTATTTCTCCTAAGTTCCATTCTTACTCACCTTGACAAACTCCTAGATTCTGTCATCGAATCATTAAGTGTTTGTAACGAAAAACGATCCTTGTCACTAGCCCTATCTATGTTTGTAATATGAAAGGCTGAAACAAAGTCTTTGAGGAGATCTAAAATTCTGTCACTTTGGCGAACAGCAAAGGTAAGAGATTGAAATGGTTTTAGTTGATTTTGTCAATAGTATGGAGTTGATTAAAGTTGATAGAGTATATTTATAGAGGTTTCTGAAAGGTTTAAATTGTTATGATGATTTCAGCTTGAAAAAGTATAGGGAAAGAATTAGGTGCAATCAAGCGATTTGCATTCTCGGGGTTATTTGAGGTAAGGAATTTATGTAATGGATGTAGGGTGACTATGTCCGCATGTTTTAATTGGTTTGGAGAGAAGTAAAAGTTGATTTAAATTGTAGAAGGTTAAATTTCGGTTTTTACTCCTAGTTACCAAAATGCTAGGAGCAGCCGACTGCCTTAAGTAGCAGTCGACTGCCTAGAGACAACCAAAGTGTAGATTTCTCGAAAATCGAGTCGAACCAGTCGACTGCTATATAAGCCAGACGATTGCTATTTTCCAGAAAGTATTCTGTTTCAAACCAGTCGACTGTAATATGGACCAGCCAACTGTTATTTACTTGAAAAGCATTCTGTTTGAGAAAACAGCCGACTGCTATATGACCAGTCGACTGTCCCGTTTTTAGAAGCATTCTGTTTGCAAAACCAGTCGACTGCTATATGACCAGTTGACTACCTTTTTCTCAAAAGCATTATGTTTCAAAACCAGCTGACTGCTATATGTGCCAGTTGACTGCCCCATGTGTTTTCAGAATTTCGAAATATCGAAATTTTAAAAGAAAATAATTTCAATAAAAAAAGATATGTAAAAGCAGTTGACTACCCTATGATGCCAGTCGACTGCCCCCTTTGAAAAAAGAGGTTTTAAAGCTATATGACAAATGTTTTGAGACTATGAAGTACTTAATGATTATGCACTTCTGTATATGTACATGGCTGAGGAGCTCTAGTCCGGCTATAAGTGCCATAGATGTCACCTAACTAGTGTTCATCGTGGCCACCGACGTTTGGCCAAATTGTCTCTGTTATATAATTGGCTAGGGGAGGATTCCTGGCCCCTACGGGGGTACACCACCTGTTTATCCAATGCATAATTCTATTAAAATGCAAATAGTCTCTCTGTTAATTGAAGTATTTGAATATATGATGTTTTGAAGAAAGTATATGATGTATGCTTGTATATGATGTTTTGAAAGAAGTATATGATATATGCTTTATAATGATTTTACATGACATTATAGAGCCAAGCAAGAAAACTGCATATATAGGCATAGTACGCTCTTTTACATATATTTCTTACTGAGCGTAAACTTACTCATTTACAACTATTTTTCAAACTACTTGCAGTGATCCCTCACTCTAGATAGAAGAGCCTATTGGATCTGTATTCCTTCGAGGCATGCTTCCTAGACATCTTGAAGGTATACTTATGTGATTATGTAAATTAGACAGTGCTACAGTACAGTAATGTTTATAAGATGTCGGGGAATTTAGGTTATGTAAGATGTGTAAGATCCTGTGGTAAAGAATGATATGTATATATATCATTATTATGCTTTATTTGAAATTAAAACCCTTACGATGAACTATTAAATATCAAGCTGAAGAAGAAGAAGAAGGAATGATATTGACAAACGAGTCTAATCAAGTATATGTGAAAGAAAAAGTTATAAGTTAATGTGTAGTGACGGGGATGTCACATAAAATGATTTCAAAGCCATTCACTTATCACTTTAGGTATAAGCCTCAATTCATTGAAAATGATTTCAAAAACCGATCACCTATCACTTTAGACATAAGCCTTAAATCACTTAAATCGATTATTGAGAGAGTTTAGGCATAATCCCGATCAATTAAACACTCATGATAAAGAAGTGTCACAAACGACTCAACATTATGGCCATAGATTTATTTTCAGTCTCGCTGCGCAGTCAAGAGCTGGAGCTTGTCTATTGATTTTTCAAACAAGTACGATTTACCTAGAGCATTAGGCTCAATTGGTATAATAAACTGTACTAGTCTAGAGCACAAAGCTCGATAAACAAGTATGGAACCTAGAGCGAAGCTCGATAGGCTTGAAATGACCTGAAGGTCTGAGTGTAACCCTCCACTAGTAGTCTAGAGTATAGAGCTTGATAGACAGTAACAAAACCTAGAGCGAAGCTCGATACGCTCAAAGTGGCTCGAAAGTTAAAGTGTAACACTCTAATATAGTTTAGAGCACAAAGTTCAAAAGATAGGTAACAAAACCTAAAGCGAAACTCGATAAGCTTAATGGATATGTCTGTATTCAAAAATAGTTTGAAAACAAATTTCTTGTGTAACACTTAGCTCCCTTGGGATCCTAGAGGTGATTTTCACGATCTCAAAAGAACTCGTGTAGCACGTAGATCCCTTAGGACTCTTGAAGTGGCTCCCACAGATATACAAACATTGATTAAAATAGTTTTGAATTTCAAATACACATGGCTTTTGATTTATTTCAAAAGTCAACTAAAAACCAGAATCTTTCAAGCAAAAGGATAATGCACGTTAGTATAAACTTATGCATAAAAATAACTTGAATCAAAGCATGTTATGCATGAATCGTGTATGCATCAATAATATAACACTTTACACTTTGCATGGCCAACTATTATAATTAATGCAAGATATGCACCCGTACACTTAGGTTTCACATATAAAATAAGCAAGGTTTATAATTTTACTTATTCCTATTCGAATCTCTAGAAATTTCGGTAGCATAACAACTTATATTTTAACTGAACCCAGCCTAAAGAAAACGCAATTCTAATGACTCTATTATACTAATTCCACAATTTTCATCTCAATCACAATTCAGATATTTCATTACAATTCAATCATAATTCATTAGTCTTATCACAATCCAATATGTAGACTAATTTCTACACAGTATATTTATAAGAGATGTTCACATATTAACTTAGCACAAACAATACATCTCACACACCACACAAGCTTGGCTAGCCACAACACACAAGGCAGAAAAACAACGTTTCAATCCAGCCCAAGTAATGTCCAAAATTACAATTCAATTGCATCTTAAATATTACCTTTACTTTTCTCAATTGCCCAATCAATAACGTTGCATCTCTTAATTCAAAAGTTAAATTAATTATTAAAATAAACTTAGTCTCCTACGAGATGATTCTAGCAAACTTTACTTAACCCACTTACCTCAATGTCTAGCAGTTTACTTCTTCGAATTCCCAAATCACAACCCAACTTCTATATCGTTCCAATTCACTACAAATCAGTTCACTAACATTTTAATAACTTATCTACACTATACTTAATCATATGTTAAGGCACATCTTAAAAAACAAAACTGTTTTCAAAACCATATCAAGTTTCCAACAATGTTAACTCGATATTCTATGATATTCTAACAATACTCTTATAGGACTTCAATAACATATCCTAATTTTCCATACTTTTCAAAACATTCCTTCAATATATCCACACTTGTACTTGAGCATACTCAAACAATTTCATCACTATTCTTTTGATCTTTTAATTTATAATCCTAATACTTAAGCATTTACTCAATAAAAAGTTTCATAACAACCCAACAAGTATCTAACCTCATTCCCTAACATCACCTCAATAATTTTTTCACACATAAATCAACCATTTTCAAGCATCACTCATATTAGTTTAATTAAATAAATAAAAACTCTACAATATGATTCTACACCTACTTATATAATTATCTTACCTTAATACTTCAAGCTAAAGATTTAGCTTTCCATAAGGATAGTCTAGTCTCAAATCGAACCTTGTGAAATCTCTACAAGTCAATAAACACACATTTACACTTAGAGCAACTTAAATAAACAATATGAAAATTTATTAAATGATAAAACAACTACACATTTTCTTACCCCTTTCTAAACCAAACGTCTAGGAAAATTCCATAATTCCTCTCTTTTTTTTCTCTTTCATTCTTTTCTTTCCTTTCTCTTTCCTTTTCTTTTCTTCTTTTATTCAGTTCAGTCCTAATCTACCACTGCTAGCCCCCTGTTTCAACCCAATTGGCATCCTTATCTAAACCCAAAACCTCCATCTTCACCACTATTTCTTTCCTGTCTTTCCACTCCTAAAAATACCCTATTTTCTAGCATTATTTCCCCTGTTTCCAGCCCTCACTTGAGCCATTTCTAAACTGCCAAAGCACAGCTTGACAGTAGGCCAAGTTCAGCCTCTTCCGAGCCCTTGTTGTAACCTGAAATTAACTAGAAATGGCCACCAAAATCAACTCCTAACAGCCCATTTTCAACCTTTGTATAGCCACAAGAATCGAGCCTAAAAACCAACCTTAATCCAATAGCTAAACCCCAACTCATTTCAGCCCCAATATAGAACTCGAAACCATGTTCAAGTCCCTTAATTAGCGCCCACAGCCAAGTCCCCTATTCGGCACCTCCAAACTTTAGCCATATGCTCTCGATTCCTTTTCCCTCGTGTGGCCTACTTCGATTTCTCCTTCTCTTTTATATTTTGGTTTCAAAACAAATGGGTTTGTTCCCCTGTTTCAAACCTCCCTTACTCGACAGCTTCTTCTTCTTTATTCTCCTTCTATAGAAAAACAGAAGGTATATGGGAAATGCTTTGTTTTCTCATTATATGTAATATACATTTATACAAAAATACTTGCCAAAAGTAGATACAGTAAGGAGTAATTGTAAGAGCTATATTTGGTAGAAAATTATTCTAATAATTGATATGAAGATCCCGTGGATTACTGCCAGATGGAAGGCATGATTTAGGAGAGATTTTAGTAGGTACAACTACTGCCTTATCATGCCCCCGCAAGATAGGCGTGGCATCAACAACGCTAATCTTAAGATGATGTTATTCGTGTTGCTGATGGCTAAGAGGCTTAGTGAGGGAGTCAGCAAGCTGATCGGCAGAATGAACATGGACAACACGAAGCAGCTTATTATGAACCTGAGTGCGAACAAAATGATAGTCCACTTTGATATGCTTCATTTGATTGTGAAAAACTGGATTTTGACAAATATATATAGTGCCTACATTATCACAGTAGATTGTGGGGGTTGTGGTTAGGGGCAAATGAAGCTCTTGAAGTAAGTTTTGAATCCAATTTACTGCAGCAACTATGGTGGCAACAACATGATACTCTACTTCAATAGAGGAGCGAGCTACTATGCGTTGTTTCTTGGATGACTAGCTGATTGGATTTGCTCCAAGGAAGACAACAAAAGCAGAGGTTGATGTGCTGTCATTTGTATCACCTGCCCAATCTGCATCAGAGAAGGCATGCAAAGTCATAGAAGAAGAAGCACGAAAATGAAGTCCATAGTTGATTGTGTTTTTGAGGTAGCAAAGGACTCGCTTGGCAGCAGACCAATGTGCAATGCGAGGATTATGCATGAACTGAGATAAGCGATTGACAGTGAAAGATATGTTTGGTCAAGTCATGGAAAGATATTGAAGGGCTCTAATGACTTGACGATACTGAGTAGAATCTGTTGATGGAGAGTCACTATGGAGGGATAACTTCTCAGTTGTGGATAGAGGACTGTGAGCACCTTTGGCTTCAAGCATGTTGTTCTTTTGAAGGAGATTCGAGATGTATTTACGTTGTGAAAGAAGGAGACCATATTTAGTACGTAGGACTTCCACCCCAAGAAAAGAATTAAGGTCCCCCATATCTTTAAGGGAAAATCGAGAGGCAAGGGCATGAATGACTGTGTTGATGACAGTGAGCTGGTTGCCAGTGATGATGATGTCATCAACATAAACCAATAGGAAAATGAGAGTTGTACCTCGAGATAGGACAAACAATGATGTATCGGATTGAGAATTGATGAAACCATAGGAGACCAAAAAAGTCTTGAGTTCGTTATACCAAGCTCGGGGGGCTTGTCGTAGACCATCGATAGCTTTTCTGAGTTTGCAAACATGAGTGGGGAACTGAGGATGAGTAAACCCTGGAGGTTGATGCATGAACACTTCTTCTTCAAGATGGCCTTAGAGGAAGGCACTGTTAACGTCAAGTTGACGAAGAGGCCAGTGATATTGAATAGTAATGGCAAGAATAAGTCAAACTATGGTTGGTTTAATGACCGAGCTAAAAGTGGCATGAAAATCAATTCCTGGACGTTAAGTGAAGCCTTTGGCGACAAGGCGCGTTTTGTACCGATTAATGGTTCCATTAGGCTTGCGTTTAATTCTATAAATCCATTTGCACCCAACAATGTTATGTGAGTCGTTAGCAGGAACTAAGTCTCAAGTGTGATTTTGGACCAGTGCTTCAAACTCATCACTCATAGCTTTACGCCATTGAGGATGTTTTTGTGCTTGCTGGAGGGTAGATGGTTCAAAGGTATTAGTAATAGCAAGATAATCAAAAATTTGCTTAGGTTTAAAAATATTATTTTTAGAGCGGGTGATAATACCAACAAGTGGTGGAGAATGAGAAATGCTTACCGATTATGAAGGAGAGGAGCTGGTGGTGTCACTTGATGTGTCCAAAGAAGAGGAACCCAGCTATAGTGGGGGCTAAAGTCTCAAATGAAACACTAGAAGGAGTAGATGCAACTGGAGGAGGTGGTGGTGCCTTTGAAAGCGGTAAAACATTGGTAAGAGATGTAGATGAGATGAGAGGAGGCGATGAAACTGAATGATGAATGAAGGTAGAGGAAGTCCATGTGGAGCTGTTGTCCTGAGTAACCCGAGTGTCATTAAGGGATTGAGTTTGAAAGGGAAAAGAGTTTTTGACAAAAACAACATGACGTGAGAGATAAAGACGAGAAGTGGTTGGATCAAGGCATTGATAGCAATGGTGAGAAGTGGAGTAACCCAAAAAGACACACAGTTTGGACTTAGCATCAAGTTTATGATGTGTGTATGGTTTGAGCTACGGATAGCACAAGCACCTAACCACTTTTAGTGTTTGACAGTTGGGTTTCTCTTGAAAAAGAGCTTCAAAGGGAGAGTGATGGCAGAGGTTAGGGGTGGGCATTCTGTTAATGAGGTAAACTACAGTTTGACAAGCTAAGGTCCAGTATTTTAGTGGTATTGATGCATGATGGAGGAGAGTTAAAATAGTCTCAACAATATGGCAATGGCGGCGTTCTGCTGTACCAACGCGTTGAGGAGTGTGAGGAGGGGAATATAAATGTTGAATGCCTTGTGTTGAGAGGAATTGATCAAGGCCAAGATATTCACCTCCACCATCAGAATAAACTGTGATGATGGGAAGCTGAAAATATTTTTCAACCACAGTTTTGAAATGTTCAAAAACAGAAGTAACTTCAGATTTATGCTTCAGAGGATACAGCCAAGTATATTTTGTAAAGTAGTCCACAAAGATGACATAATATTGATGCTGATCAAAGGACGTGATGGGAGCAGGACCCCATACATCTGTGTAGATGAGTTCAAGAGGCTTTGAGCTATGGAGTGAAGAAACTCCAAATGGAAGTTTATGACTTTTATTGCAAAGACAAGAATTACATGAGTTTAAGGAGGATGATTTTGAGAAGGGAAGACACTGAGTAGAGAGAATTTGATACAGTGCTCGTTTATTAAGATGACCAAGACGTTGGTGCCATAAGGAAAGAGTGGGTTGCAAGTTGGTGTTGAGAGCCGAAATGGATGATGATTGAAAGGTAGACGATGGCCACTCATACAGGTTCCCATTACTCCGATCGCGAACGAGTGATGCCCCCGTGCTCAAATCCTTTACAACAAAAGAAGAAGGAAAAAATTCAATGGTTGTATTATTGGTTTTGCAGAACTGAGAAACAGAAAGTAAGTTTCTTTTAATAAGAGGAGCACACAAAACATTGTTAAGTGCAAAGGAAAATTTTGGAGTAACAAGTCGAGTGGAACCTGTGTGTGATATGGGCACATTGTTGCCATTACCAACAAGGATGTCTTCATTGCCATTGTATTCTGAGTGAATCAAAAGATTCTACAGGTTTGATGTTATGTGGTGAGAAGCACAAGAATCCATGACCCAATTACCATTGCTTGAGGATGAGGCATGAGTGGATAGGTGTGCTTGCGGATCAAGGAATCAGGACCTACAAACTTTGACTGTATGTCCAAATTTGTCACAGATCTGGCACTGTACTTTACCTTTGACGTGGTTTGTAGAGAAGGATTGCCAGTTGGGTTTAAAGTTGCGGTTGTCTTGTACATATTGTTATTGCTGAGGATTGTTCAACTATGATCCACCAAGTGCATTTTTCCTTCTGTTGAAGTTGTTGTTGCCTCCTCGTGGCCTATTGTTATTGCTACGCTGATTGATTTGTGCAGTGATAGCTGCTGTTTTTTTCTTGCTTTCATCCTGTCTCAAAAAAATTTCATGATTTGTGAGTTTATCAAAGAGCTCTTCATAAAAGATAGGTGTATCTCAGGCTCGTATAGCAGCACTAATTTCCTTATACTCAGATCCAAGACCAGTAAGGATTTTTATTACTATTTCATCATCGTTGAGAGGGGAGCCTGCAATTGCAAGTTTGTTGGCAATGGCTCCTATCTCATGCAAGTATTCAGCCATTGATTTATTGTCCTTGACTACCTTTGCTAAAGTTTCTCTCAAACCATAGATTCTGGTTTATGACTTGTTGGCAAATGTGGTGGAGAGACTATCCCAGGCTTGCCTGGTAGTAGTGGCTGCAGCAACCATAGGAGCGATGGTTGCATCCACTGAGGCCATTATTGCGTTTCGAAGTAGACTATCTTGCCTAGTCCACAATTTGTACTTTGCATTGAGAATTCTATTGCCATCTTGTGTGACCATTTCTGGTGGACAGGGATACAATCCATCGATGTATAGCATCAGATCATATCCATGAAGTAGGGTGTGATGAACAAAAAGTTATATTCTCGCAAGTGCATGAATCAAGGTAGTATAGCGTGCAAGTACAAGAGTTGATCCCACAGAGATTTGCTAAATTTATTCAACTAAAATTCAACTATTTATGCTCTAAAAAATTATAAAAGCCAATAAAAATAATTATCTAAGTATCTAATTAACTAATGAAATTAATTAACCTAAAATAAATAAATTAACCAATAGAGAAAAGCCTAAGAATTTGATTTCACCAATACATTCCAATTTTATTTCTTCAATCAAAAAATCTCAATTCAATTCTAGGGTTCATTCCTCCTAATATATGATTACTCTGTTTGATGGCAGCTATAATCAAGTATTTTTAATCATTAAATTATCTATGATGTGTAGCATAATCAATGATTAAAAATCCAAGAACATCTAACAAGAACCAAATAAATATTCTAGCTTGATGTATGCATCAAATATTTATTCAATCATTCAAGAGAGCTATACATGGCTTAGCATATGATGTGTACTCTTACCATGTCTCAAACAATTAATTAATTTATATTAAAGGTGGCCAATCATTAACACAAATCAAAAGATTTAATTAATCACAATGAATGATACTAGAATTTAAAAATTGATCAATTAATCATAAAGACATGAAATATGCAAGTAGTTTCAATCAAATTCCTAGTAAGAAAATTAGTTCATGTTCAATTTAACATAAATCAACAAATTAAATTTGCAATTCATACTTTTAGATTAAACAATAAACTATTCAAAACCAATTTAATAATGTAAAGAAATAAAATAAAATAAAAAGTTAACAGCCCCCTTTAATGCCAAGTTTGACCATGTGCACGTGAAGCAAAATAGCAAAGCTTCAATTGGAGAGGGCGTGACTTGGCTCCAAACTCATTGTCACCTCTGCACACAGTCAACAACTGCTTTTCCCAAATTCCAGCTGCTGCTCTTAAGCTTCGATTCAAGGTTAAAATTCACGTGTGCTGCTCCTCTCTTAAGCTCGGGTCTGGCTGCTTCAACCAAGGCACGCCAGCACCTATTATAAACCAACAAGAAACGCGGCAGCTTGCGGTTCTGTTCAGTCTCGCCTTCTACTCCTCACACATTACTCTCCAGCATACAATAACACAACAACTTTAGTTCTTCCTTGTTTCTTTTGGTTTCAAGGAGTTGCTCTGCAAAATAGAAAGAAACACAGCAGCAGAAGAGAACCCAAAAACAGCCCAGTACCGATCCACTATTCCTCTCTGTTCTCTGTTTGTTTTTCTTTCTGTACCTAGTACTGCCGCCCCTCTACTCTTTTATAATTTGTTTCTTTCCTTTAAAAATTTTCTAGGGTTTCTTTTTAATCAAGAAATAAATCTCAGCCTTTCATTTTCATTTTATTTTAATCTTATGGTCCAAAAAATCCTTAAAACAAATCAGAATTTAATTACAACTTTAGAAAGTCAAATAATGTATATTTCAAAAATTTATTCCAATTAGAAAATTTATTGTTTGATTTCATGTCATAATTTTCAAAATTAATTCCCAAATCACTCTCTAAATTAATTTACAAGATACATTAAACAATTAATTTTACACAAAAATATAACAATAAATGTGATAATAAATAATAAAAATAATATAACAAATATATTATTATCAAGGTGGTAAGTTGAGTTCTCCAGGTTGGGTATGTACTGTTGCCCGTGAGTCTAAGAGGAATTTGTGAGGCAACATTGAAGGTTATCAGGTTGTTAGGAAATGTTGTGTGACCAGTCAGTTGTATTGAAGCCGGAAATGCTGCTTGGTTTGGGTTGTTTTGAGAGGCTGTGAGGAGGTTTCTGTCATGGCTGCAGTTTAAAAACTTGGGGCTGGCTCGTGGGAGCTATAACGGCTCTGACACCATATAGAACAGAAGGTATACGGGAAATGCTCTGTTTTCTCGTTATATGCAATATACATTTATACAAAAATCCTTGCCAAAAGTAGATACGATACAGTAAGGAGTAATTGTAAGAGCTATATTTGGTAGAAAATTATTCTAATAATTGATATGAAGATCCCGTGGATTACTACTGGATGGAAGGCATGATTTAGGAGAGATTTTAGGAGGTACAGCTACTGCCTTATCACCTTCTTTATCCAATCTTCTCTCCTTCATCTCTTGTAGCTCTGTTCTGTCATTTCCCAACCCGAGTCCCCACTGCTTCACCCACTTCTTCTACCACATTTCACGCCATTTTCAACCACCAAGAAGAGCTCTTGGTTCGATCTATAGTGCCAGCTGTAGCCCCTTTCGTTGGGCTCATCTCTCACACGGAAGCTATTTCGATTTCACTCTCAGCATCTGTTGGTTGCAAGAGTAGCAGCGTTTGGGTCCCTTGCTGCACGCCTCCTCTGCTTCAATTCTCTTGTAACTCCACTTTCCCTTGGGCTCTCTTTCTTCCCCTTTTCTTTTCATTCTTCTTTGGCTTTTGTTAAGCCACTAGTGATAATGATGATGATGCTTTGCCAAAGGTAGACCATTATAGTGGGATTCGGTTTCTAGAGTAGGGCAGTGGACGGTTTGGTGGGTAAAATCCCACCAAACCCAATTCCTTCTTTTCTTTTTTTTTTTTAATTCAATATATATATTATTCAATCATACATTTATTTATATATATTTTATAAATATATATTCACTTATATATTTATTTACATATATATATATATAAATATATACACTCACTTATATATATTTATTTATAAATATTTCTTATATATATATATACACACACGTGTATATATATATATATCCACTTATATGTATTTCTTTACTAATATATTTCTTCTTTCTTAATTTATATATATATAGTGTGTGTGTGTGTGTGTGCGCTTAAATTTCAATTCCTTAATGCTTAATATACTCGATCTCTTAGAATTTAGCAATCATTTAATTGAATAAATCCTCATGTGATTTATCAAAATACTGAAATCCAAATCCCATTTTCAAAATCTTAACTCCATCAATTTACTTAATTCTTCTAAAAATTCTAAAATAACCATTTATTCTTAATTAATATATTGATTTCTATTTAACGAGAGTCAAAATTTTTGGGTTATCACACTCAAGGGTTCTGCCAAGCTAAGAAAGACTAAGGTGAGTTTCAATTTGATTATCAGTTTCCACGCATAAATGCAATATAATCTCGGTATTTCAAGGCTACTAACAAAACTTGAAGTTTTGGTATCTAGGAGGGTGTTCGGCCAAGCTTCTAAACAAGGGGACTTTGGGTCCTTTTGGTAATGCAAGGTATAATGCAAGTTTAATTTTGAATTGTGATATGGAGGAAATTGAGTTGCTTAAGTGTGACAAATTTGAGAAATTGTTTAAGGGGCATTTGGCCAAGGTATATAGTGGAGGAAGGTTTGAGCATTTGGTACAAATAAGACATAATGTATGATGATGTGAAGACCGAGAATTTCTAAATAAATATAAGGTATCCGGAAAATTTAATTGGGACAAGTTGAAATCCAAATTTAAATAAGAAACTAAAAGGGAAATTAAATTGGAAATAAGAAATGAAGGAGGAAATTTAATTTGGATAAATGGAAATCCAAATTAAATAAGAAAATGTAGAAAATAATTTTGGATATTTAGAAATCCAAAACTTAATAAGAAATAAAAATATTTTGGATATTTATATAATGATATTATATAAATATTATTTTGTGTTAAAAGTGTAAAAGTATATATATAAATATATATATTTTAATACAAAATATGTATTTAAATACATATTAAGAATAGTGTATATATATAATTATGGTGTATAATAATTATATATATATTATAGTTATTATTATTATTATATATAAAAAATATATATACTTAAAAAAAAAGGAAACTGAAAACGGGCGGGAATCGGGATACCCGATTCCCACCCATTTTCCTCCTCTGTTTACAACAGAGGAGGGATTTCCAAAGAAGAACTGGCCCCCTACCGGCCGAGAGGAGAGGAGGAAGGAGAGAGGGACGTCG
Source organism: Heritiera littoralis (assembly GCA_031772115.1). Taxonomy (NCBI): domain Eukaryota; kingdom Viridiplantae; phylum Streptophyta; class Magnoliopsida; order Malvales; family Malvaceae; genus Heritiera; species Heritiera littoralis. The sequence continues at coordinate 349,390 of JAPDPK010000230.1, forward strand.
CCGGCGAGGTGAGGGGGAAAAGGAGAAGCGACCGGCGGCGGCCTGAAGCGAGAAAAGAGAAGGAAATCAGAGGCGAAAACGAAGGAAAAAGAGAGGAAAAAGAGAAGAAGGGACACGGCGGTGCCGGCAGATCCGGGCACCGCCACTCCCCCCATGAGACCGGCGGGGACCAGGGGAAGGTGAGAGGAGCCACCGGTGAAGGGGAAACCGACGGAGGAAGGAGAAAAGAGGAAGGAAAGGAGCCGAGAGCCACGGACCAGATCCGGCGCCGTCGCCGGTGATGGGGCGAAACCGAGGCCAGATCTGGCATCCTCACAACCTCGGCAAGCTGTTGGGTGGCCGAACCGCTGGAATGTGTGGCCGCCGGTGGTCGAACCGGCCAGCCAAAGGCTGAACCGATTGAACCGGTTCAACCCGACCCGACCCCGACCGGTTAAAAAAAAACAGAACAGAAAAGAAAAAGAGAGAAAAAGAAAAGAAAGAAGAAAAGAAAAGAAAAGGAGAAAGAAAAGAAGGAAGAAGAAAAAGAAAGAAAGGAAAAAGGGAAGGAGAAGAAAGAAGAAAAAGAAAGAAAAAGGAAAGAAAGAAAAGAAAAGGATTGGTAAGGAAAACATAAATTGATTGATATTTATTGAATAAGTTTATTTATATATATTTATGTAAGTGCAATTGGTGTTGAAATTGTAGCGGAAGTGACAAAGACGTGATAGGCGTTCGACGAAGCTTAGAGCTCGTCATGGCGCTAAGTTTCAGCGTCAGGTAAGATACTTTTATAAAGCATTAGTAGCATCATATTGTATGTGGGATTTTATGATTTTTATATGATGCATAGATGGAATGAATTTAAATGGAATTGTGAAAATTTTTATATGATTTATAGATTGAATTGATGTTAAAAATGCTAAGAGGACCCACAACTGATGGTGGGGGTCTTAGTAAGAGATAAAGAAAATGTGAGAATCAACGGCTGCAATTATAAACTGTTTTCCGTGCAGGAGGCTTAGTAAAAATTAAGCCGTTATGCTGCCAAAATTTTTAGGAAAATATCTGAGGAAAAAGATTAAATTTCTCACATAAATGGAATCTTGGAGATAATTATTGGAAATAAATATTAAAAGGATTTTATGGTATTTCTGAAAGAGTTTGATATTGAAATCGATGGGAAGATAGATCATTGAAAACAATAATGTGATGAATTATATGGTCTAAACCTTGTAGAATTGATAAATCAAGTGATTTTAATATCACAAATGGTATCAAGTTGAGATTGAGGTGAAATTAATTATTAGACGGATCACAGATAAAAGTGATGATAATTATATGATACAACTTAAAAGAGAAAAATCGAAGTTGTGATTTAGATGGTCAAATGATAGAATGGCGGAATTATCAATCGAGTGACGATTATAGAATTGATAGATTCAAATAAATGGACCGTCTTAGTGGTATGATTGTGATATCGATGTTAAATAGATGTGAACTGATATTTTTGCAATAATATGGATAGTCGCAAGGCGACTCAAATGATTGAAACACTTTTGATAGTGGAAATTGGCAAATTCTTTTAAGTGGTAAATTGCCAATCAAAAATCGAATTGAGGACGTTTTATAGATAATTTTAGCATGATATTACATTCTACAGGCCATATGAAAAGTGAATTGAGGATTGTGATATGATTTTATGATAGTGAATGAAATTGAACCGCAAGTCGAAAATTCTGAATATGTACCAATAGGTCAAACCATAAATGGAATTGATAAGCGATTATTGATCTTGTGGTTCTAGATCCTCGATGTCGACTCTGGAATAGATATCGAATGAGGATATTAGTATTTCATAATTTCAGTATCCTGATGGCTATATGGAAACATGATATTTAGATGCTCATAGATACTAAGAGGATTCACACTGATGATGTGGTTCTAGTATCGGTAATAAAAGTACAATTGATTATTATAGTCGATAATTATCGAAAAAGGATATTGAATACCGAATGGTTTGAATACCAAGTGATCTGGTTATTAAATAATTAGAGTATTGAGCAATCTGAATACTGAATGAAATGAATCTTGAATGATTTGAATAGTGATTTACTGATTTGACATAAAGAAAGTCTTGAAATCGAATAACTGATGGTGATAAAGTTAAATGAATCGCTTCAGCGTATTTGATGGAAATAATACCGAAGTTGCATACTGAAATGTTTTATAGTATCGCATTTAAGCATGCTTTCTTGCAACTTGAAACATTTTAATAATGTTTATATGAATACTGAAAAGTATTGATTTGTTTTGAAATGAAAGTATATGGTAGATATATATATTTTGATATATGAAATATCATACAGAATTTTACCATATGCTTTACATGATATTGAAAATAAAGCTATAGATTTAAATGTTTTATGAGACTGTAGGCACCCTAAAAGAATTAAATTCAATAAAGCATAGTGGAAACCGCCTAATTGGAGCTTTGCTCATTAGGCAGATATGCTTGTCCGACAATAGTCGTGGACAGGTCTCAGTCACGCCTGATCAGTGGGGCTGAGAGAGATGAGGTGTAACGACCCTTTTTACCAAAATTATGAGCCAAAATTTTTTTTTTTTCACTTACTTTTGGTTGGGCTGTGCTTAGTGTCTCAAATTTATTCTTAAGCTAAATGTACATTAGCTAAATCAATATCCTATAAACGTTTTGGTCCCAGTTCAAATTTTCTGACTAAGCATGCAGTTACATATTAAAATTATATTACTTAACACAATTTATGTCCATCAAAGTTGCATGCATCATTTCTTATCATGAATATACTAAGTGTTTCCTTTAATTACATCCCCTTACTATAAAAGTACTGTAAAACAAGTCTGAATAGAAAATAGATATCTGTACATCATGTACCTTCAAGGGCGATACAAAAACCTCGAAGGACGTGTCAGAACCTCTCGTATAGATCGCCTACTGCAAATAATCTGGAAGGTGGAGAGAGAGGGGGGTGAGCTTTTTGGAAAGCCCAATAAGGAATACATATAAAGAGACAGATACCGTAAGCTATATGCAAGTATTCTAAAACGATTAATAAATCTAAATCATAATGGATATTTCTAAAAGATGGCATCTTATCCAGTAAGAAATTCTTGTATTCTGAAAATCATATGTAAACCAAATCAGTACAACAGATCACTTTAATAAAGTCATGCCATGCAAATATGTAAACAGTCGTCTTCAGAAATCATATCATATTTCAAATCGAATCATAAAAATCCGTACAAAATCATTTTGTGATTTCATAATTCAATCACATCAATCTGTATCATATCATTTTCATATTCAGAGTTCGAAAATCAGATATTCAGAAGTCATTCGGAAATCAGAAAATAACAGAAAGTGGAGACATGGCAGTAACTCGATATACATCAAGCAGCAAAGATATCCCATAGGGATAATAACATATAGACGTATGGCCATAGTCCAAGTGGTCTACAGTGAACACTGATCAGGTGTCAACTGTGACCGCTGCGGACTGGATCAAATCACACAGCAACATAGTGCACAAGTTTCATATCAGATACAAATACTGTAGGACCCGAAGGTCAAACTACAGCCAATTACTATAGGCCCCGAAGGTCACGCTATAGCCAGATACTGCAGGCCCCGAAGGTCACACTGCAGCCAGATACTGTAGGCCCCGAAGGTCACGCTACAGCCAGATACTGCTGGATCCAAAATATACAGCAGTCCAGATACCGCAAGATGACGGTTAGCCAGTGTCTCAAAACAAAACTTTCATAGTTCAGAGTTCAAATCAGTAAGTCAAATCATAGAGATCTTTATGAAAGTTCATAAAGCTGATTATCGTATAAAATCATAATTATTTTCCAAATATTTAAAAACTTAATAATTTCCAAAATATATAAAGAAATAGGTTTTAGTGCCATAATTTATAAGAAATCCATAAAACCAGATTTAAGCTAAAAAAAATCATAAGTCTTTAAAATCATGCAATTTAATAATCTTTCAATAACAATTTAATTCTTTAGATAATTCGGGCTAACGCAGAGTTTTATAAATCCAAATTCGGAGGAGTATTTTCAAGACTCATAAATGTTCCGAAAATCAATTAAAATGCAAGGAATTTCAAAAATCCGAAAACTTTATAACTTTTCATAAATATTTTTGAAACACAGACTTTAGGTAATTTTCATAAAATAAAATTTACTTTGAAAATTCATGAATATACTAAAATCATGCAATTTAATATTTCCAAGACTGAATTCCTTAAAAGTTTTATTCTTAAAAAGTTTTCTTAGCTTTTTAGCCGAAATCACATAAATCAATATCCTTACGAAAATTTGATAGCATGACGGTATCAATTTTCTAAAGTCTTGCAAAGCATACGAAATTCATAAAACATAATTCAATTGATCTTAAAATTATTTCAGTATCTCCTACGTTCTTTATACATATCCCTTACCTTACACACTTAGCAATTATCTCCTTCGAGTTTTCGATTTACGGCTTGAGCTCCTAATTGCTCCAAGACACTACAAATCAAAATCATCACCGTCTCAAAACAAATCTTAATCTCTTTATTCTTTAGCAATAAAATTTAATCATGTTATAAGGCAGAAGAAATTCTAATTCGCCTCCATGCACATTGCTTACCTATTCCATATTAAAATATTCTCAATTACTTCCTCTAAATTCAAGTCAAAGTAACACATCCTTACCTTTGAAGATCCTCCAAATCAAGTCTTCCTCAAGCTCTCTTTAAATCTCCTCTTCTTTAATAGCTCTATTCAAATCCTACAAATATTTTAAATCCTAGTTACCATGACAAATATATGTTTATGCATGTGTATGTACATATAGGCACAAACCAACCCAACAATAACACTTTCTTTTATTTTCTTTCTTTCCTTTCTTTCTTCTTCTATTTTAATTATGATTATTATTATTTTTGTCCTTCTTTACCTGTCTCTTGGCTGGTTCAATACGGCAACACACAGCCCATTGTCAGCCTTGGTTTTCTTATTTTCCTCTGCTTCCAAGACCACACCCGAACAGCCCTTACACCAGCCTCGTATAGCAGCTCTCCAATACTTCAAAACACCCTCCTTCAACCACTGTTTAGGCCACTTGTAGCAGCAATGTTCTCCGGTCCTCAACCTTCAAGACAGTCCAAAAGTAGCCACCAAAACTAACATCCAAACTCAGTTTATAATCAATCTCTGGTCAAGGTCAACACAACTACATATACCTTTTATTTTTGCCCCGTAACACTGCCTCCAGCCTCCTCGAACATCAGCCTCTATCTTTTATTTCTTGTCACGCCCTTCCTCCCTTGCTCGGTAGCCTCGTTTCACCTTTCCCTTACGTTTCACCACTGCTTCATGTTGATAACCGAAACCAAAACCATTAGTTCTAGGTTTTAATTGTTACATAACTTAGCCTCAAACAATCTTGCAAAAATGCTAGCCGAATTACCTTATCCTTGTTCTGGTTTACAGCAGCTTGAAGATGGCCCTCAACTTGTCTCTATTCTGCCTTTCCTTCACGTAACCTTGCTGCTGTTCCAACCCACTTCACTCGCACCTTAGCTTTCTCAGTTCGTTTTCAACATTTCCTTTCACTGCAGTTATTTCCTCTTCCCGTTCCTCTTCTCTCAGTCTTGATCTCCTTCCCGATTTTCTTTTGCTGCAGTTTCTCCTTCCTTTCGGCCACCACTTTCTCTTTTTCTCTCCCTCATTTTACTCTTTTCTCCCGTTGCTTCTACCGGCTCTGTTTCACGTTTCTTTCTTCTCTTCTTTCATTTTCTCTCTTTGCTTTCTTTTCTATTTTTAATCGGGTTCTGTTTTGTTTAAAAGAAGCAAAGGCTGGTTTTGTTTTATCTAAAGAGGTAGAGCCTCTGTCCGGTTTTGTAAATCTGTGGGTTCCATCTCCCACTAACGTGGGAATAAGTGAGGGAAGTCGGTGGCTTCCCAGGGAAGCCAAATCCGACTTTCCCCTTTTTTTTTATATATATTTGAAAAAATATATATATATTTTCTTTTATCTTTTATTTGAAACCTATAAATATTATACTATATATATATATATAAACATTTAAACAGTTATATATCTTATTTGAATTATTCACATGTATACCACATTTAATTTAATATACATGTCTTTTTTTTTATTTAATTAAATAATTATATACACTTATATATATATATTCTTTTATTATTTAATCCCTCACATACTTGTACATAGATTTATAACTATACTTACATAATTATTAACATATTTCATTCTTATATAAAAGTATCATTTATTTTTTTTTATCAAATTAATATGTATATATCTCAAACCTATATACATAATCTAAGATATATATATATATATATATATTAATCGTTTATAGTCCAATGTACTACTCATATCTTCGATGTCATTACTAAAATAATTTTGAACTACGTCTCGATACTTAATTCATTTAAATTCCTTCTTTGATATCACAAATTCTGTATGCAATTTGCGGTTTTCACATGAGGTCTATGGCCATAGATAGCGCCCTAGTTGGTTTCCAGGGGACGATGACATGATTTTCACTGCTAGCTACAGTGATTTAAGTCTTTATTGATAGAGATGATCGGGATCTAGCCTAGTCTCTAACCGATATGATATGAAGTCTAGAGTATGATTTTATTGATATGAACTCTAGACTTGACATGATTTATACTGTACATGAAACAGATTTGAAATGAAATATGTTTTGAAACAGTACATGTTTTAAAAGTCCATGAGATATGATTTCGACACTTATATGATTTATATGTGATTTTGTGTCGAACATGGCATGATATGCGGTCTAGAGTATAGTTTGATTTGATATGAACTCTAGACCTGATATGATTTACAGAATATGTTTTAAAAGTATATGATAATGATTTCGACACTTACATGATTTACATACGATTTTGTGTCGAATTTAAAATGATATGCGGTCTAGAGTATAGATTGATTTGATATGAACTCTAGACCTGATATAACTTATAGTAAATGAAAATGTTTTAAAACCGCACATGTTTTAGACATGCTCCGAAAACGAATACATGAACTGAAATTGAACATGTTTATATCATGCCTTAAAGGCAAATTTGAAATGAATTGAAAATCCATATGTTGAGCATGTCCTAAAGTATATATGATATGATTTGAGATGATAGTGGTTATACAGAAAAATTACATTAATTGCATATTAAACCCTGACATGATAATATGCTTAGCACATGAGAATTCCATGAGGAATGTCGTGACTCGACGTTAATGATGTTTCATCTATACGATGACATGAGATGATATGATATATGAACATGAGATTGATATGAAGAGAATTCTGATCTCACTCTATCGTGATCATAAATTCCCAGACGATAAGTGATATGAATTGATGTAATACGGGAATATGATTGTTAAATGTAAAGTGAATTCGATAGGATATCTGCATTAAACATGGAGAATATGTGAAGAGTGTCATGACTCGGTGGTAGCGATATTTCATCGATATGATGTCATGATATGATATGAAACAGGAATATAGAAATACACGAATAGAATTATGATTTCGTACCATCGTGATCATGATCCACAATATGAGAATTGATAAGAGATGATAGAATACAGAAATATGATTATGAAATGAAAAGTAAATATGAGAATTGATATGAGATGATAGCATACCAAAGTATGATTATGAAATGAAAAGTGAAAATGAGAAGTGATAATGAGATGTATCGATCAGAAAGGATTAACTGTAATTGCATCCTTGCAAGTTTTAAGCATTGCAGTTTAAGGCAGTATAATCCTACTCTTGTATTTATATTAGTATCTTACTGAGCCGTGGTTTTGCTCACCCCACTAAATTTCATCTCTTTCAGATTATTGAAGTTAACATCTGCCATGTGAGCTGCTCAGTGGGCATCGGAGACGGTGTATGGACTTGGTACTAGTCTTCTAAGGTATATGTTCCTTATAAAATACTTGTTTACATGTAAGACTTAAATTGATGCACAGTACATATTCTGTTTAACAAGTCGGGATGTAACTAAGAACCGTTTCCATGTTTGTTTAATATTTAAATGGAATGACTATAGGTCACCTAGATAGTATAGTAATTACACTGACACCGAATACAAACCTTAAAATGAAAAAGAAAAATTTAGTCCATAAATTTGTAGACTAAGAAAAGTATAAGAATCAAGTGAAAGTCGCGGTCTTCGGGTCGTGACAGATGATTTTAAGCTATTTTAATGATTGTGTGAAAATTGCATTTGTTGATTTTAAAGAATCATTGTGGAAATTGGAATTTTCAGTATTTAGGAATTATATTTGATTTTTTAAAAAATAATTAGGGATTCAAGTACGCTGAATTGGGGACTATGTATATTGTTAAGAAACTATTCAGAATGAAATCGAGGTATCAAAATGGTATCATTTGGGGTTAAGAAACCCTAAATGCCAAATTGGCACCATTTAGGGTTATTAAAAGGTAGGTTCGGTCAAGCCTCAATTTTAGGGGTTAAAATGCTATTTCATTCAATTAAAAATCATAATTAAGCCTAATTAGGGGTTTGTAGTCATTTGACACCAATTGAGAAAAGATCAGATTTAAAAGTTAAAAGGCTAACTTTTTTTGTTTAAGGTTTGACTTTTTGAAATAATGGTCAATTTTGGGTGATTTGGGGTTTGGAGTGACTTTGGTCCTAATGCTGAAAATAAGGCTTAAAAAAGCTATTTGCAAAAGTCAACTCAAGATTTGAGTATGTCAAACTTTTGGGGCTTGACTTTGATGAAGAGTTGACTTTGATAAAAAGTCAAGTGAGATTTGAATAATAAAAGAGACTAGGAAATTAATAAAGTTGAGATTGAAATGTGAAATTGATAGGTCAAAGTGATTAAAATTATGGTTTGACCTTTATAGATAAATGTTGACTTTGATTGCTTGTCGACCGAGGTACCGAAGTGTAAAAATAAGGGTAGAGGTTTGGTAATTTTAAGGAATTAGTAAGTACACTAATCGAGTCTTTTAGTTTTCTGTTAAGACTATAAAGTATGGTTTTGTGAAAATTGTAAATTATTGTGTACATGGTCATTTTAGGAGACTAATGTTTATAACCTATTTTGTAAGCGTTTGAAACTCTAACATGTTATTGAAAAAACGCTTTAAGCTTGATTTCATTGTGAAATGTGATTTAGCCATCTGATTATACTGATTTGATATTGAGATATGTTTATATGACATTGATGATCTTTGCTGTGATTTCATACTTGTTTTATGAACTATGAATCCCTTATGGGATATTGTGCCTTGATTTGGAGATTTGAGCACTTCATTAGCATTATGTAGGATTTTGTAAACAATGATTAGGATATATTCCATGAGAGTATGAGGATCGATTGTCCAATGACATCAGGTTAATCTATCAAGATATCAACGGGTGGTGGGATACCCAATCCCGATGCATAGGTTTGGGACCCATCGTAGTATGTATATTACTGTTTTGTGTGTTTCCAAAGGCGAACGAGTTACTAAAGTGTCTGCATGACATTAGTAGTGCTTGACCAGTGATTGATTGTGACCTACCATGCAACAGCAAGTGATTATGACCTACCACATTAGTTCTAAGAGATTATTAGCTTATATCTTACTCACTTTATCGAGACCGTAGATTTTAGTACAATGATTTGTGCTCTGAGACTTTGTTTTTGCTTTGAATTATACAAATTTAAATTAAATAATATTATGATATTATAGTTTAATATAATTTATATTTAATTACCTTTTATACTTTTCAACTTTTTTATATTAAAATAAATATATTAATTTTACACTAATTATTTTTTAATTAAACAGTATTTTATATTAAATTTTAATATTATTTTATTTTAAAATTAATTAGTTTTATTTTATATTTTTATTATGAAAATATATTAATATTATATTAACATAAATATGATCTTCAGTTATGAACTAAATGAAAACATGTTTTCTAAAACAATAAAAATAAAAAATTTTTACTTTTAACAAATTTGAAAATTGTTGTTTTTTTTTTATATATATTTAAAAACACATTACCAAACATATTTTCTGTAGCAGTTTTAAAAAAAACTAAAAATAAAAATATAAAACAAGAAACAAAAAGGATGCCATCATAATAGCAATCTTAGCAGAAAAGCAATGGTTAACTTCATAAATCTTGCTCTCTTGCATGCAGCACAATAACTTCCTTAACTCTTACACTCATTCAGAACCAGACAGGAAAGGACAAAGAGAGACAGAGAGATCCTAGGTGAATAAGATAAAGAATATCATTAGAAACAACAAACTTCAACGAAGAACTACTGATAACAAAAAATAACAACAACGAACAATATTTAACGTAACATAAAATCCAACAAGAATATTGCCAACCAAGAAATTCATTTGCGCCAAGTTCCCAGGAAATCCAGGCTAATTCGAGGAGCAATCAGTGGGTAAAAACGAGACGGTCTGCTTATCAGTATCTTTTTTTTTTTGTTACAAGAAGAATATTAAATAATTAGGGATGAGGTGCTTGGATTCGAACTCAAGACTTATAATATGCCACAACTTATCTTTAATCACTAAGTCAAGAAGTTTTTGGCGTCTGCTTATCAGTATCATAGCCAACCAAGAAATTCATTTGCGCCACGTTACCATAGATTGCTAAATCTTGGAAAGGATTGAAGGTAAAGCAAGTAACTGAATCAGAAATGTTGACGAAGATGTTCCAAGGCTGCAAATTGTCATCATCATCAGTAAAATGAATTGTAATATTCGGAACTGCAAAGTCAGTTTGAACATCGTAGCATAAACTCAAACCCTCAGGAGGATCAACCCTTGTCGCATAATCTGGCTAGATACTGCTGATTCCAATTCGGAGTAAAAATATTCTGGCAACAGAGTCAATGTCGTACCAGAATCAATGATGATGTTGCCCTCGTCTGTTCCAAAAGCAGAACCTGTAAAGTTTATTCTGTTGCTTCCAACACTGACTGCCTCCAGGGTGAGGAAATAGAAAGTGGGTGGGAATTGTTTAGTCACTGGAGTAGAAACAACTCCACTAACTGAAACATTAGCATTGGAACCAAATTTCATTTTGCTTGACTCTCCTGTTTTGGAAATAGGCAACAAGCAATAGGAGAATTTGCCAGCAATGGATGCTCCTAATTGGGAAATAAGTGAAACATCACCACCTCCAAGGCCAATGATGCCTGAGGTTTTCTCATTGAGAGTTCCATCATTGTTGTGCCCTCTTCCTAGGATTGTATTCGGAACAATTACAGGGCGACCAGATGTTGAAGGCAGGGTAAGTGTATCAGCAGCAAGATCAACAATTGAATAAGAGTTATCACCATAAGAGATTTGATATTGACAAGAGTTATTGTTGGAACAAAAGCTTCCATCAAGATTTTCACATTGACTTGTATTGCAAGAAAAGATTCTGTAAGTGGATGATTCACTAGGATCAAAAAGTGTAGCATCTTGCTTGAAACACTCGGAACAAGGCTTGCATTGAGTCCATATAAGATCACTTCATGTATCAGCTATAGCAACAATATCAAAAGCTAGGGTACAGATGGATATATTCATCAAGTATTCACCCGAATCAACAATAATGTCGACCCCTGTTGCCTTCGTTGAGACAAAAGTTGGTTTGAAGCGATTTACACGATTAAAGGAACGACGCAAGGCATTGGTTACACGATTAGAGATAGTTTCCAAAGGATTGTACAAAGGAGACTTTGGGGAGTCACTGTGGATTGATTTAACACTTAAACCACCCTTTTGAGCCTCAGTAAGGGGAAGGCTAGAAAGGCCAAGGATGGCAAAAACAAGGGAGAAAAGAGAGGCATGATTGAAAACAGCTGGTTTGTTAGAAGAAGACGGAGGCGACAATCTAGAGGTTTGATGGTTTAGGTGTTTAGAATTTTGGTCAATTTATAGTGTTGAAAGGAGAGATGAACTGAGACAAAACAAAATAAGATTCAGAAAGTTGAATAATTTATGATGAAATGAGCAAAAGACAGCCAGTTTCCCTTCATAGCTCAAAGTGTGTGTGTGTGTGTATTCTTGTAAGATACATTTATCATGCATTTTCGTTTTCTGATTGAATCTTTTTGAGATAACTAGAACCATAAAATCTTGAAAGAAAAACTCTTTGTTTTTCTCTTATAATAACGGCGAAAGTGACCTTTTGACTTGGCAAAATTAAAGTTCTGATAACAATTATTGAACTGGTGATAAATTTCGAAAATATTTTGGAATTATTACCATGCTTTTGTATGAATTTTCACTGTCAAAATGCAATGGATCAAACGTATAATTGTATTTTTTTTTTTTTTGCGTTCATACCTTTTAATTTGTGTGCAAGTACAATTATAGGAATATTTATGATATTAAGAATTTGAAAATTCATGCCAATTGACAAAATTCGAGTGATAATTAACCTGTAAATAGATGGTATTTATTGTACTGCAACAACCAGCTATAGTTCAAATTGTCGAGGGATTTAAAAACAAAAAGCTAGGGTTCCAGATTAAGGTCTTGTTTAGCGTTTCTCTTGCGGTTGTAAAAAAAAATATGATTAGAAAAAATGTGTTTAAAATAGTGCTGAAAAAAATATAATTTAAAACTTTTAAAGGTTTATTTTATTTGTGAAAAAGTATTATTAGTGAATTGAAATGTCCAAAAAAATAAAAAATAAAAAACATAAAATTATTTTACCTAAAAAATTATAATTAAACCGTAAAAACACTTCCTTAATATTTTTTATTTGATTAGCAAACAAAATATTTAAATAAAAAATTATATATTTTAATTATTTACATTGAAGTCTGATTAAAACATAAAAAAAAACCCACACCTAAGTAAGGTTGAACGAAGATTATCTTTGGAAAAATCGCTTCCCAAAGAGGATAAAAAAAGGCAAGCTACGGAAATTTTGAAGAAAATTCAGAAGGAAAAGAGTAAAATTTTTGTTTTTACTCTTATTTATATTTATCCGATTTGTCTTTAGCTCAACATTCCCTGAAGAGGGGAGAAAGAGATTAGCACTAAAACAAAGCAAGCATGGCGTGGCTGGCTCCAATGGTGTGATTTCGTTTTTACTTAATGCCAATTTTCCTCAAGTACAAATTTGCATTGTAACCGGCCACCTGTGGAATAGCAATAAAACAAAACAGGCATGATGTGGCTGGCTCCAATGGCGTAATTTCGTTTTCACTTGATTTCAATTCCCCGCAAGTACAAATTTGCATTGTAACCGGCCAACTGTGGATTGGTTCAAGTAATAAAACAGTAAAAATTACAGTAAATCAAATTGTAAATGATATGAATCACCGGCTTACAAACAATCGAGCCAAGAGAATCCAACATCATTCACACTTTTAAATAACTCACATGGATCAGCAGTTGCGACCACGTCTACATCAACTCTAACTCTATTCAGCTTCCATCCTCTGAGGATCACTATGTTTTAGATCGAGAAGAACTTGCAATACCCGAGGACTTAAACCAAGACCCAAGCCAGGCTCATATCTTTTTTTTTTTGGTTGAAACCCCCCAGTTTTCACCTTCGGTGACTATTCCGGAGTCGGGAGTGTTGGATTATGCCCTTAGAACCATTCATTAGATGATTGACTTTGGCATTTTTATGTATCATGACATTTTTTTATTTATAGTTCATTATTATATTTGTCTTATAACTGCGTAATATAATCTTATATGATAATGTCCTTAGAATAGTAATAACACACTATTCTTAAAATATCCCTAGTCAAGTATTATTGTGAACAAGGATAACAATGATACGATAAGACTAGTATGTGGTTGACTGATGACCATTGTCATGGATATAGGATATCAAGTCATCACATAGGTACATGTTAGAGAACTATGTACTGGATCGACCCTCCATGAGAACGCTACATGGATTGTTATATGAGTGTCATAAGCGATTCTCATAGTGATGATGGTGTATGTGATCCTTTGACTTGAGATCATCAGAGATCCCAACATAGAGAATTGCATACTTTAATGCTGCTAGATGTCATTCGTAACAGGATGGACTATAAAGGTAGTAATTGGGTATGCCTCGATCTATGTAGAGGGATGTTGAGTGATCAAGATAGGATTTATCCCTCTTATATAACAAGAGTGATGTCTTCGGCCCTTTGATAGAGTGAGACTAAAATGCATGGCCGTGCTCAAATAAGTCAATATGAGATATTGATTTTATTTGTTTAATTAGTCTACTCAGGAATCAAGAAACGCTGATTAGACTATACAAGTGTGACACATTCCATGACTAGTGTCTAATCAAGACATCAAAGGATAAAGGGATTAGACTACACAGTAACATCTATCACGAGTAAGGTTATGTCGAGTCATTGACATTCTCGTTACATGGGTAGCAATGATGTGTTGCTAGATACCGCTCATTGCCTGTGACAATTTTGTCATTGCCATTGTTTTGAGAACCTATTGGGTCGCACACTTAGAACGGATCAATGAGGAGCTTAATTAATCCTATTCTAAATTGGATTAAGGATATAACTAATCCTATTCTGAATTGGATTAGGGATATAACTAATCCTATTCTAAGTAGGATTAGAGTTCTGTTTGGCAGTAAATTTTAGGGTAAAATTTACTGCCTATAAAAGGATGTTTTCTGAAACATAGCCGCACAACAATTAGAAAACAGAAAAAGTATTCTTTTAATCGAAGCTAGCAGTTCGGTTAAAAGAATCAAAAAAACGCTCCTTAAGGCATCTGATCGTGAGACGTTCAAGAGTCGTGAGATCCGTTCGTGTGGATACCATAGAGGCAGGAACGAAAAGTTGCTGCTTGTGATTCGACCAAAGACAGAAAAAACAGAGAAAACGTTAGGTAAAATCTCGAAACCCTAATCAGGCAACCCTCCGAATCGATCCTAGTGGAGGCCGAATGATTTAAATTCCGCTGCATGTTTGTTTCGGTTTCCTTCAGGGAGAAGCAGAGCGTGGTTAGGCTTGTCCCCCTCCCAACACTGGCACTCCATACACAAGTCAAGATTCGAACCCTGGCCTTGCTTAAGGGACGAGGGCCGCTTGCCACCCATGCCAACAAGTTGTTGGTAGCCAGGCTCATATCTTGAATAAAAGACAATGGTGCATTTCAGCACTTATCTACGTTACTTTAAGAGATTCCCTTGCCATAATAAACTCAAATGATTACAATTCTTGCATGACACATAAACATGTCTTCCTGCCATTATCATGGCGAGTTAAGTTCTAAATCTTAATTCGCTATACTTAAAGCTACAAAGTCACTATTAACTATTCTAATCTAAGTTTAATTGATCATCACTTTTATATAAAGATAAAGCTTGATTTATGTTCAAAGATATTTAGTTCGGGAGTATAGTTGAGGAAGGATTAGCATGCTTATAGCACCCATCTTAAAATGATACTAACTAATCTTAAATTCATTTTAAATTTGCCTTTATATTTATATTAGTTTTGATAATGAAATACTGAAAACTTTTCTATCAATTTGGCTCCAGTTTTAAAAAATCTCATCACCTCATCTCAGGATGTTAAAATGGTACTAACTACTCTTAAGCTTGTTCTAAATTTACCTTTATATTTATGTTAGTTTCGATCATTAAATATTAGAAAAGTTTCTAAGACTTTTCAATAAATCTAGCTCCAATTTTAGAAAATTCCCCTACCTCAAGATATTCAAGGAATACTAATCGACTTTCTTAAACTCCATCGTAGGATTGATTTAGTATATTATGAAATTTTTATCTTTAAATCTTTTCTAATTCCTAAGTTTTATTTTCTATTCTTAATTTCTTTACCTTAATTTTAATTCTTAATTTAATTTTATTTTGCCTATTATTATTATTATTATTATTATTATTATTATTATTATTATTATTATTATTATTATTATTATTATTATTATTATTATTATTATTATTATTTATGCCTTGAAAATATATACGAAATATGATTTATTGAAGATTCTTCTAGCTTAACCATTCCATCAATTTGCCTTAACTTAAAAAGAATTTTTTTACCTAGAAATGAGTACCAATTGATTTTCTTGTAATTTTATCATTAGCGTATTTTATATTTACTTCTTTTATCTTTGTATCTAACATCCTATTATCTTACTATCTTATTTCTTTTTATTCTTTATTATCATTATATCTCTAAAATAAACATGAATTATTTTTACTTGAAAAATTCATTCTTAAGTATTCCATCAATAAGATTTAACTTAATAAGAATTTTCTCAACTAGAAATTCCAATAAGTATCGATTGATTATTTTGAAATTTCTTCCTCCGCATAATCTATATTTATCTTTATAATTAATATTTTTATTGAAATATAATTTCATTTTTTTAATATTTTAATATTTTCCTAATTTCTATCTAATAAATAAAATAAAATACATGTCATACTAAATCACAAATCATTCATTATAAATCCTATACTAAATCACGCCAATTAAATTCTAAATTAAATCATATCAATCATATGATGCATATCAATTAAATTACACAAATCAAATTAAGATACAGATTTTTTAACCATACCATTAACCATACAAATTATATCATACAAAATTTTTTAATCCTATTATTCATGTGAAATCCCCAATTTCATGTAATTTCCTTATGATTGTAAAGTATCTCAGTTTAAATGTAGTAAATAAATATGAGAATTATGATGTATGAATGATGTATGGGATATTGAAGGAATAATGAAATTGATAGTTAATTTGTTAAAGAATTAATATCAGATTTTATTTAGTATAATGGACAAGTGGCTGGTATGAAAAAGAGAAGAAGAGAATTAAATGGTCAAATTGTCAAGAGGTCAAAGGGGTTAATGGCTGAGATGATTAATGGATAGAGGTGCAATCAATAAAGCTCGATGAATCATCATCTTCAGCCATCATCAACGTCGGCAACCCCTTTCCAGCCATCCCTCTCGTTCCCTCCATCTTTCCAAGTTTTCCTCCATAGCTACCTTCACAAACTCCCTTATTTCTCCAATGAATCGTTGAACCTCAGTAACGAAAAACGACCCTCATCACTTGCTCTACTCATGCCTTTGATATGAAAAGTTGAATCAAAGTGAGTAAGGAGATCCGAAATTCTGTTAGTTTGGTGAATTGACAAAGGTAAGAGAAGAAGTTAGTTCTTTCAATTATGCTTATGGTATGGAGTTGTATGAGGTTGATATAGTCTACTTATGGTGTTAAAATGAATGGAAGTTAAAGATTTAATTGTGATGATCATTTCAGCTTTGAAGAAGTGAAGAAGACCATTGGTGCAACCAAGTGATTTGCAATTCGGAAGTGAATTGAGGTAAGGAATTTATGTAACGGACATAGGGTGGCTATGTCCGGATGTTTTGATATATTGTAAATGTCTTTGGGATGAAACAAAAGTTGATTTTGAAGTACAGGAAGTTAAGTTTCGGGTTTTACTCCTAGTATCAATTAGGCTAGGAGCAGCCGACTGCCTTGAGTAGCAGCCGACTACCTAGAGACAACCAAAGCGTAGATTTTTGAAAATCGAGAAAAACCAGTCGACTGCTATTTAAGACAGTTGACTGCTATTTTCTAGAAAACATTCCGTTTCAAACCAGTCGACTGCTATATGGGACAGTCGACTGCTTTTACTTAAAAAGCATTCTGTTTCAAAACCAGTCGACTGCTATGTTGGACCAGTCGACTACCCCATGTGTTTTCAGAAAATAAAATATCAGAATTTTAAAAGAAAATAATTTCGATTAATGAAAATATGAGGCGACAACCGACTGCCTTATGAGGCCAGTCGACTGCCCTATTTGAAAAAAGGTTTTAAAACCTATTTCAAGAAAGTATGAATGTCATAGCAAATAGCTATATGACAAATGTTTTGAGACTATGAAGTACTTAATGATTATGCACTTCTATATATGTTCATGGCTGAAGAGCTCTAGTCCAGCCCTAAGTACCACAGATGACACCTGACTAGTGTTCATCGTGGCCACCGACGTTTGGCCAAATTGTCTCTGAAATATGATTGGCTAGAGGAGGATTCCTGGCTCCTACGGGTGTACGCCATATGTTATTCAGTGCATAATTCTGTTAAAATGTGAATAGTCTCTCTGTTATTTGAAAGCTATATGATGTATGTTTTGAAGAAAGAATATGATGTATGTTTTGAAGAAAGTATATGAAGTATGTTTTCAAGGAAGTATATGATGTATGATTGCATATGCTATTATGAAGAAATTTTATAGGTTTGATGAAAGTATACGAATATGCTTTAGAATGATTTTACATGACATTACAGAGCCAAGCAGGAAAACTGCATATAGAGGCATAGTACACTCTTTTACATATATTTCTTACTGAGCGTAAACTCACCCTTTTACGAATATTTTTCATACAGACTACCTGAAGTAATCTCTTGCTCTAGATAGAAGAGCCTATTAGATCTGTATTCCTTCGAGGCACGCTTCCTAGACTTCTTGAAAATATACTTATGTAATCATGTAAATCAGATAATACTACAGTACATTAATGTTTATAAGATTTTGAGGACTTAGGTATGTAAGATGTATAAGATCCTATGGAAAGAAATGATATATATATCATTATTATGTTTCAACTGAAGCCAAATTATTTATGATGAACTATTAAATACTAAATTCAAGAAGAAGAATGAATGATATTGACGGACGAGCCTTATCAAGTCGCATAAGATAAGGAAAAAGTTAAATGAAAAATGTAGTGACTAGGATGTCACAGATTGGTATCAGAGCTGATTTGACTGATGTTCGTCAGTGTCATTAGGTTAGAAATAGTGGATATCCCTAATGTACTGTACTTGTCTGAATACATATGAATAGTATAACTGTTTATAGTTATACTAAATAGCTCAATTTTGTGATTTTATCGATAGAATGAGCTCACGTAGAAGAGGTACTAGAAGAGGAAGAAGACAGGGTCGAACGGAATCGCCCCCAGTACAGTCTCCTCCTCCATCTCCACCGCATAGCCCGCATACTAGGTTAGCGAAGATGAAGAAGCATATGGAGAATATGGCTGCGATGTTTACACAGTTTATGTCGAACTTTCCGAACATGGCCACAAGTGCACCATCAGTTACTCTTATGGTACAGCTCCCACCAACACAGGCAGAGTTACCCCTATCGGTCCTAACTACTGAAAGGAAGGATCCTAAGGCATATTGCAGTGTGACATTGATCAAAGAATTCAAGAAGCTGGATCTGCCTAAATTTAAGGGGGAAAGGGATCTTTTGGCCCAAAGAATTGGATGAAGGCGGTCATGAAATCTTTTGAATACATGACATGTTTTGAAAGGGAGAGGTGGGGTTGGTTGCTTACTTATTAGTAGATGATGCCAAGTATTGGTGGCAGGCCATTCGGACCATATTGGAGGCTCGATATGCCTAGGTTACGTGGTATAGATTTGTATAAGCTTTTAATGAACAGTATATCCCATGCACTGATCAGAATAGATTGAAGATTGAGTTTTGAGTTTGACTCAAGGGACGATGACAGTAAATCAATATGAATTGAAGTTCATTACCTTGAGCAGATTTGATCCAGAGGTCCTAAGGAATGAAGGACATAAGATTTACAGGTTTATAGAGGCATTGAAGTCCCTTATTAGATCCAAATTGTATCCTATGGATATCACCATGTTTGGAGATGCGGTTCGTAAGGCTCAGTTGTGTGAGCAGGATTATGAGCTTCATCATGCCGATTTTCAAGCTAAGGGTAAAGGCAAAGAACCGATGAAGCAAAAGTCAGAAGAAAAAGCCTCTAGTGATAGATATCCACTGATGAGAAATAGACGATATGAAGGAGTTTCGATAGGTAAGTAAATAAATTATAAGAACATGATCTCCATTTTAATTTAACAGTTTTATGGAATTATACTGAATTGGGAGTTATGATGCTTATGATATAGCGACTCCTAGAGCTACTGGGATCAAGATAAGTGATGAAAGATCCTGATATCCAGCAGGTAGTACCGCTAGCTCACCGAAGAGTACGATGCAAAGATGTGAGCAATGCGGGAAGTTTCATAGATCACAGCTATGTCGGTTAGCGAGTGGCCCATGTTTTAGGTGTGGTGAACAGGGACACATTATTAGAGATTGTCCCAAGAGGAATCTGAGGACGTTTGAGGAATCAAAGAAGACCCCTCAACCACAGTCTAAGGTCACTGCTGCAGAAAAGGAAAAGAAAGCTGTGACCCAAGGACGAGTTTTTGCCATCAATGAAGAGTCTGTCGATGCCTCATCTAAGGTGATTAAAAGTAAGATTCACCTTTTTGATATAAGTGTTAATGCCTTATTTGATCCAAGCTCTACACATTCTTTTATTTCTCCTATGATTGCTATGAGATTACCTATTGAGCCTGAGCCTTTAGGACACTTGTTATAAATAAGTACTCCGTTTAAGGAATCTCAAATGACAGACCTAGTGTATCGTAATTGTAAGCTACGAGTAAGAGAAAGAGAATCAATAGCTGACCTAATCCTACTAAATATGTATGGATTTGATGTTATCTTGGGTATGGATTGGTTAGCTAAGAATCATGTGATATTAAATTGTTATGCAAAAAGTGTAACTTTCTCTTCTCCCGTTAGCTATGTTGTGAATTTTGCTAATACTTAATGCTAAAGTATGTTTATTACTTGATTTGATTGCAATAGAAAGTAATGGGAAGTATGTATTGTCATGTGAAGGATTTATAGCTTATGTGGAGGACGTAGAAAAGAAACGTCTCGGACTCCATGATATTCCTGTAGTCGGAGATTTTCCTGAGGTGTTTCCGGACGATCTTCCAGGACTTCCTCTGGATAAGGAAGTAGAGTTTACTATTGATTTGGTGCCAGGGACGAGCCCATTTCGAGATCGTCCTATCGGATGGTACTAGTGGAATTAGAGGAACTTAAGAAGCAGCTTCAGGAGTTACTAGATAAAGGATTCATACGACCCAGTGTATCCTCTTGGGATGCTCCTGTATTGTTTGTCCGGAAGAAGAATGGCAGCGTGAGGCTGTGCATGGACTACAGATGGTTGAATAAGGTGACGATCAAGAATAAGTACCCTCTTCCCAAGATTGACGATCTTTTTGATCAGCTTAAGGGTGCGCAAGTCTTTTCTAAGATAGACTTGAGCTCGAGATATCATCAATTGAAGATCTGGAGTGAAGATATCCCTAAGACTGCATTCAGGACACGGTATGGCTATTATGAATTTTTGGTAATGCCGTTTGGATTAACTAATGCACCCGCAACTTTCATGAACTTGATGAATGATGTGTTTAGACAGTACTTGGACCAGTTTGTCATTGTCCTTATCAATAACATATTGGTGTACTCGAGGTCTCGGGAAGAGCATGAGCAGCATTTGAGGATAGTTCTGCAAACCCTCAGAGATTGAGGATTGTATGCTAAGCTAAGTAAGTGTGATTTTTGGCTAGATCAAATCTCCTTTTTGGGTCATATAATCAGTAAAGATGGAGTTTCAGTCGATCCATCGAAGATTGAAGCGGTGGTTCAATGGGAGAGACCGAAAACAGTGACGGAGATTAGGAGTTTCTTGGGTCTAGCTGGCTACTATCGACAATTTGTAGAGGGTTTCTCGAGGTTAGCTGCTCCATTGACGTGCTTGACACGCAAAGAGGTGAAGTTTGAATAAATGATGCTTGTGAACAAAGTTTTCAAGAGTTGCAGTGCAGGCTGACGATTGCACCTATTCTCACAATTCCAAGTGGTTCTGGTGGATTTTCGGTGTATAGTGATGCCTCAAGACAAGGTCTGGGATGTGTACTAATACAGCATGGTAAGGCAGTTGCATAAGGTTCTCGTCAATTAAAGGACCATGAGAAGAACTACCCAACTCATGATTGGAGTTAGCTGGAATAGTATTTGCTCTGAAGATATGGAAGCATTACTTGTATGATGAGAAATTTCAGATTTTTATGGATCATAAAAGTTTGAAATACTTGTTCTCTCAGAGAGAATTAAACATGAGGCAAAGGAGATGGCTCGAGCTCCTAAAGGACTATGATTACGAGATCTTGTACCACCCGGGAATGCTTTGAGCCAATGTGGTGGCGAATGCTTTGAGCCGAAAGCATGTAGGGATAGTGTCTTATATGATGATCCGAGAGTATGAGTTGATCGAACAGTTTGCAAGCCTCAATTTAAATGTTATGCCTTATGAGCAATTTGGAATGATGGCTAGTTTAATGATTGAGCCGGAATTGATGGACAGAATTCAAATTGCTCAAAAGGAACATGATCAGTGTATAGAGGCTATAAGTCAAATTCAGTTAGGTATGCCTTCAAAGTTAAATATGGGTAGTGGTGAAATTTTGAGGTTTAATAACCGTATATGTGTTCTTAATGATAATGAGTTGAGGAAGCTGATTTTAACTGAAGCACATGCCACTAGATACACGTTGCATCTGGGAAATACGAAGATGTATCATAATCTTCGCAAGGTATATTGGTGGACTGCCATGAAGAGAGATATAGCTAAGTTTGTAGCAAAGTGTCTAACGTGCCAATAGGTTAAGGGAGAGCACCAAAGACTAGCAGGATTGTTACATCCTCTACCTATACCTATGTGGAAGTGGGAACACATTACAATGGATTTTATTCTAGGATTGCCTCGGACAAGAAGAAACTGTGATGGTATATGGGTAATCGTAGATAGATTGACTAAGTCCGCACACTTCCTACCTATGAAGTCTACGGATACACTTATTGCCTTGGTAGATTTATATGTAAGAGAAGTTGTCAGACTACATGGAGTTCCAGTGAGCATTACATTAGATAGGGATTCCAGGTTTACCTCTCACTTTTGGGAGCATTTTCAAGAAACCATGGGATCTCAGTTGAATTTTAGCACAGCTTTTCATCCGCAGACGGATGGTCAGTCCAAGCGCACTATTCAGACGCTCAAAGATATGTTGAGAGCTTGTGCTATGGATTTTAAAGGCTCATGGGATGACCATCTGCCATTGGTTGAGTTTGCTTACAATAATAGCTATCATGCAAGTATTGGGATGGCACCCTATAAAGCTTTATATGGAAGAAGGTGTCGATCTCCGATTGGGTGGGAAGAAGTGGGCGAGCGCAAGTTATTGGCTCCAAATCTAGTCGAGCAAGCCTCTGAGGATGTTAAACTGATTTTTCAAAGACTTATGACAACTCAAAGTAGACAAAAGAGTTATGCAGATGCTCGACGGAGACCACTTGAGTTCTTGGTTGGAGATTTTGTGTTTTTGAAAGTTTCTCCATCCAAAGGGATTATGAGATTTGGACGAAGAGGTAAGCTTAGTCCTCACTACATTGGTCCATTCAAGGTCTTGAAATGAATTGGAGATGTTGCATATAGGTTAACACGACCTTCAGAGCTATCGAGAGTACACAATGTCCTTCATGTGTCGATACTTCAGAAGTATAATCCGAATCTGTCTCCATCTCATGTCATTGAATATGAACCCTTGGAGATTCGGGAAGACATGAGCTATGTGGAGAAGCCGGTTCGAATTTTGGACAGCAAAGATAAGGTGTTGAGATCTAAGACGATCCCCTTAGTCAAAGTTCTCTGGCAATACCATACTACAAAAGAAGCTACATGAGAGCTAGAGAGCTTAATGAAAGAGAAGTATCCGGAACTGTTTAATACATAACTCGATTTGAATTTGGAGGACCAAATTCTCTAAGGTGGAGAATGTGAAATCCCCAATTTCATGTAATTTCCTTATGATTGTAAAGTATCTCAATTTAAATGAAGTAAATAAATATGAGAATTATGATGTATGAATGATGTATGGGATATTGAAGGAATAATGAAATTGATAGTTAATTTGTTAAAGAATTAATATCAATTTTATTTAGTATAATGGACAAGTAGCTAGTATGAAAAAGAGAAGAAGAGAATTAAATGGCCATATTGTCAAGAGGTCAAAGGGGTTAATGGCTAAGATGATTAATGGATAGAGGTGTAATTAATGAAGCTTGATGAATCATCATCTTCAGCCATCATCAACATCGGCAGCCCTTTTCCATCCATCCCTCTCGTTCCCTTCATCTTTCCAAGTTTTCCTCCATAGCTACCTTGACAAACTCCCTATTTCTCCAACGAATCGCAGAACCTTAGTAACGAAAAATGACCTTCATCACTTGCTCTACTCATGCCTTTGATGTGAAAGGTTGAATCAAAGTGAGTAAGGAGATCAGAAATTCTGTTAGTTTGGTGAATTGACAAAGGTAAGAGAAGAAGTTAGTTCTTTTAATTATGCTTATGGTATGGAGTTGTATGAGGTTGATATAGTCTACTTATGGTGTTAAAATGAATGGAAGTTAAAGATTTAATTGTGATGGTCATTTCAACTTTGAAGAAGTGAAGAAGACCATTGGTGCAACCAAGTGATTTGCAATTTGAAGTGAATTGAGGTAAGGAATTTATGTAACGGATGTAGGGTGGCTATGTTCGCATGTTTTGATATATTGTAAATGTCTTTGGGATGAAACAAAAGCTGATTTTGAAGTGCAGGAAGTTAAGTTTCGGGTTTTACTCCTAGTACCAATTAGGCTAGGAGCAGCCAACTACCTTGAGTAGCAACCGACTGCCTAGAGACAACCAAAGCGTAGATTTTTGAAAATCGAGAAAAACCAGTCGACTGCTATATAAGACAGTCGACTGCTATTTTCCAGAAAACATTTCGTTTCAAACCAGTCGACTGCTATATGGGACAGTCGACTGCTTTTACTTAAAAAGCATTCTGTTTCAAAACCAATTGACTGCTATGTTGGACCAATCGACTGCCCCATGTGTTTTCAAAAATAAAAATATCAAAATTTAAAAAAAAAATAATTTCGATAAATGAAAATATGAGGCAGCAGCCGACTGCCCTATGAGGCCAATCGACTGCCCTGTTTGAAAAGAGGTCTTAAAACCTATTTCAAGAAAGTATGAATGTCATAGCAAATAGCTATATAACAAATGTTTTGAGACTATGAAGTACTTAATGATTATGTGTGAAATCCCTAATTTTCTTGTAAATTTCTCCGCAATCGTAAAGTATTCCAACTGAAAGGAATTAAATAAATATGAAGTTTTAATGTGTAAATGATGTATGAAACATATGAAGGAATAATGAGATTGATGGTCAAATAGTCATGATGAAATTCTGAACTTATAAGATTAATTGAAGCATGAGAAAAGAATTAAGATCAGAAAAATTTAGTGTAATTAAAGACAAGTGTTATATGGAAGAAAGGAGATCAATTAAGTGAATGGTCAAAGAGTTAAAGAGTCAAAAGGTTAAGGGCTAAGATGAAATGATTTAATTGGATGATAATAAAATTAATATCAAATTTTTAGTTGGTATAATGAACATGTGGTTGATATGAGAAAGGGAAGAAGAGAATTAAATGGTCAAAGAAGGGTCAAAAGCATGGTCAATGGCTGAGATGAGATGATAGTGGATTAATGAGCATTAAATAAAGGTTGCATGAGTCATCACTATCTCCTCTTCAAGTCGGCAGCAACCTCCCAGCTCTCCCTCTCGTTCTCTCCAAACTTCCAAGTTTTTCCTCCATAGCTACCTTGACAAACACCCTTGTCCAGTCAACGATTAGTTAAGCTTGTTAAATGAAAATTGATCCTTGTCGCTAGCTTAAGTTATATCCGAAGTTTGGTAGACTGAATCTAAGTGATTAAGGAGATCTAAAATTCTGTCAAAATTGGTTATTGACAAAGGTAAGGATAGAAGTTGATTTCTTCGATTTTATCTATGAATTGGGTTTATGTGATGTTGGTATAGATATTTATGATGGTTTCTTAAAGGTTTGAATGATGATGATTATTTCAGTTTTGAAGACTCGAAAGAAGAAGTGAAATTGAAATCAAGCAATTGTGTTCTCGAAGAAATCGAGGTAAGGAATTTATGTAACGGACGTAGGGTGACTATGTCCGCATGATTTTAATTGTTTTGAGATTAAGTACCAGCTGATTTGAGTAAAGGAAATGTGATTTTCGGGTTTTGCTCTTAGTAACCAAAATGCTAGGAGCAGTCGACTGCCTTAAGTAGCAGTCGATTGCCTAGAGACAACCAAAGCATAGATTTTCGAAAACCGAGACAAACCAGCCGACTGCTATACAAGCCAGTCAACTGCTATACAAGCCAATCAACTGCTATTTTCCCAGTATGCATTCTGTTTCAAACCAGTCGACTGCTATAAGGGATAGTCGACTGCTATTTACTTGAAAAGCTTTATGTTTCAAAACCAGCCGACTGCCTATAAGACCAGTCGACTGCCCTATTTTCAGAAGCATTCTGTTTCAAAAATAGTCGACTGCTATATGACCAGTCGACTGCCATTCCTCGAAAAGCATTCTGTTTGAAAACTAGCCGACTGCTATATGGACCAGTCGACTACCCTATGTGCTTTTAGATTTTAAATATTGAAATTTTAAAAGAAAATAATTTCGATAAATAAAAATATGAGGCAGCGGTCGACTGTCCTATGAGGCCAGTCGACTGCCCTGTTTGAAAAGAGGTTTTTAAACCTATTTCAAGAAAGTATGATTGTCATGGAAAAAAGCTATATGACAAAGGTTTTGAGGTTATGCACTTCTATACATGTAGCAGGGACTCTAATCAAGTCCCGGTGTGATTTATGTTTGGCTGAGGAACCATAAGTCAGGCCTCAGTCGCTACAGAAGGACACCTGACTAGTGTTAACTGTAGCCACCGACAGTTGGCCAAATTTGTCTATATTACTTGTTCGGCTGTGGGAGGATTCTTGGCCTTACGGGGTACACCACTTGATGACTCAGTGCATAATTTCATTAAAATGCAAATAGTTTTTAGTTCTTTGAAAGCTATATGTATATGCGATTTCAAAGAATAAAAAAATCAAAAATATTTGAATTACTTGTATAAGATGTTTTGAGAGAAGTATGTATGTATGCAAATGATATTTGCAAGAAGTATATGATGTATGTTTTCATACTATGATT
Source organism: Heritiera littoralis (assembly GCA_031772115.1). Classification (NCBI taxonomy): domain Eukaryota; kingdom Viridiplantae; phylum Streptophyta; class Magnoliopsida; order Malvales; family Malvaceae; genus Heritiera; species Heritiera littoralis. The sequence goes on from JAPDPK010000230.1 coordinate 376,523, forward strand.
TGAAAGAAGTCTATGATATATGATTTCAAGAAAGTATTTGAAGTATGTTTGCATATGCTATTTTAAAGAAGTACATGATTTACTTGATTTATAAGCATATGCTATTATGAAGAATTTTATATATTTGATGAAAGTATATGAAGATGCTTTATAATGATTTTACATGACATTATAGAGCCAAGTAGGAAAACTGCATATAGAGGCATAGTATGCTTTTTTACATATTTTTCTTACTGAGCGTAAACTCACCCTTTTACGAACATTTTTCATACAGACCACTTGAAGTGATCTTTCGCTCTCGATAGAAGAGCCTACTAGTGGATCTTAAATGTTACCTTCGAAATAAGCTTCCTAGTTAGTACTGAAGGTATACTTATGAAATCATGTAAAGTGTATTGTAATTTAGCTATTGTACAGTACAAGCTAACAAGAATGTATATAAGATTTCGGGGATTTAGGTTAAGTAAGATGTGTAAGATCCTGTGGTAAGGAATGATATGTATATATATAATTTTTATGTTTTAATTGATGTCAAAATTATTTATGATGAACTATTAAATACTAAGTTCAAGAAGAAGAAGGAATAGATGATATTGACGAGCGAGTCTAAACAAGTTTATGTGAAAAGGAAAAAGTTATTTGTAAATATATGGTGACTGGGATGTCATAGATTGGTATCAGATATTATTCTGTTTATTGAAAGTAAATTATTCATATTGAGCTATTAGATATTAAGCTTAAGAAGAAGAATGAATGACATTGACGAACGAGTTAAATCAAGTCGTATAAGATAATAAGGAAAAAGTTAGATGATAAGATGTAGTGACGGGACGTCACATTATGCACTTCTGTATATGTGCATGGCTGAGGAGCTCTAGTCTAGCCCTCAGTGCCACAGATGACACCTGACTAATGTTCATCGTGGCCACCGACGTTTGGCCAAATTGACTCTGAAATATGATTGGCTAGGGGAGGATTCCTGGCTCCTACGAGAGTACGCCACATGTTATTCAGTGCATAATTCTGTTAAAATGCAAATAGTCTCTCTGTTATTTGAAAGCTATATGATGTATGTTTTGAAGAAAGAATATGATGTATGTTTTGAAAAAAGTATATGAAGTATGTTTTCAAGGAAGTATATGATGTATGGTTGCATATGCTATTATGAAGAAATTTTATAGGTTTAATGAAAGTATACGAATATGCTTTATAATGATTTTATATGACATTATAGAGCCAAGCAGGAAAACTGCATATAGAGGCATAGTACGCTCTTTTACATATATTTCTTACTGAGCGTAAACTCACCCTTTTACGAATATTTTTCATACAGACTACCTGAAGTAATCCCTTGCTCTAGATAAAAGAGCCTATTAGATCTGTATTTGTAAAATCCGAATTTTATTATACTGTATGCCATATGTGTACATTATTGATAGTGGAAATAAAAATTTTGTGAAATTAAATCGAATGTGAGTTCCACTTTTCAATCTAAGAGATGATTTATAGTGTAGTGTATAAAGAAAGAGAAACAAATATTAAAGTGTAACAAGATATTGTTGGGATTTAATTATTATGGTATGAAAGCATTAAATGAGGTAAGACAAAGTTAATAATTGTGGTTGACATTGGCGTGGGAAAGAAGAATAAAAGGAGAAATTGTAGTCAAAAATTCAACATTCAATGGGCTGTCAGACGAATGGAGAAAATAGAGAAAGGAGAGCCAATCAACGTGGGCGGCTGGAAGAGATGTTGGCGTGGAGAAGGGAAGAAAAGAAAAGAGAAAAGTCAAGGAAAGGGGCGGTGAAGAACTTCTCGCCAATTGCCTCTCCTGACAAGGGGATTAAGCAATAAATGGCAAGTGAAAATTGTCAAAAAGCAAGGAAGATACGGACTATTACGGGAAGCTTACTGCCGTTCCTTTTGTCTCCAAATTCTCTGGGTTTAATTGCATGAAAGACGTGCAATGATAACAGATAACAGGTGGTTGCTTCTAACAGGTTATATTGGGCTATATAAAGAGAGTTCATGAGGGAAGATCGATGGAAGAAAACTTCATTTTTCCTCAGAATCATTCTCGCCCAATCTGTTCCTCTGCGAATTCATCTTTCATTCCTCCATTCTTTCATAAATGAGCCATACAATTTCATCTTTTAGTTAGCCAAACCTTCCTCTAATGTTGAAGAACTAAGGAAACAAACAACTAAAGCTAAGAAAGGCAAGAAAGCATTCTGTTGTTGGAAGAGCAGCTCAGTAAAGGTGAGTTTCATAGCTTTTACAGTTCTCTTAATATTTAATCATAGATATAGCCTGGTTGTAGTTGAATGTTGTTGAACAATATAAGAAAATAGATGGAAAAATAACCAAGAATGAGTAAGGAAACACGACGGGCGAGTAGAAAATTACTAGTCGAAATGGGTTAGTACTCGCCCAAAGGATGGGACGAGGTTAGGAAAATGTTTATATGAGTCCGCCAGTATGTGGTCCGGCGGGCGAGAACAAATGATCGCCAATAGGCGAGAATGGCGATAAGAAGTCGCCCATGTAAAGTTGATGATCGCCAGTAGGGCGAGTTGGAGAAAAAGAAGTCGCCAACGTATTCCATTACAAGGGCGAACTCGCACGAATAAGCCGCTAATGGACAGCGAGCTATGATGGGCGAATGGCGAACTGAGTTCGCCAAAAGTGCCATATTTTTAGGATAAATATAAATCCTTGTTGGAAAATATTAATAATGTGAATAAATGCTTTGCAGACGGGAATTGAGCAAGGCGGGCGAGAAGCTAAGCTGTATCAGACGAGGTAAGGAAGTTGTATGTGATGCAAATGCATGTCCTGTGGAGTAAAAACGTTAAGAAAATATCGGAATTTATTTTATTTTCTGACATGCATCGTTTGATAAATTGTTTTGGTTTCGGGCGAGCTAAAAGCCGCCATAAGTTCTTTGGTTGGTCGAACTCACTAAGGCGGACGAGTAGTTTTGTATTAGACAGAAACTCGGGTGAGCCAATGGCGAGCTCTTTCTTTGAGATCTGGGCGAGTGCCTTTGTTTTAAAGAGAAATCCGGTAAGTCATAGTCGGGCGAACCCTTTTTAAAGTGTTTGGGCGAACGACCCTTGTTTTAAGTAAAAGGCGGGCGAATTTCTATCAGCCAGACGTACTTGTGTTTTGAAAACTATGAGGCGGGCGACTATTATTCGCCGTCTTGTCGAGTAGTCAGGGCGAGCTGATAAAGGCGAGTAGGCTCTGGCGAACGGTTTTAAAATGTAATTTCGTAAATGAAAAATGAAGTATTTTAATTATTTTTGAAAATAGAAAATAACAAATTTTCGGGCGAGTAGTCCCTTGGGCGAATCGACTCTCGGGCGAATAGTCCCTTGGGCGAATCGATTCCCGGGCGAGTAGTCCCTTGGGCGAATTGGCTAATGGGCGAGCTGACCCTGGGCGAACTAGCCGTGGGCGAACCAGCTCCCAACGTGCCTTTCTTTCATAGAAAATGTTGAAAATGGAGGGTTGTTTTACTAGTTATAAACCCTTTTGGAAACTAAATCATTTTAAGGAAATGATAACTTGATTTTGAGACATTAGGCCATGAGTTCATGCATTATCACTCATGTACTTTGCGTGACCTAACTAGGGCGATGGCTCGGGTCAAATAGACCAGCGAGTGCACCCTGGGGCGTCACAGGGCTGATGGACCTGCCAAGTCTTCAGCGGTCTCGAGGTCACTTGGCAAGTGGACCCGAGGACCACCTATAGATTATGGCCATACATCTAGATGAGATAGCCGTGAGGGGCGATGGCCTACGGGTGCACCCCAAAGCGGATGACTTGTGTTCTTTGCATGATTTGAATTATTGCCTAGTCTCAATTAAAAGATTTATGAAATGATCTGGTGAATCCTGTTTGTTATGTTAACTGTGTTTATTATTTCCTAATGAGTGTGATCGTTAGGATGATTAAATGGTTTTGAGATTTTAGCTTTTATATTTTTTAAAGCAGCATACACCTTCTTTACTGAGCACATTGTCGCTCACTCCTTATTTTCCACTCCACAGATAACTGATTTGAACTAAGAGACTTACCTTCCAGAGATTTGATATCGAAGGTATGTTATATTCTTTTATTTATTCAGCAAAGTTGTACAGTACTACTTTAACTACGAAGGGAATGTATATACTCATTTAAGGAAGATACTTTATTAATTCATAATGTAGTAAAAGTTGTTAAGCACCACAGACAGCCCAACCGGTAAATAAGTATAGTTTACAAGTGAATATTCTGTCGTATAGTGGTTTTGGGATGTTACAGTATTCCTTCGAGGCACGCACCCTAGACTTCTTGAAGGTATACTTATGTAATCATGTAAATCAGACAGTACTGCAGTACATTAATGTTTATAAGATTTTGGGGACTTAAGTATGTAAGATGTATAAGATCTTGTAGAAAAGAATGATATATATATATATATATATATATATATATATCATTATTATGTCTCAATTGAAGCCAAATTATTTATGATGAACCATTCAATACTAAATTCAAGAAGAAGAATGAATGACATTGATGGACGAGTCTAATCAAGTCGAATAAGATAAGGAAAAAGTTAGATGGAAAAATATAGTGACTGGGATATCACAATTCATTACATAAATCTTACAAATTAATTGCTTGATCTAACAAATTTATAAAAATTAATTAAATTTAATTAAATTAATGTAATATTAAGTTAACGTATTATATTAAATATTACAAGGTCACTTAAAATATTACTAAGCAATTAATTAATCTAATTAATTACTTAGATTAAATTATTATTAACCTAAGTACATATTTAATTAAATCTAAATCTACATAATTAAGTTAATTATCTAAACTAAATAATTAAACTAAATTAATTAAATTAAAATTTACCTTTTCCCCTTGTTTCCTTTCTTCCTTACCATTTTCTTTCTTTTTCTTTTTTTTCTCCTTTCTTTCTCTCATTTCTTTCCTTCTCCACGTAGCAACCAGGGGTGGGGAGCAGCAGTGAGCACTGGCAGTAAGGTGCGAAGAAGATGATGGGCAGTGATGCTAATTATGCAGACGTAGAATGGTGGTGCGGTTTACTAGAGGTAGCAACTTGAGAAGCAAAACAGTGGGAACGATGGTGAAGACGCAACACAAAACAGGTGCAGGAAGCCAGGAAGTAGTGCAGGCAGCTAAGTGAAATAGGACAGTGCTCGGTCGGAAGCAGACAGCAGGGTGGCTCGGTACAGGAACCAGGCAACAAAGATAGGGCTGGTGCCGCAGAAACTCAGCATTGGAAACCGAAGAAGGGTGGATTATGATGCAGAACAAGAAGGTGCGGTGAAGGTGGCAGAACGAGTATGGAATGAAGGTGTCGACTCTCGAGAAGATTATTTAATTTGTTTTGATTGATATGGTTTGAAATTTGAAACCCTTCTTTCATTTCCTAATTCATTCGTTTTTATTTATATATATATATATATATATATATATATTTTCATACTTCATAAATGTGTCCAAACTAAAATCATAAATACGCAGAACAAATAAAGAACAACTAAATCTAACTTTTGATCTTGATATATCAAAAGATATGAATGACTGATCACTAGTTAATGTTTACTTCTCATTATATTAACAAAGTGAGAAAATCAAGTAGCTTAGTATTACATTTACATATCTAATTCACAAAAAGAGTTTTATTTTTTTTTTACTAATTTACTTTAAAATTTTTAATATGATATGATAATGTGAATGGATTTATTTATTAGTTTCTAAGCTTCTCATTTCTGAATTGAATAAAACATGTGATGCAAGATTCCTGTAATGGTTGAGACAACTTGCAAGTATATCTGAAGAACAAATCACAAACAACCAATTATTAGAACCTCATTTTGCCAATCAAATTTACCACATAGATCGATGTCAAAAGAAATCATTTTGAGTTTCGAACCAAAGATTAAAGTAGTTCGGTACTTCAAAATATTTGATTTGATGATACCTGTATGCATTTTTTTTAATTTATATTTTGTATTGGATCAAATTGGATACAGAGATGAGTCCAATTTTTGGTAAAAATTTTCAAAAGAATTTAATCAAATCAAACCAAACCAAAAGAATAAGAGAAGAGAATGAATAAATAGAGGAAAGAAAGGACAAAGAGAGACAGAGAGATCTTATGTCAATAAGATAGAGAATATTATTAGAAACAACAAACTTCAAACAAGAACTGCTGATAATAAAGGATAACAACAATGAACATTATTCAACATAACACAAAATCCAACTAAAACATTGCAGAAATTAATTGCCAGGCTTATTCGTGGAGCAATCAGTGGGCAAAAACGAGACGGTCTGCTTTTCAGTATCATAGCCAACCAAGAAACTCATTTGAGCCAAGTTACCATAGATTGCTAAATCTTGAAAAGAATTGAAGGTAAAGCAAGTAACTGTATCGGAAATCTTGACGAAGGTGTTCAGAGGCTGCAAATTGACATCAGCATCAGTGAAATGAATTGTAATATTTGGAACTGCAAAGTCAGTTTGAGCATCGTAGCATAAACTCAAACCCTCAGGAGGATCAACCCTTGTCGCATTAATCTGGCTAGACACAGCTGATTCCAATTCAGAGTAAAAATCTTCCGGGAACAAAGTCAATGTAGTACCGGAATCAATGATGATGTTACCCTCATCTGTTCCAAAAGCAGAGCCTGTAAAGTTTATTCTGTTGCTTCCAACACTGACTGCCTCCAGGGTGAGGAAATAGAAAGTGGGTGGGAATTGTTTAATCAATGGAGTAGAAACAACTCCATTACCTGAAACATTAGCATCGGAACCAAATCTCATTTTGCTTGACTCTCCTGTTTTGTAAATAGGCAACAAGCAATAGGAGAATTTGCCAGCAATGGATGCTCCTAATTGGGAAATAAGTGAAACATCACCACCTCCAAGGCCAATGATGCCTGAGGTTTTCTCATTGAAAGTTCCATCATTGTTGTGTCCACATCCGAGGATTGTATTCGGAACAGCTACAGGGGGACCAGTTGTTGAAGGCAGGGTAAGTGTATCAGCAGCAAGATCACCAATTGAATAAGAGTTATCACCATAACTCATTTCATATTGGCAAGAGTTATTACTAGAACAAAAGCTTCCATCAAGATTTTCACATTGACTTGTACTGCAAGAAAAGATTTTGTAAGTGGATGATTCACTAGGATCAAAAATTGGAGCATCTTGCTTGAAACAATGAGAACAAGGCATGCATTGAGTCCATATAAGATCACTTCCTGTATCAGCTATAGCAACAATATCAAAATCTGGGGTACCGATAGATATATTCATCAAGTATTCACCCGAATCAACAATAATGTCGACTTCTGTTGCCTTTGTTGAGACAGAATTTGATTTGAAGCGATGTACACGACTAAAGGAACGACGCAAGGCATTGGTTACACGATTAGAGTTAGTTTCCAAAGGATTGTACAAAGGAGACTTTGGGGAGTCACGGTGGATTAATTCAACGCTGAAACCACCCTTTTGAGCCTCAGTAAGGAGAAGGCTAGAAAGGCCAAGGATGGCAAAAACAAGGGAGAAAAGAGAGGTATGATTGACAATAGCTGCCATTGTCAGAAGAAGATGGAGCAACACTTGACAGGTTTGATGGTTTGGGTGTCTATAATTTTGGTCAATTTATAGTGTTGAAAGAAGAGATGAACTGAGAGAAAACAATTTATGATTCAGAAAGTAGAGGAATAATTTATGAAGAAATGAGCAAGAGACAACCAATTTCCCTTCATAGTTCAAACTATGTAAATTAAATATATAATCTGGTCGGACACATTTGAAATGCATTTTCGTTTTTGGTTGAATCTTAACTTTTTGTTTTTCTCTGTAATAACAATGAAAGCAAACTTTTTGACTTCGCAAAATTATAGTTTTGGTAACAAATATTGAACCGATTGATAAATTTTGAAAATTTTTTGTGATTAATTACCATTGTTTTTGTATGAATTTTCCGTGTCAAAATGCAATGGATCAAACTTATATTTTTTTTTTGGTTTCATACATTCAAAATTTTTTGTAATTATAGGAAGATTTATGATATTAAAAATTGAAACCTCACGCCGGTTGACAAAATTCAAGTGATAATAACCGCTAATATATACATACATGCATACATACATATATATATATGTGGATGATAGTACTGGAACCAGCTATAATTCAAATTGTCGAGGATTTAAAAGCCTTACACTTTTTTTAAATCAATTTCTTTCTGGAAAATTGATTAAAATCGGTATATATTGTATGAAGACAAAAAAGAGCTTGATAAAAATACCATACACTAGATATTTTGCGAGATTCAGATGTAATTTAGTATTACTATTGTGGTTGGAAAAAGATATGTAATATTATTTCATCTTATTATTGTTATCTATCTTTAGAATGTATTAAATTTAAGGATGAAATATTCTTCCCATCTTTGGGCCCAGACTACCCATATAATATCCTTTTCATTTTTGGATTCCAGAAGGTTTCGACAAAAAAATAATATTCTTCCCATCTTGTACCTTTTATAAAAAATTTTTTAGTAAAAAATGTATTAAAAAAGAGGTAAAAAATATAATTTAAGAATTTTAAAGGTTTATCATTATTATGAGAAAATCTTATTCTGAATTGCAATGTTTAAAAAATATAGATAAAATAATAAAATTTTAATTATATAAGTATATAATAAAATCATTTTACCAAAAGAATTGTGATTAAACCATAAAAATATTTTTTTAAAAAAAAATTATTTTAATTTAAAATATAAACTTGTAAACCAAAAATCTATCTATATTTTATTATTTAAAAACATCTTTTGAGAAAAAAAAAACCTCACGCCTAAGTTAGGTCGAACGAAGCCTATCCTTGGAAGAATCGCACATTAAAGACAATAACAAAGGCCGGCTTTGGCAGTTTTGAAGAAAATTTAGAAGGTAAACAAAAAAAATTTAACATTGTTTTACTTTTGTATTTATCCAATTTTTTTTTTAGTTCAAGGTTTCCAGGAAAAAGGGCAGAAAGAGGAACAACGCTGCATTTTTTTGTGGATACCCTATCACTACATTTTATAGTTTCTAGCTACAATCATGATAAATTTACTTGTCAGTCTTTTTGACGAGTAAGAGTGTAAATAAGTTAAATTATTTATGAGTTACTTGAATTTCATTAAATGATTATTTAAATTTAATTCGTTTTCAAATCAAATTTGAGCTCAATTTACTCAAATAACAAATTTAATTGAGTCTGAATATTTTAATAATTGATCGAGTAATTTACAAGCCTAATCAACATTCTTTTTAATATATTTTTTTAATATTTTGTTATTAATTTATTATTTTATCTTCATAAATATGATTGAAAATTGACAAATGGATCCTAACAAGTTGAGCTCAAAGGTTTGACCATTTATTTGAGTCAAACTTCGAAAATTAAATTTGATCAAATTCAAATCAAGTTTTAAATTTCGAATTTTCGAATTGAGCGAACATAAGCCGAATATTGAATTGTTTTGATCCAACTCTATTCGCATGCAAGGGCAGAGCCCTACCGGGGCCAGTGGGTGCTCAAGCCCTCACTAGCCCAAAAATATTGTTAATTTAAATAATATTTTTTGCACCTTGTTAAAATTTTTCAAAAAAATACTTCTGATGTAACTTTTGGCAGTTAACTTTAGAACTATATTCTAGTTTTGAGACTTTAACGTTAGAAGGAATGGATGATTTTACTATAAGAATAGTTGAGATTAAAAACGATGAATTGTATATCTATTGGTTTATTTGTTGTTCACATTAATATTTATTCTATTAATTGTCATTGTCATAGTAGAAAAAAAGTTTTCAACAATAAATATCTTGAAAACTCATTTACTTAATAGAATGAGAGATCAATAGTTTAATGATAGGTTAGTTGTATACATAAAAAAGTTATGTTCAAATACATTAACAACGAAATTATTATTTAATGATTTCAAAATATAAATCATGTAAAAAATAATTGCAAAAGTTTTAATAATTATGATTGAATACAGAATTTTTCATTTTTTAAATTATTTTTTTATAATTTAATATATTTAAACTAAGCCTAACATAAAATTTCTGACTCGTCGCTGTTCACAAGCAATAGAATTTATCCGAGAGAATTCCAAGATCTTGCTTAGATTAAGAATGTTATTGCATAGGCAATCGGAAATAATTCTTATTACATATGAGGCTTCATCTGCAACTGTTTCAGAAGATCCAACCGCAAGAGCGACATGCGAGTCTCTCAGACTCCGTGGTTGCCCAGGAACTGCCACAGAAGCAAAGGGAACTTGAATTTACTTTTCTAGACTATGATGAATTTATTACAGCTTTCAATTGAAACTTCTAAACTCTAAAATGCTATTTATGGAAAGCAAGATATCAAGAATGGTTCTCTCTCTCTCTCTCTCTCTCTCTATATATATATATATATATATATATATATATATGCCACAATTAATTGGCTCTACCGTTCATGGACAATGAGAGTTGATGAAAGTGATTAAAGTTTGACTCTTGAGTACAAAATATTCATGTTTAAATTCTCACGATCTCTCATTGAAAAATAATTAATAAATTTTAAAAAATTCACAAGTAAAAATTTCATAAATTTTAATAATAGATTAACAGCAACCTTATCAGCGGAATAACCACTACTTGCTCTTAAATTTTATGTACCTAAAAAAATGGGCTCTACCAATTCATTTCTGCACATAAGTCCACAAGTCTAGAGTGAATCATTGAGTGTTTTTTCTCGTACAGTGATATTTTAAAATTTTTATTTTTTTAATGGATGTAGTTTTAAATTTATTTTTTTAAATAAAGTACTTTAAGTCACATCATCATTTTCTTTTAAATTTCTTTTTTTCAATAATTATTGTATTAGCTTTCAATTTTTTTAAAAAGATCATTCTGAAAATCTATTTAAAATTGTTTAAACAAAATGACGCATATCAAACACTTTTAATTATTATAAAATGAGTACACACATTCAAATTCGTTTTAATTATTATAAAATAAGTACACACATTCAAATTCGTTTTTTAAAATTTGTTCAAATATTTGGTTTTTTATGATTATTCAAAAAATTACGTTGCATTGAGTTGTACCAATTTCAAAATCATTGTACTTTGCTGCTAGTATAAACCGATACCATTCGAATTTAAATACAGCCTCCTGCATTTTTCTTTTTGAAAGGAAAAACCATAAACCATAGCACAAGAAGTAAATTAGTAATGGTGTTTTTTCATAATCAAACCAAACATAAAAACCCATTCTAATGGCAAACTAATAAAGTTCTTAGAAAAATCTTTCTCAATAACAGGCTGCAAGTCAATCTCAAACTACTTTGGACCGATGTCCTTCTGAGCACAGATTTGCTCCTCCACCATTGCAGCCTTAACAGACAGAACCAAGTCTTTCCTTTCAGCAAAACCATCCTTGGCCTCTTTCAACAAGCTCTTATTAATTAGCATCAACAACAAGCTCTCATTAATTGGGAGCCTCATACTTCAATTCCAACAAAGTGACACTTGGCAGGATTGTGCTTCCCTGCCTTGGGGGCGGGCTTTGATGACATTTGCGGGTTTCATTTTTTTTCCTTTTTGTGCATATTTCCTTGTTTTGCAGAAGGCTCTTTTGTATATGTTAATAACTCTTTTTCTGTTGCTTAAATTAACCATCAAAATGGATCAAAAACTGCATGTGAAAACAGAGTTAAACTCGCAGGAAACAACCAAACACTCATAGTAATGAGAGAATATGAACTATGAAGCCTTAAAATCTAATAGTTCAAATATTAGTGTAGCAACTTGATACTTCTTTTAGGTAATATAATAGCTTAGAAAATCAAGAATGCTCTCTCTTTTTTTATGAAATTCACTTCAACACTTGGATTAAGTTGAGTGTTCCAAAAATTATTGTATGTCTCATCTTTTTAATCAAGGGAAAAAAATAAAGAAAAGATTTGAAAGAAGAAGAAGATGATGATGTGACTTAAATACCTTGTCTAGGAAAATAAGTTTAAAATTACACCTATTAAAGAATAAAGATTTTAAACTATCCCTTCATGAAAAAAGAAAAACTAGTGAATCATCTGTACAGATAATTGCTTATGAAAGAATCAAACCATTGTAACAAACTATCATCTTCCAATACCACATGTTAGGACAACTATAGAATCAACATTAAGAAACCTTGGAAGCATCTTGTGTGCACCAGACCAAACCCATGTTGTAAATACCTTCATCATGTGTGTCCATGGACGAATTTCCGGCAAGGAAATCTTTCAAAATTAAGAACATTCAAGAAAAATGCACCGACATAGGAAAATATGACTAAAGCTTTATAGAGAAATTACAGGGCATGTACCTTTAACTTTTGATTTTTGAATATCCTGGCTTCTGTGTTTATTTATTTATTTTTTAAATTACAGGGCAAGAGAAGTCAATGATCATATTAAGTTCTCAACACCTCCCTCAGACGAGATAAACGTGCTAGAATAAGGTTTCATGCAGATAATTGAAATCATTTAAACTTTCAAGACCGGGTCGTGGTCAATCTTAATTCCGCAAACCTCATTTGCTAGATTTAGCTTTCTAAAGGTATTCATGGGCAAGCTTGAAGTTGGCTCTCATTTGAAAGATTAAGATTTGATCTAACAATTGTTATTCTTTTTAAGGAAGTTTAAGATTCCTATACTTCTCTATGAACAAAAAAAGAAGTTGGGTCACGTTTGGCTTCAAGGTTTGAAAAGCTAGCCCAATGCAACAAAGTTAACAGTTTTTATTTTTATTTGAATGAGTCTAACCTAAGCTTGAATTATAAATATTACAATAATTAAATCAATTAAATATTTTGTTTTTATATTTAACTAGTTTTAAATCCGTGTGATGCACACATATATATTCTTTTAAGGAAGTTTAAGATTCCTGTACTTCTTTATGAACAAAAAAACAAGTTGGTTCACGTTTGGCTTCAAGGTTTGAAAAGCTAGCCCAATGCAACAAAGTTAACAAGTTTTTATTTTTATTTGAATGAGTCTAACCTAAGCTTGAATTATAAATATTACAATAATTAAATCAATTAAATATTTTGTTTTTATATTTAACTAGTTTTAAATCCGTGTGATGCACGTATATATATTAATAAATCAGTAAATTCATATATAATATAATTTTTATTTGAATCATTATAATATAATTATTAAATTTACAAACAATATAAAATTTCTATCTTTAATATTTTTATCCATATTTTATATATTTTAATATAATAAAATAAGAAAAATATATATGGGATGCAATTTTACAATTTTGATCAGATTTAAATAAAATTTATATAATAATTTGAATATAAATAATCTATAAACAATATTTAATTATGTCTTTGATTTGAAGAAATTGAAAATTGATGTCACAAGAAATCATTTTGAGCCTCGTAACATTGATAAAAAAAAGTTTGGTATTTCCAAGAATTTGATTTGATCATATACGATTGTATTTTCTATTTATATTACGTATTGGATCAACCTTTTCGGTTGTAGGGATCAGTTCATTTTTTGGTAAAAATTTTCAAAGGAATTTAATCAAATCAAACCAAAAGAATAAGAAAAGAAAATGAATAAATAAAGGAAAGGACAAAGAGAGAGCTTATGTGAATAAGATAGAGAATATCATTAGAAACAACAAACTTCAACGAAAAACTGCTGCTAACAAAGGATAACAACAGCAAACATTATTTAACATAACATAAAATCCAACAAGAACATTGCAGAAAATAATTGCCATGCTAATTAGTGGAGCAATCAGTGGGCAAAAACGAGACGGTCTGCTTTCAATATCATAGCCAACCAAGAAATTCATTTGCGCCAAGTTGCCATAGATTGCTAAATTTTGAAAAGAATTGAAGGAAAGCAAGTAACTGGAACGGAAATCTTGACGAAGGTGTTCAAAGGCTGCAAATTAACATCGGTATTAGTGAAATGAATTGTAATATTTGGATCTGCAAAGTCAGTTTGAGCATCGTAGCATAAACTCAAACGAGGATCAACCCTCTTGGCATTAATCTGGCTAGACACTGCTGATTCCAATTCTGAGTAAAAATCTTCTGGCAGAAGAGTCAATGTAGTACCAGAATCAATGATGATGTTTCCTTCGTCCGTTCCAAAAGCGGAACCTGTAAAGTTTATTCTGTTGCTTCCAACACTGACAGCCTCCAGGGTGAGGAAATAGAAAGTGGGGGGAATTTGTTTAGTCAATGGAGTAGAAACAACTCCATTACCTTAAACATTAGCATCGGAACCAAATTTCATTTTGCTTGACTCTCCGGTTTCGTAAACAGGCAACAAGCAATAGGAGAATTTGCCATCAATGGATGCACCTAATTGGGAAATTAGTGAAACATCACCACCTCCAAGGCCAATGATGCCTGAGGTTTTCCCATCGAAAGTTAGATCATTGTCGTCTCCGCATCCGAGAACTATATTCGGAACAGCTACAGGGGGACCAGTTGTTGAAGGCAGGGTCAGTGTATCAGCAGCAAAATCACCAATTGAATAAGAGTTATCAGCATAAGACATTACATATTGGCAAGAGTAATTACTGGATCAAAAGCTTCCATCAAAATTTTCACATTGACTTGCAGTGCAAGAAAAGATTTTGTAATTAAGTGGATGATTCACTAGGATCAAAAATTGGAGCATCTTGCTTGAAACACTGGGAACAAGGCATGCATTAAGTCCATATAAGATCACTTCCAGTATCTGATAGTAACAATATCAAAAGCTGGGGTACCGATGGATATATTCATCAAATATTCACCCGAATCAACAATAACATCGACTTCTTCTGCCTTTGTTGAGGCAGAAGTTGGTTTGAAACGATGTACAGGATTAAAGGAACGACGCAAGGCATTGGTTATACGATTAGAGGTAGTTTCCAAAGGATTGTACAAAGAAGACTTTGGAGAGTCACGGTGGATTAGTTCAATACTGAAACCACCATTTTGAGCCTCAATAAGGAGAAGACTAGAAAGGCCAAGGATGGCAAAAACAAGGGAGAAAAGAGAGGTATGATTGACAATAGAAGAAGATGGAGGCGATACTTGAGAGGTTTGATGGTTTGGGTGTCTAGAATTTTGGTAAATTTATAGTGTTGAAAAGAGAGATGAACTGAGAAAAAACCAAATTAAGATTTAGAAAGTAGAGGAATAATTTACGATGAAATTAGCAAAAGACACATTATAGTTCAATTAATGTATATAAATATATAATCTTGTCATATATATTTGACATGCATTTTGTTTTTGGGTTGAATCTTAACATTTTGTTTTTCTCCTGTATTGTAAAATTAAAGTTTTGATAACAAATATTGAACTGAATGTTAAATTTTGAAAATATTTTGTGAATAATTACCATTGTTTTTGTATGAATTTTCAGTGTCAAAATGCAATGGATCAAACGTATAAATATTTTTGGTTTCAAACATTTAAATTTATGTATAATTACGGGAAGATTTATGATATTAAGAATTTGAAACCTCATGCCGGTTGACAAAATTCAAGTGATAATAACCGGAAAAATAAAATTATTTTGATGGCATTGATTGTACTGAAACCAGCTATACTTCAAATTATCGAGGATTTAAAAACCTTACACTTTTGTAAATAAATATCTTTCTGGAAAATTGATTAAAAGCGGTATATATTGTTGAAGATAAAAATATCCATATACACAAGAAATTTGTAAGATTAGAATCTAATTTAGTATTACTATTGTGATTGTAAAAAGACATTTAATATTACATCATCAAATGGCTGTTATCTTTTTTAGAATGTATTAGATTGACAGTTGGAATATTCTTCCCATCTTGTACCTTCCATAAAAAAATTTTTTGAATAAAAAACGTATTGAAAGATGAGATAAAAAAAAATATAATATAAGAATTTTAAACATCTATCATTATTATAAAAAAAATTCTTACGCCGAGTTGAAATGTTTAAAATGTACACATAAAATTTAAATAGACAACTATACAATAAAATCATTTTACGAAAAAACTGATTAAATAGTAAAAATAACTTTTTAAAAAATTATCTTAATTTACAATATAAACTTGTAAACCAAAAAATTATATTTTTTTTATTATTTAATAACATCTTTCGAAAAAAAAAAAACCGACGCCTCGAAGAAAGCCTATCCTCAGAAGAGTCACGTACCGAAGACGATAAAAAGGCCGGCTGTGGCAATTTTGAAGAAAGTTGTTTTACTTTTGTATTTATCCAATTTTTTTAGTTCAACCTTTCCTAGAAAAGGAGAGAGAGAAACAATGCTGCATTTTTTACTGGGAATGTAAACCAGTTGAGTACTTGCTAATTTTGATATATCTGAATCAGAACTCGATCAATTATCCGATTATTTTGATTTGTATTATCTGAATCCTAACATTATAACATAGAAACTACCCATTTAACTATCCAAACCCATTAATTACCCATTTTTATGTCAAATTTTGACTTTTAAATTTAAATATAAAATAAATTATTAAAAAATTAAATTAATAAATTTACTTTAACTCTATTATAGTCAAAAATCATAATTATAATGTTTAATGAATTAATTTAATTAAATATAACATTACTAATAAATAATTTATACATAACAATATAAATATTATATTAAAAAATTATTATTTATCATCGAGTTTGGATAGCGAGTGCCCTAAGATAATTACCTGAACCCTATTCGAACCCGTGACAAATAGTAATTTTTATTACTTAAACCCTACCCGAACTCAATTATACACTACCCTAATCCTACTTCTCCGGTTGGATAATGCTGGTTACTCATTTATAGGGTATCCATTGCCATCTCTATTTTTTAGTGATACCCTATCACTGCCATTTTTACTTTCTAGCTACAATCATGATAAATTTACTTGTCAGTCTTTTTGGTGAGTAAAGATGTAAATTAGTCAAATTATTCGTGAGTTATTGGAATTTGATTAGATGATTATTTGAATTTAACTCGTTTACTTTCAAATCGATTTTGAGTTCAAGTTACTTAAATAATAAATCAAATCATGTTTGAATATTTTAATACCCAACTCAAGCAATTTGTGAGCCTCATCGACATTCTTTTTAATATATATATTTTTAATATCCTATTGTTAATTTATCATTTTATCTTCATAAATATGATTGAAAATCGACAAATTGAGCCTAATGAGTTGAGCTCAAACGACTCTAGTATTCTATTGAATCGAGCTTCAAAAATCAAATTCAATTGAATTCGATCTGAGTTTCAAACTTCAAACTTTCAAGTTGAGTGAACTCGAGCCTAATATTAAATAATCTTGATTCAACTCAATTGCACTTGCATGCAGAGGCAAAGTCCTCTCAAGGTTAGTGGGTGCTCAACCCCTCGTTGGTCCAAAAATATTGTTAATGTATGTCTTAAAAACAAAATTTTTTGCACCTTGTTAAATTTTTGGCTAAAAGGTCAAAAAGAACTTTCGAAAAAAATGGATTTAGCAATTGAGCCCCTAACTTTCTTTTTTGCAGTTAATTGAGCCATTACACTTTAATTGTCACTCAATTGAGTCCTTTTGTGGACGGAAACTGTTAACTTTGTAAGAAAATTGTTAAATCTGTACAGTACATGTGGTCAAAAATGTAATAGACTTAATGGTTTCCATCCATGAAAGAGCTTAATTGAATGAAAATTGAAATGTAATGACTTAGTTGATTGCGAAAAAAATTTGGGGCTCAATTGTTAAAACCATTTTTTTGAGGGTCTTTTTTACCCTTTTGCCTAAAATTTTCAAAAAAAGAAATTCAATGAAACTTTTGGTAGTCAACTTTAGAACTATATTCTAGTATGGAGATTTTAAAGTTAAAAGGAATGGATGATTTTACTATAAAAATGGTTGAGACTAAAATAGATGAAGTGTATATCTATTGGTTTATTTGTTATTGACACTAATATTGATTCTATTGATTGTCATTGTCATAGTGGAGAAAACATTTATAATAAATATATTGAAAACTCATTTCCTTAATACAATGATAATCAATGGCTGAATGATAGATTAGTTGTATACATCAAAAAATTATGTTCAAATGCATTGATAATGAAATTATTATGTAATGATTTCGAAATATAAATCGCGTCAAAAATAATTGTGAAAATTTTAATAATTATGATTGAATATAGAAGTCTTATTTTTTAAATTATTTTTTATAATTTAATATATTTAAACAAAGCCTGAGATAAAACTTCTGACTCATCACTATTCGCAAGCAATAGAATTAGGCCGAGAGAATTCGAAGATCTTGCTTGGATTAAGAATTTCAATAAAGAGGCAGTCGGAAATAATTCTTAAGGTAAATTCTACCAATGTTCTCAAGATTTTACCATAATTCAACTCTAGTCCATTAGTTTGAAGAATAAACATTTTGGTCCAAAATTATAAATTTGATGGTAAAAAAATTGTTCTATTAAGTTACTATTAAAAAAATCTATTAACCTAGACATTTGTAACTCATGAAATATCCATAATATTATTTTTGGGTATTAAAAAATAAAAATCTTAGATAGAATAATTTTTTTAAAAATTTCTTTAAAATAATGAATAGTGATAAAATTCATTGTTAATACTTGAGAATGTGATATTTTTAATTCAAGTTTAGTAATTGATTGATATATGTCAAAATCATTTGAGATTTTTGATCAAAGTGTTCATTTTTAAAACTAATTGATCAAAATTGAATTATGATAAAATTTTGAGGACTTCAACGGAATTCTTATTACGTGAGAGGCTTCATCTACAACTGTTTTAGAAGATCCAACCGCAAAAGCAAGGAATCTCTTAGATACCTCAATTGCCCAGGAACTGCCACAAAGGCAAAGGGAACTTGACGTTACTTTTCTAGCATATTACAGCTTTCAATTGAAACTTGTAAAATCTAAATCTCAATGCTAATTATGGAAAGCAAGATATTAAGAGTGGTTATATAGATATATATACACATATATATGCCACAATTAATTGGCTCTACTCTCGATGAATAGCGAGAGTTGACCAAAGTGATTAAAGTTTGACTCTCGAATGCAAAGTATTCATGTCCAAATTCTCACGATCCACATATAAATGATCTATAAATTTAAAAAAAATTTATAGCTGAAATTATTCATAAATTCCAATAATGAATTGACGATAACTCTGACATTAAAAATGGAGTAACCTCTTTACTCTCAAATTTTTATGTACCAAAGTAAAAAAAGGCTCTACCAACTCATTTCAGCACATTAGTGATTAGTCCACATGTCTAGAGTGAATCATCTGTACAGATAATTGTTTATAAAAGAATCGAACCATTGAAAAAAAGGGTATCATCTTCCAACACCACAAGTTAGGACAACTATAGAATCAACCCTGAGAAAAGTTGAAAGCATCTTGTGTAGCGATTGGCAACAGTCCAAACCCATGAAGTTGTAATACCTTCACCATGTGTGTCCATGGATGAATTTCCTACAAGGAAAGCTTTCAAAATTAAGACCATTCAAGAAAAATGGACCGACATAGAAAAATATGACAAAAGTTTTACAGAGAATTACAGGGCAAGAGAAGTCAATGATCATATGAAGTGCCCAACACCTCCCTGAGAAGAGATACATGAATACATGGCTGCATGCTAGAATAAGGTTTTGTGCAGATAATTGAAATCATTTAAACTTTCAAAACCGTGTTGTGGTCAATCTCAAATCCACA
The DNA here is from genome assembly GCA_031772115.1 of Heritiera littoralis. Taxonomy (NCBI): domain Eukaryota; kingdom Viridiplantae; phylum Streptophyta; class Magnoliopsida; order Malvales; family Malvaceae; genus Heritiera; species Heritiera littoralis. The sequence goes on from JAPDPK010000230.1 coordinate 396,372, forward strand.
ATCCTTAATAGCTAGTCTTAGTTTTCTAAACGTATCCATGGGCAAGCTTGATGTTGGCTCTCATTTGAACGATTAATGTTTGATGTATAGATTATTATCTATTTTTAAGAAGAACTACGCTCAGGATTTGAACTCTCTTTCTTCCTTATACTTTTTTATGAACCAAGAAAGAAGTTAGCTCTTGTTTGACTTCAAAGTTTGAAAAACTAACCCAATGCAACAAAGTTAAGAATGTTTATTTATTTATTTTTATTTGAATGAGTCTAATTTAAGCTTGAATTTTAAATATTATAATAATTAAATTAATTGAATATTTTTTTAATTAACTAGTTTTAAACCCATGTAATGCATGGATCAGGAAATTCATGTATAATATAATTTTTATCTGAAATTTTATAATATAAGTTATTAAATTTTCGAATAATACAAAATTTCTATCTTTAATATTTTTATCTATATTTTGTATATTTTAATATAATAAAATAAGAAAAATATATATTGGGTGTGATTATACAAATTTGATTAGATTTAAATAAAATTAATATAGTAATTTGAATACAAGTAATCTATAAACAAAATTTTTATGTTTTTGATTTGAAGAAATTGAAAATTGCTGTCACAAGAGATCATTTTGAGTTTCTTAATAGATTAAAATAATTCGGTACTTCAAAATATTTGATTTGATGAAATTTGTATGTATTTTTTATTTATGTTACGTATTGGATCAACCGAGATGAGTCCAATTTTTGGTAAAAATTTCCAAAAGAATTTAATCAAATCAAACCAAAAGAATAAGAAAAGAGAATGAATAAATTGAGAAAGGAAAGCACAAAGGGAAACAGAGAGATCTTACATGAATAAGATAGAGAATATCATTAGAAACAACAAACTTCAACGATGAAAAAACAACAACGAACAATATTTAACAAGAACATTGCAGAAAATAGTTGCCAGGCTAATTCGTGGAGCAATCTGTGGGCAGAAACGAGACGGTCTGCCTTTCAATATCATAGCCAACCAGGAAATTCATTTGCGCCAAGTTGCCATAGATTGCTAAATCTTGGAAAGAATTGAAGGTAAAGCAAGTAACCGTATCGGAAATCATGAAGAAGGTGTTCAAAGGCTGCAAAGGGACATTAGCGTTAGTGAAATGAATTGTAATATTCGGAACTGCAAAGTCAGTTTGAGCATCGTAGCATAAACTCAAACCCTCAGGAGGATCAACCCTTGTCGCATTAATCTGGCTAGACACAGCTGATTCCAATTTGGAGTAAAAATCTCCCGGGAACAAATTCAATGTAGTACCGGAATCAATGATGATGTTACCCTCATCTGTTCCAAAAGCAGAGCCCGTAAAGTTTATTCTGTTGCTTCCAACACTGACAGCCTCCAGGGTGAGGAAATAGAAAGTGGGTGGGAATTGTTTTATCAATGGAGTAGAAACAACTCCACTAACTGAAACATTAGCATCGGAACCAAATTTCATTTTGCTTGACTCTCCTGTTTTGTAAATAGGCAGCAAGCAATAGGAGAATTTGCCAGCAATGGATGCTCCTAATTGGGAAATAAGTGAAACATCACCACCTCCAAGGCCAATGATTCCAGAGGTCTTCTCATCGAAAGTTCCATCATTGTTGTGTCCACATCCGAGGACTGTATTCGGAACAACTACAGGGTGACCAGATGTTGAAGGCAGGGTAAGTTTATCAGCAGCAAGATCACCAATTGAATAAGAGTTATCACCATAAGAGACTTGATATTGGCAAGAGTTATTATTGGAACAAAAGCTTCCATCAAGATTTTCACACTGACTTGTACTGCAAGAAAAAGTTTTTTAAGTGTATGATTTACTAGGATCAAAAAGTGGAGCATCTTGCTTGAAACACTGAGAACAAGGCATGCATTGAGTCCATATGAGATCACTCCCTGTATCAGCTATAGCAACAATATCAAAAGCTGGGGTACCGATGGATATATTCATCAAGTAATCACCCGAATCAACAATAATGTCAACTTCTTCTGCCTTTGTTGAGACAGAAGTTGGTTTGAAGCGATGTACACGATTAAAGGAACGACGCAAGGCATTGGTTAAACGATTAGAGGTAGTTTCCAATGGATTGTACAAAGGAGACTTTGGGGAGTCACGGTGGATTAATTCAACACTAAACCACCCTTTTGAGCCTCAATAAGGAGAAGACTAGAAAGGCCAAAGGCGGCAAAAACAAGGGAGAAAAGAGAGGTATGATTAACAATAGCTGCCATTGTTAGAAGAAGATGGGGAGGACACTTGAGAGGTTTGATGGTTTGGGCGGTCTAGAATTTTGGTCAATTTATAGTGTCGAAAGGAGATGAGCTGAGACAAAACAGATTAAGATTCAGAAAGTTGACGAATAATTTATGATGAAATGAGCAACAATTTCCCTTCATAGTTCAAAGTATATAAATATATAATACATTTATATGCCATGCATTTTCTTTTTGGATTGAATCTTAACTTTTTGTTATTCTCCTGTAATAACAATGAAAGTAAACTTTTGACTTTGCAAAATTAAATTTTGATAACAATTATGAACTGACTGATAAATTTCGAAAATATTTTGTGATTAATTACCATTGTTTTTGTATGAATTTTCCGTGTCAAAATGTAATGGAACAAGCGTATAATTTTTTTTTTTGGTTTAATTGCTTTAAATTTGTGTGCAATTATTTGAAGATTTATGATATTAAGAATATGAATATCAAGTGATAATAACCTTTAAACAAAATTATTTTGATGGCGATTGTACTGGAGCCAGCGATAACTCAAATTATCGAGGATTTAAAACCTCAAAAAATTTTTATATCAATTTATTTCTGGAAAATTATATATTTTATTATTTAAAAACATCTTTTGATAAAAAAGAACAAAAAACCATGCCTAAGATAGGTCGAACGAAGACTATCCTTGGAAGAATCGTTTTACCAAAGACGATAACGAAGGCCGGCTTTGGCAGTTTAGAAGAAAATTTGGAAAGTCAAAAAAAAAGTAACATTGTTTTGCTTTTGTATTTATCCAATTTTTATTAGTTCAAAGTTTCCAAGAAAAGAGGAGAAAGAGAAACAATGCTGCATTTTTTATTGGATACTCTATAACTTCTATTTTACTATCTAGCTACAATCATAGTAAATTTACTTGTAAATCTTTTTGGCGAGTAAAAATAAATTATTTAAATTATTCATGAGTTATTTAAATTTAATTTGATGATTATTCGAGTTTAATTTAATTTATTTATTTTCAAGCTGAACTCAAGTTCAAGTTATTCAAATAATAAATTTACCAAAATTTGAATATTTTAATACTCGACTTGAATGGTTTGTGAGCTTAATTCATATTTTTAATATATATTTTTAATATTTTATCATTAATTATCATTTTATTTTCATAAATATGGTTGAAAATTAACAAATCAAACTTAACGGTTGAGTTTGAGTAGTCCGTGTATTTTATCCAGTTGAATTCGAACTTCAAAAATCCAATTTGATCAAGCTCGAGCTGAATTTCGAGTTTCAAATTTTTGAATCAAACCGAATTCGAACATGATATTGAATCATCTCAATCCAACTTTGATTACACCTCTACTTGCGAGCAATAGAATTAAGCCGAGAGAAGTCCAAGATCTTGCTTGTTAAGAATGTCAATGCAGAGGCAGTCGGGAATAATTCTTGTTACAGGTGAGGCTTCATCTGCAACTGCTTCAGAAGGTCCAACCGCAAGAGCGACATGCGAGTCTCTCAGACTCATCAATTGCACAGGAACTGCCACAGAAGCAAAGAGAACTTGAGTTTACTTTTGTAGCGCATGATGAATTTTTCGACGCTTTCAGTTGAAACTTGTAAATTCTAAATCTAAAAGCTAGTTATGGAAAAGCAAGATATTACGAGTGATTTATATATATATATATATATATATATATATATATATATATATATATATATATATATATAGGAGGGATCCACTTACACATGTGTAAAATAAATTTAGTTTTACACACTTTCATATTTTTTTATATGATTTATAATTTTTTAATCCGACCGTTGAATTTTATGTTCTATTCACATAGATCATGCATGCCAAATTTCAAATTAATCGAATACGTCTAACTATATATTTCTTAAAATAAAATTTTAACCGTTGATATATATTAAAAAAATACTGTTCTCGATTAAAATGATAGAAATAACAGATTGATTCAAAAATTTACATACATAATAAATATGAATAGGTTGTTAAATCTAATGATTGGTTTACAAAAATATTAATCCTATATAAAGATATAAAATTGTGTAAAACAAATTTGTTTTGCACATGTGTAAGTAAATCCTATATATATATATATATATATATATATATATATATATATATATATATATATATATATATATATATATGCCGCAATTAATTTGCTCTATCATCAACGACACAAAAGTTGACGTACTGACGTGATTAAGATTGATTTTTGACTGCAAAACATTTACGTTTAAATTTTCACTATTTTTCATTATAAATTATTTATAAATTTTAAAAAACTTACAAATCAAAATATTCATAAATTTCAATAATTGATTGACAGTATATCTTGACTTTAAAAATAGAGTAACCTCTCCCGCTCTTAAATTTTTATGTACCACTCTGCCAATTCATTTCAGCACATTAGTCCACAAGTCTACAATGAATCATCTGTATAGATAATTGTTGATGAAAGAATCGAACCATTGAAAAAAACGTATCATCTTCCACCACCAGAAGTTAGGACAACGATAAAATCAACATTGAGAAACCTTGAAATCCTGTGTAGCGATTGGCAACAGTCCAAACCCATGAAGTTGTAACACCTTCATTATGTGTGTCCATGGATGAATTTCCTACAAGGAAAGCTTAGAAAATTAAGACTACTCAAGAAACATGCACCTACATAGAAAAATATGACAAAAGTTTTACAGAGAAATTCCAGGGTAAGAGAAGTCGATAATCATATTAAGTGCCCAACACCTCCCTGAGACGAGATAAATGAATACATGGCTACATGCTAGAATAAGGTTTTGTGCAGATCATTGAAGTCATTTAACTTTTTCAAAACCGTGTCATGGTCAATCTCAAATCCACAAACCCCATTTGCTAGTTTTAGTTTTCTAAAGGCATCCATGCGCAAGCTTGAAGTTTAAGTCTTATTTGAACAATCAAAACTTGATTTAGGAATTGTTATCTCTCCTTAAAAAAATTAAGTCCAATAGTTAATTTCCTTTCCTTCTTCCGAATAAACTATATTTTGTGAAGGTTTCTTCGGTATTATTCTTCTTCAAGGTCTTATAACAATCTTGCTTAATCTTTATAACTTTCTTAATTGCTACAGTCCACTATATTGCATCTTTTTCAACCGATGCTCTTTTATCTGATACCTCTAATATCTCTTTGCCTATCTCTTGAATGCATTTTGTCACCTTGTTCTACCTTACATTTAGGTTTTCCTATGTTGTCTAGTCTTTTTTCTAGGTTGAACTATCTCATCATATAGCATGACAATCTTCTGTTAGCTTCTGCTATCGAATCTTTGCATATCCTTTGTATTAGTTCATTTGATGTTGTTTATGAAGTATCATGTCTAAGACTAGAAATTTATGTTGTGTGGTGATGCTCTCACCTAGGATAACCTTGTAGTCAAAACATTGCATCGATCCCTCTTCTTAGTGAAAAAGAAATTTATCTTCTATTTGGCTTGTTTTTAAAAGTTATAAGGTGAGATTCTATCTTTCTAAACAATGTGTTCACTATGGTTAGATCGTAGAGTAAAGCAAAATCTAATATAGTCTCCCCTCCCGCATTTATTATGTTGTAACCAAAGCCTTCATGTACACTCTTAAAACCCTCTCTACTAGCACCTATACAAGTATACAACTATTAAGGTTACCACCAATAAAAAAGTTTTATTCTACAAATAGACCAATTTAAGGGCCGGGTTACCCACGCAAACCCAAGGGCCTACTCATTTTTTTAGTGCGTTTGAACAAAAATATTAAGCCCGTTAAATGGACTTGGGCTTGAAAATCTAGGCCTGTTAAAAACTTGGCTAGGGTTAGGTTAACAATGTCAAGCCCAAGCCCAAGCCCAACCCTACTCGACTCGTTTTATTATTATTATTATTATTATTATTATTATTATTATTATTATTATTATTGCTTTCTTTGTGCAATTTATTTTAAATTTGTATTTTTTATACTTTAATTCAAAATTTCATGTTTCTTATAACCTTTGTAAAATTTTATTCAAACTTATTGTGTTATACTTATAAACTATTTTATGTTTTATATATATATTTTATTATAACTTTTTTTAAAAAATTAATAATATTTGGGCAGGCTTAGGCTTATACGTTATATGTAAAAAGGGGCTTAGGTAAAAAATTAGGCCAGAAAAACTGGTCAGGCAAGGCTTGGGCTCATGTTTACTTCCTTAATATCTTGCCTAAGCCTAGCTCAAATTTGACCAATCTGATCCATGAACAAGTTTACCTACAAAGCACTTCTTGTGCTATGTTATTTAAATTCTTTGAAAATTATCATTTACTAGCCTCATCTTGTCCTACAAGTGGTGTATACGTACTAATAACATTCAAAACCTCTCCTTTTAGAACTAACTTAACTAAAATAATGTTATCATCTTATTTCTTAATATGTACAACATCTGCTTGATACTCTTTGTTTATGATGATCCCTATACCATTATAGTCTCTATCTTTCCTTGTGAACCAAAGCTAGGCCTCCCTAACATTTTCTTCAACTCATTAGGTCTCTTGGAAACATAAGATGTTAACCTTCCCTCTAATTATAACATTACGAATCTCATCTAACTTACTGTTAAGCATACCTCTATTCTAAAATCATAATCTCAGCTTATGATTATGTACTAACATCATTACTCACCCCCTTCTGTTGTTATGTGGGAACCCTTATCTATTTGACACCACATTAGGCGTCGATGTGGCATGTTAGCATCACTTATAAGTGACAACCTAGCAACCTTTCATTTTTTTTTACTACATCGAGTTTGGATGTAACTCATCAATACGTAGGGATGCACTAAAGGACTTCTTGTAACGATCGAAATTAAAAAAATTCCGACCTAAATTTTTCCTTTCCACTACTATTTTTTTTTCAATTAATCGATAACACTAGGTTTACATTCGGCATCGGTGTAAGTACGATTCATCTTTTCATTTCACCTAATTCAATATACAATTAATTCAATTAATAATAATAAATCAAATACAAACTATAATATAATAACTACGATTTCGTTCACAATAAACTTCACATAAATTACATCCCACTAATTTTCGATATGTATTTATGCTCTACTTTATAAATACAACAGCTGTGCAAATACGTGTCTGAATATAAATAAACATTTAATAAATACCTGATCACTTGGTACTTCTAACCTCTAGCGATTTCTTCGACTAACTAGAGGCAGCGTACTTCTTGTATACTGATAAGCTATCTGGGATGGTGAGAAGGGAGGTGAGCTTTGGGAAAAGCCCAATAAAAAAACATATATAAAAGCGCATATAAATTTCAGTTAAGTAAAAATCACTTATTTTACTGATTAAAAAAAAGGCATATTAACTACAAATATTAAAATGCATAAAAATATTTATTTCTTAGCAGCTCACTAGGTGATAGTATCAGAAGGATACTATAGTCGGCTAGGTAACCGAGTAGAGTATGGAAGGTATTTTAGAGTACCTGTCGTGTTCCAGTCCCTAGATGTGACTATAGGGAGTAAATTCAGTTGACGATAAAACGATTAATCGATATAAAACGTTTAACACTTTATGCAAAGCAATTTCAATTAATTAATCAATATAAAATATTTAATAATTCATGTGATGCTATTTCAAATCAATAATCAGTATAAAACATTTTACAATTTATGCGATGCAATCTCGAATCATTAATCACTGTGTATAAGCCATTTATGTAGGCGATGCTATAAGACCATTTCAGTATGCAACTACGGTAAACAATATGGTAACAATTTCAAAATCATGAGATAATGCAATAATTTTAGAAACTTCGATCAGTACAGTAATACGATTCATTTAAAATCCTTAAAATAGGATAAATGCACTTGCATCAGAAAAACATATACCGTAAAACTTGTATCACTTTTTTTGTCACTTTTCAATCAAATCATGCACTAGTCTCGTAAATTAAATCATTCACTAAATCAATTATCAGTCAAGTTTCACTTATCGATAGAAAATAATCTTCTAGAGATTCATGCATGCACTATATCCTATAAGGGACCTATATAGGAAGGCCGGGGATTCGGAACTCCTTAGCCAATCCTATGAAACACTATAACGAATGGTCATCGTCGATCATTCACAGTTCGCACTGGTCAGGTGCTCACTGTGTAAGCTCATGGGGTTCAACCGTAACTCCCACAGTCATATCATGTAAAGGGGAAGGTTTGGGACGTCTCCCAACCTAATCATCACTGTCTCGTATGCACGATCATCAGGGAGACATCAATTTCATAAAATCACTTCATATACTCGTAAATCATTTCATATAAATCACTTCATGTAATTCTTTTCATGAAATTCAGTTCATGTAAATCATTTGTATAGTTCAATTCATGTAAAGCACTTCACAAACCTCAATTCATGTAAAATACTTCATATAATTCAAATCATGTAAATCTTTTCATGTAATTTAATTCATGTAAACCGTTTCTTGTAAATTAATTTATGTACATCACTCGTGTAATGCAATTCATGTAAGTCATTGTATGCAATTTAATTTGAGTAAATTATATCACGTACCCATTTCATGTAAATCATTTAATGTAATTCAATGCATATAAATCATTTCATTTAAATCAATTCATGTAAAACATTTCATATAATAAAATATTTAAACTTGTAAGAATTAAAGATAATTCCTATTTCTTGTATTTAGGAAAATTGGATAAGAACGATTAAAACGAGATTTCAATGAATTTTCAATTGCAAATAAAACATGTTTTATACGACTCCTATACATGCATCTTACCTCTATCTCCGTGCAGTATAAAATTCGACAATGCCATTATGCCTCTTTATCCTTCAATTCCTTAACGCTGCACAGAAATTTCCAAATTTTATTTAAAATTCCATACTATGACTTTAATAAATTTCTTTTAATTCCTATATTTTATTTCTATGATTTCTAACAATTAATTTTTCCTTAACTTATTTCTTGCTAGTTACCAAAGAATAATTTCAATGAAATCTCATCCTTTCTCTAAATTCCATGTCAACAATAATTCTAATTTATATTCAAAATTCAATACATAGCCAAATCCTTTAATTTGCCCCTAATTATTCTTTTCTAATTTTAAATTTCACAATTACTCTCTACTCACTTAATACACTTACCATACACCTTTTCATACATATGCACTAACTTCAATTCTTCCAAGTCATGGCGACACCCCTCATACTCACAATTTACCTTTCTTTCCAGTTAACTCTATAATTGATCATGATTTATTGCCATATCAGTTTTAAAATCATTATTTAATAAAATACAACCAACATCTCATCATTTTCCTGCATAACCGTAAGCCTCAATTGCCATATTCCCATGATATTTCATTCTTCAACCAATTCTCATTTCATAAGCCTATTCTACTCACTCGGTAATTTCATCAAACATTTTAAATTCATCAAGACACCATCACCAACATCCAACCCCTGTTCTGACCGAGAGTTCCCTTACCCACGCCATTTTCTGTTTTGCCAATTTATCATCGTCATTCAGCCCACGTTTTGTGAAAGCATCACTCAATTAAATTTCAATCTAATTCCTTTTATGGTTTGCTCTTAATTCCAAATCAACAAACAATAAAAATTCCAATAATTTCTTCATTTCTTTTTCAATGACCGAACCTGCCACCATCTCTTACACTTCCATTTTTTTTTTCAATTCAAGGCTGAAATTATATTATCCATGTATAAAAGAACAAACACCCTATCTAGGATCAAGCAAACATCACCTAATTAATTTACCTTGGTTAGCCGAACTGCTCAGCCTTTAAACCCACGTCAATCCTTCACGTCAGCCTCTCCAAATTTCCAGATTTAAGATGATTTTGATGTGTGGAAGGGGTTTTGTGAAGAAGGTTGGATAGTTTGATGATGAAAGTGCAAGATTTTATAAGACAACCGTGAAGAATTTCTTGGAAAGGAAGTGCAGAAACGTGAAACAGGAAAGCAGGGGAGTGAAGTCGGCTTCCAAAATTTGCAGAAGTCAGTGATAAGGCTGAGTTTCAGCCTTATTTTATCTTCCTGATTAATATTCATCTAATGAGAAATGGCCACGTGATCTACTTAATTTAATTCCACTCTCCTTTTTTTTTGTAAGTCTGTGTAGGCAGACTTATGTTTTTCGATTTTCTTTCTTTTCTTTTTTTTTATATAAATATATGTTATAAATCTATTTTATATTTACAATTATATATTTAACATATACTGTTTATATATTTTTATATACAAATATAATTTATACTTCATCTATATATATTTAAAACATATATAAGTATAAATTATATTATAAATATATATAATTCTTAAATCATATATTTTCCTATTTTATTATTTATTAATATATATACACTTTAATTCAAAATAACATTTATTATTTATCCATATATACTTTTATATTTGTACATATGTATATATATATATATATATATAATTATATATATACACACAATTTTTTTCTTAATAACTGAATTAAATTTCTAATTATTAAATTTTTAATTTATTGATTGATTAAGTATTATAATTTTGAATTATTCCAAACTTTTAATAAATTGATATATTTATTTCAACCAGTCTATTAACATCAAAAATTAAATTTTATAAATACTTAATTTCAAAAATAAGAAAATTCACGATTATTACACTTCTTACATTGATTTATTTCATTAAGTTTGACAAGTTGTTCTAACCTATTGTTAACCCTCTTTCTTTGTCCGAATTTGGGCTTGACTGTTGTATAATATGCAGTTGGTTTTATCTCTTTTTTTAATTTTTTTTTTGCTTAAAGAAGAAAAAAACTTGTGCTTCATGGTAATGTCGATCCGTACACGAATTTAAGGCATTCTTATTGATGATTTAAAGGACTTCCTGAAGCTAATTCCCGCCATCAAACTTTGGCATGTTTCAATAGAAGTCTCGTTCAAAATAGTTGAAGTTGTTGCTTGAGGAAGTTCCAATTGGTAGACGTCAATTGATGCTTTATATGCTTATGTTAGATTTTGTACTTTGGGCGTATGGAAGTAAATCAGTTATCTGACTTCCAGTGGGACAAATCCAAGTCAATAGCTTGCAATTGCAGTCAACATGATGCCAAATTATGCATCCATCCTCTTATTCGTTTTTTCATAAACTTTCAACATCACTACAAAAGTTTAATACTTTTTAGGCATTGTTTGTTAGTAAATAGTAGTGATATATTTTCTCGATTAAAAAAAAAGTCGTGATGTATTTCCATATATACAGACTTGCAGATATTTTATTCGATTAATCAAGACCCAAACACAATGCAAACGTTCAAAATTTTATAACCCCAAACAGCATCTTAAAAGGGCTCTTTTTGAGGTCCAAACCCAAAACCACTGAAATATGATTCCCGGTTGCCTTCAAATTTCCCCAACTCTATTTGGTTTTTTCACTTTGTACAAGTACAAATGCTTGCTTTGTTTTTTTGTTGGTGCATAGTACAAATGCTTACTTTGAAGCTCATGCCATCCACTCCTGTCACTTTCTCCAAATTCACTCATCAATATTATCCCATAAAAAGGATCCACAACCCAAAACATTGTTGTAACCAAAAAAAAAAAAACCCAAAACATTGTGCTAACCCTCCTGCTTTTCTCAGCAAACCGACCCCTTACAGCTTCAAAGTCTACAACTTCAACAAAATCCATGGCTACCCTTTTGGCAAGATCCAAGCTTTAAGCACAAAAACTACTCATTTCAGCAATATCCATGAAAACCCATCTAGGAAATCGGGATCCCATGTTCCTAATGCAACTGCAGCATCGGAATCTAATCCGGAAGGAGAGGCTGAATCTGCTGAAGTAGCGGCAAATTCAAAGGCCAAAACTTTACAGCTCGCCCTTGTGTTTGGTTTCTGGTACTTTCAAAATATTGTCTTTAACATCTACAACAAAAAGGCATTGAATGTCTTTCCATTCCCTTGGCTTCTTGCTTCTTTTCAACTCTTTGCTGGTTCCATTTGGATGTTCGTTCTGTGGTCCTTTCAGTTACAACCTTGTCCCAAAATTACAAAGCCTTTTATTGTTGCACTTCTTGGACCTGCATTGTTCCACACAATAGGCCATATTTCAGCTTGTGTACCGTTTTCTAAGGTTGCTGTTTCCTTCACTCATGTTATCAAATCATCAGAGCCTGTGTTTTCTGTTGTTTTCTCTTCATTTCTTGGTGATACATATCCTTTGAAAGTCTGGCTTTCCATTGTTCCCGTTGTTTTGGGATGTTCTCTAGCTGCTATAACTGAGGTTTCCTTTAATTTTGAAGGCTTATGGGGTGCTTTGATTAGCAATGTTGGATTTGTGTTAAGGAATATTCATTCCAAGAAAAGTTTACAGAACTTTAAGGAAGTGAATGGATTGAATTTGTATGGTTGGATCAGCATAATCTCTCTGCTTTATCTGTTTCCGGTGGCGATTATAGTTGAAGGGTCCCAATGGGTTCAAGGCTAACACAAAGCAATTGAAACAGTTGGCAAAGCATCCACATTTTACGTATGGGTCTTGCTTTCAGGGATATTTTACCATCTATACAACCAATCATCTTATGAGGCACTTGATGAAATTAGCCCTTTGACATTTTCAGTTGGGAACACAATGAAGAGGGTTGTGGTTATAGTGTCAACTGTTTTAGTGTTCAGGAATCCAGTTCGGCCTCTGAATGCACTTGGATCTGGGATTGCTATACTAGGAACTTTCTTGTATTCACAAGCAACTGCTACGAAGAAGAGTACTGGAGGTGAAAAGAAGAGTTAAGGGTTCAGTAATATCTTGAAAGTTTTAACTTTTTGTTTTTCCTTTTGGTCAGATGATATTTGCATTTTTGATCTTTCCTTCCCCCCTTTTATAAAGTTTAATAAATGACCTATATTTTGCTTCCTTAATCTGCTCTTCCACTGTTATATGCTTTGTTTGTGCTTGCTGTGCTTGGTTTTATATTGTAAAAAGATCTTCTTGGCTTCTTGAAGTTGCCTTAAAATGATATGATCTTTTATGCTTCTAAGACTCTGGCTTAGGTAAATCTGAGAACCTGTTCAAAGAGGGTGTTTCTTAAAAAAAAAAAAAAGGAATGGCATATGAAACTTACTACTGCTCTGTCAGCAAAATAAGGGAATACATTTTTGCAGGTCTTATTTCTTAAATGTGTCAAAGATGGATATTTCTGGTTTTGTTATTATGGAATCTGTATTTAATTGATAACTGATTAATTTAAACTAAAACCTTTCATTAGTTTGCCTTCAAAAGTGATCAGATTGTTGAAACTTCTCTAGCAGTTTTTCTTGTTGAAGTGCTCTTAACATTTTGCATTATGCTTTTAACAAACTCTTACTGCAAACTTGAACCAATACTAGATTTTGAAGCGTTGAGTTGTCTGAGAAAATTAGTCAAGTGAATCAACCCTTTTGGTTAGAAGTTCTTAGTGCAGGTTAAGATTATAATACACTATTTTGGGTTGGGGGGGGGGGGGGGGTAAGCGTGCTTTGATATAAATTTGCATGCTGCAAAACTGGTGTCCTGATTTAATTTACAAGAAGCCATGCATGTATAATAGCAGTAACTAACTAGCTCTAATATCTGGTTTTATCAAACATCATCACTTCTTATTTCAATTGTCAGTTGAATGCTATCTTAGAATAATGGTTCACTTCTTTGTGTTGGTTTGTTAGTTTGGTCAGAGGTTTGTATAACTACTTTTGAGGGTTCAGTTGTCTTCCACCCTCCCCAAATAGATTAGGTTATCAAGGAACGGTCCAACTGTTTGAAGTGGGGATATATGTACCAAATTGCGTACTTGACCTCTATGTCTAATAGATCTGCACAGTTAAGGGAAAATCTGTTCGCTCTTGTATTCTTCCTTTCAGGTATCATTCGAGACTGCAAACTTTTTGTTGATAATGTGATTAGCTTTCTTCATGAAATTCCTATGCTTTTTTTTCATTTCTTGTGTTCATGTCGATCCCCCTTTATCACTTAATATATTCTGAGAATGCCTTCAAAAAAGTAGTTTAGGGCATGATACTCCAGATATTTAGCATAAAGAAAGAGTCAACCAGAAGATAACCAGCATCTAGCAGCTGTTGAGATGGCCTTGTGAAAAACTCAGGAATTCTGTCTTCTCTCTTTTCTCCGTGCAGAAATAACTTGCTTTAGATTGCCAAGGACATGACTTGCTATTCCCAAAGGAGGATTTTTTTAACCAAAGATGGTGGCAAGAAACCCACTATTGTTGATAACTTTCTCACGCAATCCCAAGTGATGCCTTGTTATAGTGCTGTCGTAAACTATCCTTACCAGCCAATTCTATCGTTGGATCTTAAATTAAATTATAATGTCTAACTTACTTGAAAGGAAGTCATTCATAAAAATAAGGTGGTACGAGAATGGGAGAAATATATTACTTTAAATAGGAATGAATGGAGAAGGAGAATTCATGTTGACAATTTAGTGTGAGTTCGTTTATTGGTTTATGTAGTTTATCTCAGTATTGTGCCCAACTTAGAAGGAACTGCTAGCAATTTAACCTCAAATGGTTGGATTAATCAATTTCCAGATGCCCTACTTTTAGATGCCCTGTTTTTATCCTAAAATCAAGGTCATCATCGTTTCTATGTAGTTGCACCAAATCAGTCAGCAGCTTGAAAATGTGACCAATAAATAGTTTAGCTCAGGTTTTGCAAGTTCAGGTCTACCAACTAGCAGATGGTTTGAAGCTGTTGAGTGTAGCCATTGAATGGCTAAAGAATTACTTGATATGAGTATGCTCTAATGCAAGCAAATAATTTGGTGTTTCCTCTCCTTACTGTTTAAGGGCAGGTTCTCCGCTGTATGCTGTGGTCTAATTGAAAAATATAGTTTTCGTTTGTGCATACTTGCCTGCTGGCTTGAGAGTTCAGAAAGAATGTTGTGTCTGGTGAATTGTGTACTTTTCCTCGAAGCACTTGCTCTGAATTTAACTCCAAAGTCAAGAAATGGGAACAAAGGATAATCACCAGAACTACTGAATCATTTGTTGAGAATAATGGTCCTGGACTCGAGTGGACTAGTTAAAAGTAATTCGTAAGTTGGCTATATGATTGACATTTGACTGTGGTATAGTGTTGAGCAAAATGGTTCTTTTTGGGAATTTCTATGGAGTATGGTTAGACGATCGAACATAGGTCAAATGAATGTGCTTGCAATCTTCCGGATGCTCGGCATCATATTTTGGATTCCCAGGTTAAAAATTCTCATTTGTAAGATGAGAACAGGAAAAGTTGAAAGGAGAAAATGGTAAGACATTGAGATTTATGAATTTTTGGATTATTGCTGATGAGGTCTTGGTTTGTCACAAGGTTAGATTCAAATCTCATTATATATATATATTGGATTATTTTATTCCCTTCAACAATCTAAAGCATGTTTGAGACATAAATTAAAGGGACAAAAAATCAATAAAACTGTTAATTTGATCTACTATTTCTGTTAATCACCCGTAGATAAGTAAACCTAGTACACCATGAATTTTTACTATAAGTATGTATAGCATACTGATTCAGCGAACTTAAAGTATTAAAAAAAATTAATTAAATAAAAATTAAACATATATATTATTATTGAACTTGCAATATATAATCGGGTTATTTTCTTTGTCGATAATAGTTAAGCAAAAAAGATTACTTAACTATTCTTTCAAAATTACTAATACTATATAATATATTTTTCGACATCTATATATCAGTAGACATAGATAGACTTTTTGCCAATAGAAAAAAAACAAAAGAAACGAACTTGAAAACTAAACGATTAATCTCTTTTATTAATTAAGATAGGATAAAAACATAAGCAAATAATGCTATGACGGATCCATGCATATATAATGATACTTTAACCTCCTTTATTTCCTTGTAGATTAATTTAGAACATAATATATAGTCCTGTAAAAAAAAAAGAGTAAAAGCCGCAGAAGATTTTTCGTTGTCTTTGATATCTTATTCACGAGGACTGCTAAATGCACTCTTGTTTTTATTCCCACCATAGATATTAAATTGAGATATGCATTGTATATCGAAATTTTATTTTTGAGAATCGAGTATCAAGTATCGTATCGTAAGATACGGATAAAAATTTTAATTATAAATAAAATATATATACATGTAATATATATATATATATATATATATATATATGAGTATTTTCAATTTTCATATGTACCAATATAGAAGAACAAATAAAAAATATATATGTCAATGAATGCAAAATTATTTAAATGAATGGTTTGTTATTTTGTTAATATAATCTTTCATGTTTCTTATACAATAATAAAATATTAAAATAAGTTGATAAGTTACTCAAAAAAGTTTATATGCTCATATTTTGATTTTTAATAAATTTAAATGGGGCAAAACTATTATTTTCATTAAAATTTTTAATTTTGGGGAAGTAAAATTAATATTTTTATTAAAATTTTTAATTTATCTATATATTTTTATAAATTTTTAAAAATTCAATGGGGCAATTATTTTCATAAGATTTCACATAGATCAATTCTTGTCAATATACAAAATATGATTTAGGATATAAAAAATAGATATTTTTTATATTTTATTATCTTTAAGTTTCAAAATTAAGATTTAGGATTATAAAAGATTTTTTTTTCATTTGAATCCAAAAATAAAAAAATAAAATTGGGCTGTTAGTAATTTTGTAAGAAAAAGACTTAATTGGACTTGAATAAAATAAAATAAAATAAACTATATCGAGAGTATCGAGTATCGTACAATTCACTTACAATTCTTAACAAAAATGATATAGCATGTAGATTCATATCGTTTTATATATAGATTCGTATCGTTTTATATGAGTATCGAACCATATTGTATGATACGTGTCGCATATTGTACGATATTAATAACTATGATTCCCACACCTTATTCTACACTTAAGCTACTATTCATTTAAAGGGTGAAATGGGTGTGAGATAGGGTGTGAGAAGGAAAAAAAAGGGTGTATTTAGCATTGCTCTTGATTCATTTAGCTCCTGTTCCGTTCGCTTTTTTTATAAAACTATGTATTATGTTCAGTACTAAAAAGCCTATAACCATTAACTTTGCCTGGTAAGGTGAAAAAAAAAAATAGAATGATGGAAAATGAGAATGAGAGAAAAAAGGAGAGATGAAAAATATTAATTTTTTTCTTAGGTGTGCTTGGCAGGAAAGATGAAAAAATGGATGGTAAATAAATTTCTTTTTTTTTATTGCTTGGTAGAGCAAAAAAGTGAGAGGAAAGAAAATTAAAAATAAAATAATTTTACCATCCTACCCCTTAAACAAATATCTATCAAGTGTAATCATTTTTTTCATTTTTTAATATTTATTAAGTTTTTATTTTTCAAAGAGATTTTTATAAAAAAGTTTGTCCATTTTTTTAGAAAGAATAAATTATCTTAATTTCCATTAGATTTACAAAAGAGATATTAAAATATAAATAACACACCATGTTGATATAATCTTTTTTTAACTCCAAAAAAATTAAAAAAAATATATTATAAGAAGTGAAATAATACGATAAAATAAAAAGTTACCATCTTTGTGAAACATAATCTTACCACTTTGTAGCAGTTATATTGTTTCGTATAACAACTCCTAGCCTAGCATCTTCATCACCACCAATGTTACTAGGATTACTTTCATGAGTTTGCTCAGTTTCAATCATCAACTCCATGAATTCTTTCAATTAACTCATAATCAGGGTCAACACCCATTAAGTAATTACGCAAAATACAACATGCCAAAATTATATTTGTCATTGTATCAACTGGATAGAATGACTCAGTCATTCTTGAAATAATTGCAAAACGTTTCTTTAACACTCCAAAAGCTCTCTCAATCACATTTCTCAATGAAGAGTATCGATGGTTAAATAGTTCTTCAACATTTTCAGGTTCGCGTCTAGAGTACTCTTTCAAATGATACCGCGTACCTTTAAATGGTGCAATAAGTCCACTTCTTAGCATAAAACCAACATCTGCTAAATAATATTTTCCTACAAAAAAAAATCAAGTATGAATTCTATAAGATAAATTTAGATAACTTATTTACAAGTTAATATTACCTTTAAGAATGATAAGCTTATCTTGCCTACTTAAAGCATCTTTTATGATTCTTGAATCGGATGCCATTCCTTCCTAGCCAGCTAACACATATGTAAACTTCATGTCAAATCCCCATGTAGCTAATGCATTTTACTGTAAGTTGCTCCCAAGTATTTTTGATAAATTTCAAAGCATGGTTAATATTTTCTCTTATACCAGCCATAGTCGGAGGATAGAAGCTGCTAACCCAAGTACTTTTGATAAATCATTCACAAGTATAATTAATGGAAAGCTAACTAATTAGAAGTATAAAAATAAAAACAAAGAGCATTATCACTGACTAATTAATGGGCTATGGCAAGGTTTTTAGGTAACAAAAAAAATTAAGTATATCATTAGAATGAAATGAAGGAATTGGAAAAACGAGCGAAGGGATCAAAAAATCGTTAAAAAATAAAAATAAATTGAACATGGTAAACTAGGGATGCATCAAAACACACCTGATGTAATTACAATGGAAACAAAGAAACTGAAGATTTTTTATTAGTGTCTCTTGGGTTTAGGAAATCGATATGCCACAAATATGGCTATACAATGGGCTGCTGTTGAGAATAAAAAGGCGAAGGTGCCAGTATTTAAAGATTTTTTATTGTTGCTTAGCACCAAACCAAGGCTTCATGTCAATCATCATCTCCTTGCCATTTAATAACTAATGATAGTCTCCATATTCATTGATTAAATGAACTATTTCATATAAACACTGCCATTTTCTAACTTCCTAAGTTATCTACTTAGATAGTAGGCTTTAAGCCTTCTAGCATAATATTTTTCATGTTTATTTTATAATGAATTTCATTTTTTTCTATATTATATAAAGTAAACAAGTTAACTAAGATAAAAATATTATTAAAGTAAAAAATTTAATCTAAGATATTGTAATAGACCAAAGTTTGTATGGTACCTCTATAGAGCCTGAAGAACAACTAATTGGAAGTTGGATCCACAATATGCAGGTAACCTCCTCAACCTGCTTGCTTTGAGACTGCAGTGATATTAAAAAAAAAATAACAAATTAGGATTGATATATAGAGAGAGATGCATTTTCAAGTAATAAAATCATGCAATGTTGTTTAATGAGAATGGAAAGGCAAATATCAAAGATAGAATCATCAAAATATTATAGTTCAATCAAGTTATCTATATAATGTATAAAAGTTCTGCTAAATTTTGCTAAGTTACAAGGGCCCTATAAGTAAACAAGTGCCATTTTTCTTTTACCCACATTACATCTAGCATAACAAACAACACAGTAATTTACAAAATAATAACAGAACAAATTATAATGCTTAAGTAATTTATAATGTACTGTTTAGGAGTTCTACATTCTAAAATTTCCTGCTATTGCATAATGGTCTAATACAATTTATATTAGACCATGTGTAAATAAAAAAATGGTCTAAATCAAAACATTCAACTATTAAAATTTTAATAAATCTACTGATCAAACAATTTGTACAAGATCATAACATTCCAGTTTCTGTTTCTAAAAAAGAAAGAATACTTATCCTGCACATATAGCATATTAGTTAACTAATCAAAATATGCTTGGCCATTGTTAACTAGTTGGGTATTTGAGGGATTTGAAACTCAAAAGGCTGAAGTTGACCGATGACCATTGTATGGATGTCCACCTTTTTGGAAAACAAATTCATAAGTTTGATATGGTCAAAGTCCAAAAAATAAATGGTGAAAAATATGCTTCTTAGCTCTTAACAGGCAAATTTAATCTTACCCATGAAACTCAAAGTATCAATCCTAGATTTCATTAATAATCACAACAAAAGTAAGGCATGATTTTGATTTGAAAACACCAAAAAAAAATTAAAAATCGATTATACAAATTTCTAAATGGGACAACAAATACCAATTTTATGAAGAGCTTTAAACCATGTGAGATTTTGATTTATTACCCAACAATTGTATTGTCACAACCCGTGACCCTATTTTTCACCTTATTCTATACATCTTATTTGGTTGGGCTGTCTGCGATACTTTATTTTTCTCTTACATATAAACAATTTCATATAAAATAATAATATGAATTACATCCCCTATCTTATGAAATTAGGAAGCAGTACTGTGAATATGTCTAAATACAGAAAATAAATGATCGTACCTTTTGTAATAAATCAAGCTGTCGCATCGCTCCCGAATGCACAGCCGAAATCCTTTAGATGTCAGACTCTCAGTCCTCGAAACTCTGAAATGTTAAAATTAAGGGGTGAGCAAATCACGGCTCAGTAAGAGAATTATATGCATACTGGATATTCAGCTATCTATATGCTGAAAAACTTTTTCATTTTTCCTATAAGGGCTGTAGGCTCGCATGTAGGAAAGATACTACAGTCGGCTAGGGATCCGGATGGAGTAAGGCAGGTATTTTGAAATACTTGTCTTGTCTCGGAACCTAGAAGCAACTGTAGAGAGAAATTTTCATTTTTGTTTTGAAGTTCAAATCCTTTTCTTTTTTTTTATTCCATATCGTTTTCATATTCTTTTCAAAATAATGCTTTTATAAAATAAAGCATTTTGATAGAATAACTAATATTATCTGTTCTTTTAGAAAAATATTAGTTTAAATCGTCATCATCCAAATCATATTGCATGTAAACAGTAGATAGCAACTATACAATAAAATCATTTCATTTAAAATCATTATGTACTGTCATTCACTGTAAACCTTTGCTTTCTTTTACTTCAGTCAAATCGATATTTAAACAAATCAATAATCAATCGATGGAGACAGTCAGCCTTCAATAGAATCATGCACTTTCACTATCACTATCCCTGAAGGGACAATCACTGTCACTATCCCCGAAGGGATGATCACTATAACGAATGGCCATCGTCAACACTCAGAGTTCGCACTGGTCAGGTGCTCACTGCGTAAACCTGTAGGTTTGACCATAATTCCCACAGTCATATACAATATAATAAACCTGCAGATTGATTAGGTCTTGCAGTTATATAACACTATGCATGATCACTAACGAAAGACTGTTTCAAAACATTTTCATAATTCATTCATTTAACAGTAGAAATCAATTTCAGTTAGCGATTAACAGTAGAAATCATTTTCAACTAAATCATTTCATGTAATTCCTTTCATTTAATTTAATTCATATAAGTCCTTTCTTGAAATTCATTTCATGTAAATCAATGCACATAAATCACTTCATGTAAATTACGTCATATAATTCATCTCATGTAAATCGTTTCATGAAATCCAATTCATGTAAAATAATCATGAAACAAAATATTTCTCATGCCAATTTAATCATATATCTTATAAAATCTTTTCATTTTACGTATCACATATAATTTACATATCAGCTTAATTTTGGTGATTTCATTATCACCGATATCGAAAACATGAATATTTTAAAAATAGAATACCATATATTCATGTTTTATGAAAAACAATCAATTTCTTGGTTTTCGTGATTGAAAATCATTTCTCGTGAAATAAAATCATTTATTATGATTTTATGTAATTTTCTAAAATTTTTCGGTAGCATAACGACTGCCGATTAACTAGCCTCCTTGCATAAAAAAGACAGTTTATAATTTCCAGCCAGTACTTCATCCCAAATTTCCAATCAATCATTCATCAAAATATTTTCATAAAATATTTCGTAATTAAAAATAATGCAGACTGAATATCCTTACAGTGCTGCACATGCATCCCTTACCTTTTTCCGGGTCGACGACTTCCTTTTATCGGTCGCGCCTGTACTCCCTCTCTTTCGATTCCTCATCTCGTTAGTCGAGAATAATTTCTGAAAATTAAATTTTCTAAATTTAGAATTTTTTCATAAATAATTTATTTAATTTTACTCGAAATAATTTTTCAAAATTCTTACCGAATTTTCGTAATTTTCGAGTTGCCGAGTTCTCGGGAATTTCTGAAAATTTCCTTTTTTCCTCTTTCCTTTTTCTTTTTCTTTTCTTTTCTTTCTTTTCTTTTCTTTTTTTTCTTTTTCTTTTTTTTTTCCTTTTTCCCTTTTTCTGGTCTGAACCGGTTCGGACCGGTTCAACCCGGTTCTCTTCACCTCGCCGGTTCAGCCTCTTCCCGCCGGCATCACCGCCGGTTTGGACCTCCTACAGCTGGCTACGATTGCGAGGACGCCGGATCTGGCCTCGGTTTCTCCCCATCACCGGCGACGGCACCGGCGCCGGATATGAAGGCTTGGGTTTCAGCCTCTTCTCCTCTTTCTTCTTCCTTCCTCCACTGTTTCCTTCACCGCCGGTGGTCACCCCAATCTTGGTCAACCTTCGCCAGTGGCGGGAGTGGCAGTGGTGGTGCCTGGATGGGCCGGCACCGCCGATCTCCCTTTCTCCTTTCTTATCGGTTTCCTTCGCTTCAGTTTTTCGTTTCGGTTTCGGTTATCCTTTTTCACGTCGCTGGCCTCCTTTCCTCATGTTGCCGACGGCTTCGCCTCCTTTTCTTCCCTCGGTCGGCCAGCCAACGGAGGTCGACCGCACCTTTTGTTTTCCTCTACCTTTTGTTTTCTCAGTTTGAGACAGAAACGGGGTCCCGATCCCATTTCTGTTTTAACCTTTATTTATTTATTTATTTAATTTATTTATATAATTATATAATTATATATTTGCAATATTAAATATATATAAATATATATTTCATATAAACTATTAATATATATATGTACACTTTAATTTTAAAATACTATATACATATACATATATATATATATGTATATTTCATATATATCATATGTGTGTATATATATATATATAGAATTTAAAAGCCAAGAAAACAAACCTAAAACGGAATGGAAAAATCCAAACATAAAATGCTATAGATGTGGGAAAGCAGGACATATTTCAAAATATTGTAAAATAAAGAGGAGAATAAACCAAATACAACTTGACCAAGAAACAAACCAGAAAATTTGTGAACTTCTGACATATACAACTTCAGAGACACAAACTTCAGATACTGAATCACAATCTTCATCAGATATACAAGTTAATCAAATGGATGATATAGAGACATCTTCAGATCAAGACACACTCAATGTCTTAAGAAAAGACCAAGAATTGATGATGGAGATAATTGATAAAATACAAGATCCTCAAATTAAGAAAGATTATTTAGAACAATTAAAAAAATCTCTCTCTACACCAACCTTTATCTCATCAACTTCAAAATCTTATAATTTAAAAGATATAATCTTTGATAAAATACAAACTTCCAACAAAGAGATCACTATCCAAGACCTCCAACATAAAATCCACAATATTAACTGTGGATTGTTTGCCATACTTTAACTGTATTATTTGTGTTAATACACTTATCATAATACTGTTCATACCATTTGAAAAATTTTGTTTGAATTTTATGTGTATTCATGAAATCATAATATTCCTCTTGGATTTCTTGTTTACTCTCTTGATGATTATATATATATATATATACACACACACACACACACATAAATGTATAAAAATTTACATATATATATATATATATATATTCATATATGGAATATATATATATATATATATATATATATATCATATGTTGAAATATCATTTTATATCATTGAAAATATATATATATATATATATTTTCAATGATATATATATATCATATGTTGAAATATCATTTTATATATATATATATATATATATATATATATTTTCAATGATATAAAATGATATTTCAACATATGATATATATATATATATATATATATATATATATATATATATATATATTCCATATATGAATATATATATTTATTTAAAATTATATTTATATAACATCATTATATAAATATATGAAAATACCTATTTTATTTCTTATTAAATTTAGATTTCTTAATATCCAAATTATATTTCTCCATTTTTTCCTTATTTAATTTGGATTTCAATTTATCCAAATTAAATTTTCTCTCTTCATTAGTTTCCATAATTTCAACCTTATTTTCCAATTTAAATTTCCTTAACTTTATCCAAATTAATTTTTCCAACTTCTTCACTTCATAATTTACGAAAATTTCAAATAGTATTCCCTTCTCGTAAATAACTTATTTATTTACTTAACTTCTTTATTTGCTTTGGAATTTAATTACAATTATTTAATATCAAAATCTTAAAATTCGCGGTTATCACACGTATCCAATTTCAGCTATCAAATACCAATTTTAATGAATAATCACAAGCATTTTACCAATTTTAATGAATCCAGAGTGATTGTAGGAATTCAAACAATTTAGAACCAATCAAATACCTATAATCACATTTGTCACTCTTCTTTATGGATTTCTAACTACCTTTCTCAACAATCTGTGTCAAAATTGCATAATAGATATGAATACTCACAAGCATTTTTCTAAAGTATCTATTTTTAAGATTCGATTACTTAAATAGAAACATGCATGATATAGAATGAAATGAAAGAAACTCCAGATTCAAGCTCTAACCATCGATCCCATTGCAAATGGTGAGCCAAATGATGGCCCAAACGGTGGCTTAAGCGGTGGTGGGAGAGAGCACGGCGTAAAAGGGAAAGGGAGAGTGGGTTTGAGAGAAGTGAGTGTTATGGGAGAAAACGGGAGAAGAAGAGTTTAGATAATTTTAAAATTAGTTAGGGGTATTTTCATATTTTTAATTGATTAATTCTGATGCTCACTTTTTTTTTCTTCTATTTTGTCCAATTTGGATGGATTTGCATTTTGTGTGAGGACAGAAAACTCTTTTCCTTCCTCTTTTCTTTCATTTTCATTTTCTGTTTTACCGAGCAACTTTCAAATTTATTTTCCTTCCACTTTTTTCTCCATCATTTTTTTTCTTCCACTTTTCAACTATACCAAGTACAGCTTAAGAAGATTCCCCTAAGACAAGTCCCGGAACCACGTATGCATTCATTATGTTTGTGTTTACAAATTAAGACGAAAGTGTAAGAAACAAGTTAATATAAAAAATTACATTGAAATTCAAAAGAAGAGATGGAAGAAGAGACATGATTTAAACATGAATTAGATTAATTATATTATCACCAAAAGAAACATGAATGCATGTTTAGTAAGAACTAAGATAGTTAGCTAACACTATCGACTATAAATCAGAATGTACATAAAATATTGTACCATGAACATGATTACATGGCTGGAGTAGGAACGAAAAAACTACCTCAAGTTTGAAAGGCAAACTGCTCCAAAACTCGAGGATTCTCCAAGGGAACCTATGTCAATTGGAGCCAAGTTGAGAATGCTTAGTCCTAGTCGTTTATAAAATCTAACTAGGGTTATTTTGAGAGAAAAGAAAAAAGAAAAAGCCTTGGCCAAAAAATAGAGTAAACGTTTATTATGGAAGGAGAGTGTCACTACCCGAAGACCGCGACTTTCACTTGATTCTTATACTTTTCTTAGTCTACAAATTTATGAACTAATTTTTTTTTCTTTTTCATTTTAAGGTTTGTATTCGGTGTCAGTGTAGTTACTATACTATCTAGGTGACCTATAGTCGTTCCATTTAGATATTAACTAACACGGAAACGGTTCTTAGTTACATCCCAACTTGTTAAACAGAATATGTACTGTGCATCAATTTAAGTCTTACATGTAAACAAGTATTTTATAAGGAACATATACCTCAGAAGACTAGTACCAAGTCCATACACCGTCTCCGATGCCCACTTAGCAGCTCACATGGCAGATGTTAACTTCAATAGTCTGAAAGAGATGAAATTTAGTGGGATGAGCAAAACCACAGCTCAGTAAGATACTAGTATAAATACAAGAGTAAGATTACACTGTCGTAAACTGCAATGCTTAAAACTTGCAAGTTTGCAATTACAGTTAATCCTTTCTCATCGATAACATATCATTATCTCATTTCTTATCATCTGTCTATCACTTATACTTTTAATTAAATCATCATAATCACTTTTTCAGTCTTCTCGTCCTTACACTATAGTGCATCGCACAACAATCTGTTGTATCCAAATTTAATGTCATATACTATTAGTCTATATTTTCCTCTATCTCGGAGTACATCATGTCCAATTGAAGCATCATATCAATTCACTTTATGTTTCATAATCGTACTCCTGTAATCTATCATCTCATATCACTTTTCATATAGAGAAATCATGTTTCACAATAGTGTAAGTTCACAATTCTCTTCATACCAATCTTATGTTCATGTATTATATCATGTCATCGTCTAGATGAAATATCATTAATGTCGAGTCATGACATTTCTCATGAAACTCTTATGTACGAAGCATATTATCATGTCAGGGTTTAATATGCAATTTATGTAACTTTACTGTATACACCACTATCATTTCTAATCGTATCATATGTACTTTAGAACATGCTCCACGTATAAATTTTCAGTTCATTCTAGTCTACCTTTACGGCATGATAAAACATGTTTAATTTCAATTCATGTATTCATTTTTTTAGAGCATGTCTAAAACATATGTGGTTTTAAAACATTTTCATATACTATAAGTCATATCAGGTCTAGAGTTCATATCAAATCAATCTATACTCTAGACCGCATATCATTTTAAATTCGACACAAAATCGTATATAAATCATATAAGTGTCGAAATCATTTATCATGTACTTTTAAAACATATACTGTAAATCATATCAGGTCTAGAGTTCATATCAAATCAAACTATACTCTAGACCGCATATCATGTCATGTTCGACACAAAATCACATATAATTCATATAAGTGTCGAAATCATATCTCATGGACTTTTAAAACATGTTTAAAACATATACTGTTTCAAAACATATTTCATTTCAAACTTGTTTCATATACAGTATAAATCATGTCAAGTCTAGAGTTCATATCAATAAAATCATACTCTAGACTTCATATCATATCGGTTAGAGATTAGGCTAGATCCCTATCATCTCTATCAATAAAGACTTAAATCACTGTAGCTAGCAGTGAAATCATATCATCGTCCCCTGGAAACCAACTAGGGCGCTATCTATGGCCATAGACCTCATTTCTCTCAGCCCCACTGATCAGGCGTGACTGAGACCTGTCCACGACTATTGTCGGACAAGCATCTCTCTACCTAATGAGCAAAGCTCCAATTAGGCGGTTTCCACTATGCTTTATTGAATTTCATTCTTTTAGGGTGCCTACAGTCTCATAAAACATTTAAATCTATAGCTTTCTTTTCAATATCATGTAAAGCATACGGTAAAATTCTGTATGAGACTTCATATATCAAAATATATATATATCTACCATATACTTTCATTTCAAAACAAATCAATACTTTTCAGTATTCATATAAACATTATTAAAATGTTTCAAGTTGCAAGAAAGCATGCTTAAATGCGATGCTATAAAACATTTAAGTAAGCAACTTCAGTAATATTTTCATCAATACAGTGAAACGATTCCTTTAACTTTATCACCATCAATTATTCGATTTCAAGACTTTCTTAGTCAGTAAATCACTATGCAATTCATTCACTATTCATTTAGTTCGGTATTCAATTTGCTCAGTACTCAATTCATTTGGAAATCGAATCACTTGATATTCAGACCATTCGGTATTCAATACCCTTTCTCGATCGTCATCGACTATTATAATCATTTATACACTTCATCATCAATATTAGGATCGCATCATTAGTATGAATCCTCTAAGTTTCTATGAGCTTTTAAACATCATGTTTCTAAATAGTCATCAAGGTACCGAAATTATGCAAATAATAATATCATCACTCAATATCTATTCCAGAATCGACATCGAGGATAACAGAATCACCACATCGATAGTCACTTATCAAATCCATCTATGATTTGATCTATTGATACATGTTTATCATTTCCGATTTGAGGTTCAATTTCATTTACGATCACAAAATCATATCTAAATCCTCAAATCAACTTTTCTGCGGCCTTTATGACTTAATCCAAACTTATGCAATTGTCAATCTTATTATTTGAGATCTATTCTAAGGTCATAAGCACAACCACCTTTTCACATATTTATCACTCATTTCTTTGAACCTATAATTAATCGGATTGTGTCGTAATTCAATCTCAATTTAAATCAATTTTCTGCATGCACAATTCGTACATTCATTATGATTCAATATCATAACTATTCATTGTGTACCATCGTATCGATACTAAGACCCATATTACTAGGATATGTCTGTTTATTATCTCACGTATATTCGACAGTACAATGTAAGACGGTGAAATCGTCTCCATTTCGATCTTTCAAATTTGTCCATATTATCACGTTTTGGAATTATTTCAAAATCAAGAAACCGGACTTGGTAAATTCTGAAAATCATTACTCCGTTAATAACTTCACAATCCAATCATTTAACCATCAATTTTCAACTATGATCTTCTCTTCAAAGCAATATCATATAATCATCGTTACATCTATCAATACTCTAACTATCGAGATTCCACCTCAATTTCTGCTCGATAGTCAACTTGTAATGTTAAATAACTCGAATTATCGACTCTATAAGATTCACAACAAAATTCCTCACATTATCGTGCTTATCCATTAACCTCCTCAACCATTTAAAAGACACAGTAAGATCCTTTCAAGCTTATCTTCGATAATTCTTTCAGGATTCCATTTAGATGAGAACTTAATATTTTTCCTTAAACATTTTCGTGGAAATTTCGGCAACATAACGGCTTAATTTTCTCTAAACCTCCTGCAAGGAAACACAATTTATACTTGCAGCCGTTGATTCTCACCAATTTTTACCTCTTACTAAGACCCCTACCATCAGTTGTGGGTCCTCTTAACATTTTTAGCAAATCAATTTAAATCGATGGATCATATAAAAAAAATCACAATTCCATAAAAAAATCGTTCCATCAATGCATTATATAAAATCATAATCCCACATACAATATAATGCTACTAAAGCTTTATAAAAGTATCTTACCTATTCGCCAAAGCTTAGCGCACTTTCCGATTTTCGAGCCTTGCCGAACTCCACCTTTCGTTTCATTTCCGTTTTGCTACAATTTCAATAATTAACACATATTTTCATTTAGCAAATAATCCAACAATTTCTAATAAATTCCATAGAAATATAGCAAAACTTTTAATTTTCCTTACCCATTTCTTCTTCTTCTTCTTCTTCTTATTCTTTTCTTTTCCTTTTTCTTTTTCTTTTTCTTTTTCTTTTTTTTTCTTTTTCTTTCTCCTTCTTTCTCTTTTTCTTTTCTTTTCTTCTTTTTCCTTTCTTTCTTTTTTCTTTTCTTTTCTGAATCGGGTTGGGTCGGGTCGGGTCGGAGCTTGGCTTGATCGGTTCAACTTTTGCTGGCCGGTTTGGTCACTGGCGGTCACCCATTCCGGTGGTTCAACCACCCAACAGCTTGCCGAGGTTGCCACGAAGCCGGATCTGGCCTCGGTTTCGCCTCATCACTGGCGACGGCGCCGGATCTGGCGGCGTGGGTTTCGGCTCCTTTCTCCTCCGTTTCTTCCTTCCTCTGCCGTTTCCTTCACCGCCGGTGGCCTCCCTCTCCTTTGTTGGCCCTCGCTGGTGGCGTTGATGGTTGTGGCGGTGCCTGAATCGGCCGGCACCTCCGATCTCCCTTTCTCCCTTCTTTTCGGTTCTTCCCTATTTTCGCTTCGCTTTTGTTCTCCTTTTCCTTTCCCACCGTCGGCGTCGGCGTCGACGTCGGCGTCGGCGTCAGTTCCTTCTCCTTGGCTCGCCAGCGGCGTCGCTACCTCTCCCTCCTCCCCGCGCCGGCCGGTTCTCCATTGTTTTCTTTTATTTTCTCCTCTGTTTTGAAACAGAGGAGAATAAGGGTGGGAATCGGGTTATCCCGATTCCCGCCTGTTTCTTTCTTTTTTTTTTAATATATATAATTATATTTTTATAATTATATATATAGTCAAAATATTAAACATATATATTTTTCATATAAACCATTTAGATATATATATACTTTGATTTAAAGTACTATATATATATATTTTTCATATATATTATATATATACATAAATGTATAATAAAATACGTATGTATTTATTCCATGTATAATTATATATTTATCAAAAGCGTATTTATATAATATCATTATATAAATCTATCAAAATACATATTTTTATTTCTTATTAAGTTTTGGATTTCTTGATATCCAAATTTATTTTCTCCATTTTCATTCTTACTTAATTTGGATTTCAAATTGTCCAAATTAAGTTTTTCGGATACATTATATTTATTTAGAAAATACTCGGTCTTCACAGAGAGCGTCAGAAACGAGGAGATTTAGAAATAGACATTTATTTACAAATCAAAGGAGATTCACTTTTAATGATTATAATTAATATTTTTCTGGTACACGCTAGTGCTGACTGTTAAAAAAAGAAAGAAAGAAAGAAGAGTGGCATGCATAATATTATATATTGAATTAGTATCCTATACACTATCAATGTAGTTTTGTAACTTTACAAGCAAAATTAGGATGGTTATCTTGGTACCTTGGTAAGGATTTTATATTCAAGCTATTATTTGGAGTCTTGTATATTGATTGAAGAACAATACCAAATACTTTTCTTTCGTAAAAAATAAAAATGATTGTCGGGTAATTGCTGTAAATGAAAATATAGTTAATTTTCATGCTAGTATTACCATTAAAGAGATGGTTGACGAAAGAGTAAATATTTCAAGACATGATTTGAGTTCGTAACATATGATCATGTTCATGAGCGTTTAACTGAGGTTTTTTTAAGCCAAAGTCAATTTATTTATTAAATGTGTCACGAAGACTAAAAAAGATACAAACATATCACTGCTTCAACAAATCAAAAAATAATGAAGAAAAAACAACAAAGTCGCAGCGCTGCACCCACAGCAAAAACAGGGTCACAAAAACAAGGGTGACCATAAAAGCAAGAATCAAAAAGAAAAGCACCAAGAATAGAGCCTAAATCATTTCAAACCACACCATGTATATCCCTTTAAGCTTCGAAAACAGCCCAAGAAATCTACTGCTCCGAATACTCTGAACTGTCCAAAATCAAAAAGCTTCATGGATATTCAAAGCTCTATAATAGACCAAAACCAGACAAGCAGCAAAAATTGCAACAGAAAGAAAAATCAACATAAATAAGGCCACCCAATATTACACAGCATATTGATGATCAAGCTACATCAGCAGCTCAAGCTACATCAACAACTTAAGCCACATCAGTAGCATCCCAATAAAATCCCACTTCAACAGATTACCAGCATCGAGGCACACCAGCAACACCTCAACGAACTGTTGGATTATGCCCTTAGAACCATTCATTAGATGATTGACTTTGGCATTTTTTTATGTATCATGACATTTTATTTATTATAGTTCATTATTATATTTGTCTTATAACTGCGTAATGTAATCTTATATGATAATGTCCTTAGAATAGTAACAACACACTATTCTTAAAATATCCATAGTCAAGTATTATTGTGAACAAGGATAACAATGATCCAATAAGACTAGTATGTGGTTGACTGATGACCATTGTCATGGATATAGGATATCAAGTCATCACATAGGTACATGTTAGAGAACTATGTACTGGATCGACCCTCCATGAGAACGCTACATGGATTGTTATATGAGTGTCATAAGCGATTCTCATAGTGATGATGGTGTATGTGATCCTTTGACTTGAGATCATCAGAGATCCCAACATAGAGAATTGCATACTTTAATACTGCTAGATGTCATTCGTAACAGGATGGACTATAAAGGTAGTAATTGGGTATGCCTTGATCTATGTAGAGGGATGTTGAGTGATCAAGATAGGATTTATCCCTCTTATATAACAAGAGTGATGTCTTGGGCCCTTTGATAGAGTGAGACTAAGAAATGCATGGCCGTGCTCGAATAAGTTAATATGAGATATTGATTTTATTTGTTTAATTAGTCTACTCAGGAATCAAGAAACGCTGATTAGACTATACAAGTGTGACACATTCCATGACTTGTGTCTAATCAAGACATCATAGGATAAAGGGATTAGACTACACGGTAACATCTATCACGAGTAAGGTTATGTCGAGTCATTGACATTCTCGTTACATGGGTAGCAATGATGTGTTGCTAGATACCGCTCATTGCCTGTGACAATTTTGTCATTGCCATTGTTTTGAGAACCTATTGGGTCGCACACTTAGAACGGATCAATGAGGAGCTTAATTAATCCTATTCTGAATTGGATTAAGGATATAACTAATCCTATTTTGAATTGGATTAAGGATATAACTAATCCTATTCTAAGTAAGATTAGAGTTCTGTTTGACAGTAAATTTTAGGGTAAAATTTACTGCCTATAAAAGGATGTTTTGTGTTTTTTAAAACATAGCCGCACAATTAAACAGAAAAGAGAAACTTGTTCTCTGTGGTTTTAGAGCTTCTTTCAAACAAAACAAAATATTCTTTTAATCGAAGCTAGCAATTCGGTTAAAATATAAACGCTCTTTAAGGCTTCTGATCGTGAGACGTTCAAGAGTCGTGAGATCCGTTCGTGTGGATACCATAGAGGCAGGAACGAAAAGTTGTTGCTTGTGACTCGACCAACGACAGAAAATCAGAGAAAACGTTAGGTAAAATCTCAAAACCCTAATTAGGCAACTTTCCAAATCGATCTTGGTGGAGGCCGAATGATTTAAATTTCGCTGCGTGTTTGTTTCGGTTTCCTTCACTAACTACCAGCAACGCTTCAATAGAACAGAATTTTGGCTCCTCGAGAATACAAATCATTAACAGTTACTAGCATAGTTTTTGGTGTTTGTTATTCTAGCTTTCTGCATTCTTCCATAACTCTGTACCAGTATCTTGTAAATTTGCGTAGACTAGTACATAAGTTGTATATACTAAGCTCAATTCAATGAAAGAAGATGATTCTTTTTGCTTCAATTATATAATTGTAATATGGTATCAGAGCTGATGATCAGGTCTTTTTCTTTTCTCATTTTCTATCATTTTCCTTTATTTTCTCACTAATCAAACAAGTCTCTCCAAAGACTCAGACAATAGCAAAACTTGAGGAAAGCCCTGTTAGTCCTTATTACCTTCATTCTAATGAAAATCCATCATTAACTTTAATTTCTAAACCTCTTACTGGTTCAAATTATTATTCATAGGCTACAGCCATGCGCATGGCTTTACTTTCCCAAAACAAGTTGAAAAGAGAATTCTAGCTCCTTGAGAATACAAATCACTAATAGTTACTAGCATAGTTTTTGGTGTTAGTTATTCTACCTTTCAGCATTCTTCCAGAACTCTGTAGCAGCAGCTTGTAAATTCACATAGACTGGCATATAAATTGTATATACTAAGCTCAATTCAATGAAGGAAGATGATTCCTTTTGCTTCAATTATACAATTGTAATACCCAAACATTTCTTTCCTTTGGAACTTGTCCAAGACAACATCGAATTAAGGGAATCTTGAATCTATACATACCAACATAGCCAAAACTAGCCAAAGATCTATCCTTGGTTAAACGATTGCCTGAATATACTTGGAACACTCTTCTGAATCAGTCATAAAAGCATTAAAACAGTAAATAACAAAAAATCACAAGGAGGATAACTCTGGGTGCTCTATTTCCTTAGTTATTATATCATTCAATTTGTCAATCATGCTATCATCCTCGTGGTTCATTAAGAGACCAATCATTTTTCCAAACTTTCATGCAACTTGAGCTTCCTCTGTTATGACTCGGAATTTGTTTTGAAAATCACCATCAGATAGTGATTCATTAGCAGATTTTTTGCATCTTTTCTTTACTCTTTTTAACTGGGTCTTATGGCTTTTCTACCTTTTTCACTTTTTCTTTTGGATCAATTTGTTGTTCAACGCTTCCTCAATCTCTTCTAAAGATCTTATTTGAGTTTTTGTAATCTATTTTCTTAAAAAAATTTTGTGTAAGATTTCGATAATTGAAGATCTGAGTAATGGTTGTCGATTGTTAAACCAACCTATTCCTTCCAAGATTAATAAATCAAAACAATTGTTGAGATGAAATAATTTTGTCAATTTGCTACCAATAAGTTTGTCAATTTATTCTATATGTTATTAAGAACAATTATGATTTAATTTTGGTATGAACATGATACCTTTTATTTTTAATTATCATTGTTTTATGTTTCTTTCAAGATAATTCTTATTTGGTTACAGCTTCACTAATTGATTAAAATACAAATTCACCATGGATGGTTGTATGCACCTTGTGGTGGTAATGTAAGAATAGCATATAAAAATTACCACTGCTTTGTCAACCAAAGGGAATACTTTTTTGCAAATCTTATTTCATAAATGTGTCAAAGATAGAAATTTACAGATTTGTTATAATGGAATCTGTACTCAATTGATATCTGATGAATTTAAATTAAAACCTTTCATTGGTTTGCTTGCAAAAGTGGTTAGGTTGTTGAAACTTCACTAGAATATTTTCTTGTTGAAGAACTCTTAACATTTTGCACTATGTTTTTAACAAACGCTTACTGCAAACTTGAAGTAATACTAGCTTTTGAATTGTTAAGTTGTCTAAGAAAGTAGTGAAGTGAATTAACCCTTTGGATAAAAGTTCTTATTACAGGTTAAGATTAAAATATGGTTTCATATAAATTTGCATGCTACAAAACTGGTATCATGGTTTAATTTCCAAGAAGTCCTACATGTATAATTGCATTTTAGTAAACATTATCACTTATTATTTTAATTGTCAATTGAATATTATCTTAGAATAATGGTTTACTCGCTTCTTTGTGTTTGGTTGGGTAGTTTGGTTAAAGTTTTGTCTAACTACTTGGTAGGACACCAAAAACTTGAGGGTTTAGTAGTCTCACATTCTCCCCAAATAGATTAGATTATTAAAGAATGGTCGAACTGTTTGAAGTGGGGAGATTTGTACAAATTGCTTACTTCACTTTAAGTCTAAGAGATCAACACTCTCAAGGGAAAATCTATTTGCTCTTGCATTCTTCCTTTATGATATCATTTTTTGGTGGTAGCGTGCTTAGCTTTCTTCATAAAATTCCTATGTTTTTTGTCATTTCTTGTGTTATGTCAGCCTTCCCTTTATCACATATATTCTGAGAATGGCTTCTAAAATGTAGCATAGGGCATGATACTTCAGATATTCAGCATAAAGGGTCAAACAGAGGATAAGCAATGTGTAGCAATTGTTAAGATGGCCTTTTAAAAGACTTAGAAATTCTGTCTTCTCTCTTTTCTCTGTGTAGAAATAGCTCGCTTTAGATTATCGTGGACATGACTTGCTGTTTGCAAAGGAGGATTTCTAACCAAATATGGTGGCAAGAAACCTACTATTGTCACGACCCGTGACCACATTTTTCATCTTCTTATACACAACTTAACCGGTTGGGCTGTCTGCGATACTTCACTTGTACTAACTGTTAAACAATTTTACATAATATTGTTTTTATTATATGCATCCCCTATCGTAACAAATCAGATAAGTAGTACTGTTGACGTGTCTAAATACAGAGAATAAATAATCATACCTCAAATAATCAGTCGGTCTGACACATTGTTCTTCGTGTACAGCCAGGATCCACAATCCACTGAGCTCACCAGCATCAAAACCTGAGATGTTGAAAATTAAGGGGTGAGCAAAACCACGGCTCAGTAAGAGAATTATATGCCTCACTTGATACTCAGCTTCCTATATGTTGAAAATCTTTTTCATTTTTCCTATGGGCTCTAGGCTCGCATGTAGGAAAGATACTACAGTCGGCTAGGAATCCGAATGGAGTAAGGTAGGTATTTTAGAATACCATACTTGTTACGGAACCTAGAAGCAACTGTAGAGAGAAATTTTTCATTTCGTTTTGAATTAATAAATCCTTTTTAATCTTTCATAATCTTTTTCATATTCTTTTCATATATATATGCTTATGCGTAATAGAGTATTTAAATAAAATAATTAATATTCGTATCATACATGCTTGAGTTATTATAAATTAGCATGTATGGATTATACTAAGGTTTATTACCATTTCGTAAGTGCACACATGTCATAACTTACTCATGCTTACTTTTCATCCTTAGTTACACAAGGCATCGTTCTTATTAAAAGTATAATTATGTGTGGAAATACAAACATTCAAGTAGTACATGTTCAATGGCATATATACACGTAACTCAATAATCAAAAGAAACGAACATTCAAGTAGCACATGTTCAAATGACATATATAGACATAACTCGATAATCGAAAGAAACAAACATTCAAGCAGCACATATTCACATGGCATATATAGACATAACTCAATAATCGAAAGAAACAAACATTCAAGCAGCACATGTTCAAATGGCATATATAGACATCATCCAATAACCATATACATCATGTGTCATATACCTAAGATCTATTTAATCCTTCGATTTTTGTCGCATTCACGAATCACAATCACTTACTTATCGTCATAATATCCTACGATTTCTCATGTAACATCGGAACACGTGTAGCACTTAGTTCCCGAAGGACTCTAGAGGTGGCTCCCACGGTTCAATCATCGAGTCTCTACTCGGTATGGCCTGTACTGAAACATCGGAACACGTGTAGCACTTAGTTCCCGAAGGACTCTAGAGGTGGCTCCCACGGTTCAATCATCGACTCTCTGCTCGGTATGGCATGTACTGAAACATCGGAACACGTGTAGCACTTAGTTCCCGAAGGACTCTAGAGGTGGCTCCCACGGTTCAATCATCGAGTCTCTGCTCGGTATGGCCTGTACTGAAACATCGGAACACGTGTAGCACTTAGTTCCCGAAGGACTCTAGAGGTGGCTCCCACGGTTCAATCATCGAGTCTCTGCTCGGTATGGCCTGTACTGAAACATCGGAACATGTGTAGCACTTAGTTCCCGAAGGACTCTAGAGGTGGCTCCCACGGTTCAATCATCGAGTCTCTGCTCGGTATGGCCTGTACTGAAATATCGGAACACGTGTAGCACTTAGTTCCCGAAGGACTCTAGAGGTGGCTCCCACGGTTCAATCATCGAGTCTCTGCTCGGTATGGCCTTTTCCGTTTGACATATTCCATGTCATGTAAAATATTTCCCCTTTTTAACATGTCACCTATCATTTATGGATTTTAATATAGACGTTAATTTTGTCGTACTATAAACCACGGAGGGTAAAGGACTAAATCGGTCAAATCTATGACCATAATCTATATTGTCCTCGGTGGATCACAGATCAGGTGTCGACCGGGACTAAACATGTCACATATCATGTATCAGCATGATAAGAATACCAACCAGTCTCAAAACCGTATTTTTCATCAGAAAATACACCTTATGGAATTTATACAATTATATAATTCCATGATTTAAAACCATAAGGGTTATAATCCTTTAGTGAATATTGATAAAAATATCCATAAAAATATTCACTATGTTTCACTTCATCTTTCGTCTCGTAATTCGTGTAATTTATCTATTCCGAGAATTTTCGGTGATTTCATTATCACCATTCTCGAATACATGAATACTCTAAAGTTCCATCTCATTATATTCATATTTTATGAAATTTAGAAATTTCCTCATGTCTAGCGATTTACTATCGAAATTCGGAAATAAATCATTTAATATGATTTTATAAAGTTTTTCTAAAATTTTCGGCAGCATAACGGCTGCCGATTCACTAACCTCCTGCACGGAAAATACAGTTTAAAATCTTTCAACCAGTACTTCTTCTCAAATTATTTTCAGCAATTCATGCATCATAATAATTTTCATAAAATAATTGCATAAAATATTTTAAATTAAATTATGCAGACTGAGTATCCTTACAGTGCTGCATATGCATCCCTTACCTTTTTCCGGGTCGGCGAATTCCGCTTATCGATCGCGCCCGCACTCCATTTCTCCCGATTCCTTATCTCGATTGCTGAAAATAATTTCTGGAATTAAAATTCTAATTTTTAGAATTTTTCATAATTTATTTAATTTTTTTCTGAATTTAAATTCTGGGGAAATTTCTTACCGAATTTGTAAAATCCCGGGTTGTCGAATTTTCGGGAATTTTCCTCTTTTTCTTCCTTTTTCTTCCTTTTTCCTCTTTTTCTTTTCTTTCTTTCTTTTCTTTTTCTTTTTCTTTTTCTTTTTTTTCTTTTCTTTTTCTTTTCTTTTCTCCTTTCTTTGGCCGGACCGGTTCAGACCGGTTTGTGCCTCATCCCGCCGGTTCGGCCGGTTCGGTCGCCGGCGGTCCTCCTTTCCGCCGGTTCACGCCTCCCTCAGCTTGCCAGAGTTGCGGAGACGCCGGATCTGGTCTCCGTTTCTCCCCATTGCCGGCGACGGTGCCGGACCTAGGAGGGTGGGTTTTGGCTCCTTTCTTCCTTCGTTCTTCCTTCCTCGGCCGCCGTTGGTCTCGTCGGTGGCCTATTTCATCTTCCCCTCACCTCTGCCGAGGTTTGGGTTGGGGTGGCGGTGCCTGGACTGGCCGGCACCGCCGTTTCCCTCCTCTTTCCTCTTCGCTTTTGCTTCGTTTTCCGTCGAATCTGTTTCTCTCTTCACGTCGCCGACAGCGTCTTCCCTCTCTTTAGCCGGTGGCGTCTCCTTCTCCTTCCTCCCTCGCAGGCAGTGGCGGCTTCGCCGCCGATGGTTGCGGCTGGGAGGGTCGGGATTCCTTCCCCCGACCCTTCCTTCTATTTTCTGTTTTCTTTCCCTTTTTGGTTTATTTACTCTTTCTATATTTAGTATATGTTTTACTATATACTATATACTATATACTATATACTATATCATATAATTTATACACATAATATTTACCATATATTACACATATAATATTATTTCATATATATTGTAATACAATATATATTATATATAGATTACATATATTGTAGATTACAAAATATATATATATATATCTAATATATATTTATATTTATATTTATATACTTTAGAATAAATAACATTTATATATATAGAATTACATAAATGTTATAATACAATATATATACCTATAAACTTTAATATAAAATAACATTTACTTTTTTTATATATTCATATACTTTTATTTAAAATAATAGTATATATATATTTCATATATATATATATATGTATATCTGTACATATATATTTATAATTATATAAATGCATTTTATAATATACACATGTATTTATTTGAGACAAAAAGTATATATTTTATTTCATAATGTATACTAACATTCATATACATACATATGTATTTATATAAAAACATGTGTAAATATATTTATATAATTTAATTATATAAATATATAATATACGCATTTTTTATTTTATTAATTTTTGGATTTCCGTTAATCCAATTTAAATTCCTCCTTTTCTTATTTTCAATAACTCCGACTTTATTATTATTTCCATTTAATTTCCTTTACACCAATTTCCCGATTCTTTCACTTCCTCGATTCTCGGGATTTTTACCAATATCCCGTTCCCGCAAATTTTATGTATTTACTTTAATTTATTTGTCTAATATTTATTTTCAATATTTCTAATTTCCAATAAATGGAAAATTTACGGTTATCACAACTATTGTTGGTAACTTTCTCCCTTAATCCTAAGTGATGCCTTGTTATAGTGCTTGTCATGAACTATCCTTAATTACCAACCAGTTGTATCAACCTATCCTGAACTAAATTTTAGTGCCCAACTTAAAAGGAACTACAAGCAATTGTAGTATCAATATATTGAGATTGAGAACATAATCTGTATATGCTACATGATGAATAATAAAGTGATTTAATAGTGAATTCTCATCACATGACATCATGCATTTGCATTAGAATAGATAATTCTAATTCTACACTTATATAAATGACTTACTGAGCCCTCGCTCATTAAACGTTGTTTAAAATTTTTTTTCAAATTAAGCATGGAGTTGGAGGAATATTTCGAAGCTATCCGAAATAGTTCCAAACCTAAAATATAATCCCAACTCTCCATGGAGATTATTTTGAGTACTTTGGGTATACACTATTCTTTTGTACTTAATATCAATTTCAGCTTGATTTTGATTCAGTATTATAGATGAGATAGAACTTAAAGTAGTGAATAGTATTTAGATTATGTTAATGATAACTTATGAAACTGCTAATACTTGCATGAGTATGAATATATGATATGATGGCATGAACAAGTGGTTAAGCAAGAAGATATGAAACCATTGGATGAAATGTAATAATTGAAAACAGACCGAAGTTGTGGAGAGCTTTAGACTTATTAAGTGAAAGAGATAAGGTGAATCTAGAGATAATAATGCAAGACTATAAATCAATTGCTATTGTGGGAATTACTTATCTGTACATCAATTTTAAGTTTTGTGCAGGTGTTTAGTTTGGGCAAAATGATAAAAATTGAGGAATGAGTTAACGTCCCTAAATAAATTTCACTGTATTGCACTTAGACAAAATAAGTATAGAAAAGTGAAAAACTAGCCCTAATTTCTATGCATCCGTACATGAAAAAGGTACCATCGCGACCTTTAGGTTGTGATAGATTTAGTAGTATCAGAGCAAAGATTGTCTAGTGCATGTTTGTGTAGATGAGTTAGAATGGTTTACATCCTATAGTATTGTCATTGCCTGATTGTATAGTGCTTAATAAGTGTAGAAACTATTCTAAATGTATGTGTTTGTGTTGTTGAATACAGAAAAAGATATGAGAAGAGGACGAGGACGTGGACACTCGCTGCATGCGAGGCAAGCTCAATCACATCCACCGTCGCCACTTCCACAACCTCCAAGCCTGAGCACCTGGTTTGTGCTCTTGGAGCAAACAGTGACCGAGCTAGTTGCCTTGATAAAGCGACAACATGCTGGGAGTCAAGATCAGCAACAAACACCACAAGTATAAGAACCGGCACAGGCTACTCCACCACCTCCACCACTAAATCAACAGCCATCAACTCCACAATCACAAGTTGCACTACAATCGCCTCTATATACACAGACAGTAGCACCTCCATCACTAGCTACTAATGTGAAACAAAATGTGGAGCAGCTTAAACAATTCCAGAAGATGAACCTTCCAACATTTAAGAGGGCGATGGACATTGAAGCAGTCGAGACATAGCTTATGAAGATAGAAACGGCCTTTGAGATCATGGGATGCAGCTTAGAGGATAAGGTTTCTCTAGCTGCCTGTACGTTTGAAGGTGAGGCTGAACATTGGTAGAGATAGGCCAAGATTGTACTATAGAGCAAGAACCCCACCATTACATGGGAGGTATTCCTTGGGGCCTTTAATGATTAGTATTTCCTTGAGAGTGCCCGTGAGAAGAAACAAAAGGAGTTTCATGGTTTGATTCAGGGCTCCATGTTAGTAGACCAATATGTGGTATGTTTCACCACCTTGTCTCGTTATGAGCCATATATAAAAAATGACAAGGTGAGAAAGGCCAAGAAGTTCATTAATGGGTTGAGGCCAGCGATTAGGGGAAGATTGTCAGCTCTTCGTATTGCGTCCTATGCTGATGCTATCCAAAGAGCTCAGTTTGTAAAGCAGGACTTAGAGAAGACTCAGAGTCAGTATGATAGCAAGAACAAAGGAAAGGGTAGAAGGACCGATACTAGGAGGCCCAAGCAGAATAGGGCCTAACATAAGAGGCCAAAGTATGGAGTGCCTCACACTTTAGCTTCGAAGCCTAAGATCGCTTAGGTTTGCCTAAGATGTAGCAGAGATCATGGCACCAGGCCATGTTATATGGACACAAGAGCTTGCTTCAAGTGTGGTTGGGCTGGGCATCGAGTTAAAGATTCTCCCACACTCAAGGCTCTTGAGAGGTGACCTAAGACGAGGGGCACAAAGAAACAGAAGCCTGCAAATAAGGGCAAGAAACCAGTGGAATAGGGTCGACTGTTAATGCCTTCGGATCCATCATCAAGGGTAAGCTCTTAATTAATGATTCATAAGCTTTTGTACTTATTGATTCTGGCTCCACGCATTCATTCATATCACTTGCATATGCTTGGAAGCTAGAGTTAGAGCTTGAACCTTTAGGCTACTTGTTACATGTTAGTACACCATTGAAAGAGTCTCAAATGATAGACTTAATATGCAAAGGATGTATAGTGAAGGTGGGAGATAAGCATCTAGTAGCAGATTTGATATTATTGAACGTGTATGATTTTGATGTAATACTAGGCATGGATTGGTTAGCCAACCATCAAGCTAGCTTAGACTACTACAGGAAAGTTGTGACTTTCTCCCTACCTAAAAAGTTTGTACTAAACTTTGATAAGATGAAATGAAAAACCTTTTGAAAATTGTATTGATATGAAATGAATTTTATTTGTGAAGGCTATCTTGCTTTTATCGATGATGCCAATAAAAGCCATCCAGAACTCTCTGACATCCTTGTTGTTAAAGGCTTCTCTGATGTGTTTTTGGATGAGCTACCAAGAACACCTTCGAAAAGAGAGATAGAGTTCACTAAAGAGCTACTCCTATGCACTCAATTGATATCGAAGCCTTTGTATCAAATGGCCTTGGTTGAGTTAGAAGAATTGAAGAAGCAATCGCAAGAGTTGTTGGACAAGGGGTTTATAAGACCAAGTGTGTCACCAGGAGGGGCTCCAGTATTGTTTGTTAAGAAGAAGGATGGTAATTTAATGCTGTGTATTGATTATAGGCAATTAAATCAAATGACGATCAAGAACAAGTACCCACTACCTAGGATTGATGATTTACTGGATCAGTTGAAGGGTGCTTAGATATTTTCCAAGATTGATTTAAGATTTGGGTACCATCAGTTGAGGATTAGAGGTGAAGATGTACCGTAAACATCCTTTAGGAGAAGATACAGCCACTGCGAGTTCTTGGTCATGCCATTCGGATTAAC
This sequence comes from Heritiera littoralis, assembly GCA_031772115.1. Taxonomy (NCBI): domain Eukaryota; kingdom Viridiplantae; phylum Streptophyta; class Magnoliopsida; order Malvales; family Malvaceae; genus Heritiera; species Heritiera littoralis. The sequence goes on from JAPDPK010000230.1 coordinate 439,718, forward strand.
TAACGCCCCCTGCAGCTTTCATAGGCTTAATGAACGAAGTGTTTAAGCCCTCCTTGGACAAATTTGTCATTGTGTTCATTGATGACATTTTAGTGTATTCCTGATCTTGGGAGGAACATGAGCACCATTTTCACATTGTTCTTCAGATCCTTCGTGAGAAAGAACTTTATGCGAAGCTCAACAAGTGCTAATTTCGGTTGGAACAGATCAAGTTTTTAAGGCATGTAGTATTAAAAGATGGTGTAGCAGTAGACCCAGCAAAGATAAAAGCTGTGGTTAATTGGGAGAAGCCTAAAATAGTGACTGAGATTCGCAGCTTTTTAGGGCTTACGGGATATTACAGGAAGTTTGTCAAGGGGTTCTCCAAAGTAGCAGGACCTTTGACTCGCCTCACAAGCAAGGATGTCAAGTTTGAGTGGAATGATGAGTGTCAGTGTAGTTTCTTGGAGTTGAAACACCGATTGACTACAGCAACAATCCTCACCATTCCTAGTGGTTCTAGGGGGATTTGTTGTGTACAGTGACGCATCACATCAAGGTCTGGGGTGTGTATTGATGCAAAATGGAAAGGTAGTCACTTATGGTTCCAGACAGGTAAAGGACCATGAGAGGAATTATCCCACCGATGACCTAGAGCTAGCTGTAGTAGTGTTTGCACTAAAGATATGACATCATTATTTGTATGGCAAAAAGTTTCAGATCTATACAAATCACAAGAGTTTGAAGTATCTCTTCTCACAGAAAATATTGAAAATGAGACAGAGACGATGGATGGGGTTACTTAAGGACTATGACTGTAAGATTCTCTATCATTCGGGCAAAGCTAATAAGGTACCTGATGCATTGAGCAGGAAGAGTATGGGTATGGTCAGCTACATGATGGCTAGAGAGTGGGAGTTGATAGAGCAGTTTTCAGAGCTGAATCTAAATTTAGAGCCTATAGGTGAATGTCTAATGTCTAGTTTGAGGATAGAGCCTAGTATCATAGAGCAGATCAGACAAGCTTAGAGTGAGGACCCGAAATTGATTGAAGTTACTGGTTGGATACGGCAAGGTCAGGAATCAGAGTATAAGATTAGAAGCGATGGTTTATTGAGGTTCAAGGGCAAGATATGTGTTCCAGACAACGAAACCCTAAAGACACGGATCATGGAAGAGGCACACAGTTTTAAGTACATAATGCATCTGGGTAATATGAAGATGTAGCAAAACTTTGCAAATTGTACAGGTGGTTAGGTATGAAGAAAGACATAGCAACTTTTGTGTCTAGATGCTTAGTATCCCAACAAGTTAAGATTGAACACCAAAAATTGGTGGGATTGCTCACTCCTTTGTTTGTGTCAACTTGGAAATGGGAGCACGCGACCATGGACTTCATCATGAGACTTCCTTGGACCTGAAGAAACCATGATGCAATATGGCTGATTATTGATAGATTGACTAAGTCGGCACAATTTTTGGCTATGAAAGCCATGGATTCACTCGGTTCCCTTGCAGATATGTATGTCAAGGAAATAGTAACATTACATGGGGTTCCAGTGAGCATAGCATTAAATAAAGATTCTCGGTTTACTTCCCATTTTTGGGAACATTTACAGGATGCTTTTGGAACTAAATTGAGTTTTAGCACCGCTTTCCATCCTCAAATCGATAGGCAATCAGAGAGAACAATTCAGACCCTTAAGGATATGTTGAGAGTGTGTGTCATGGATTTCCAGGGTTCATGAGATGATAATTTGGCACTGGCTGAATTTGCATATGACAATAGTTTCCACTCTAGCATTGGGATGGCACCGTATAAAGCGTTGTATGGACGAAGGGCGAAAGAAAGATTTTTGCTCCTGAACTTGTAGAAAAGGCTTCAAAGAATGTTAGGCTAATATGTGATCAATTGCGCATAGCTCAGAGCAGATAAAAGAGTTATGCTGATAATCGCAAGAGACATTAGGAGTTTCATGTTGGAGATATAGTGTTTTTAAAGATCTCTCCATCTAAAGGTATAATGAGATTTGGTAAGAGAGGGAAGCTGAGCCTTCGGTATATTAGTCTGTTTGAGATACCATAAAAAGTGGGTGATGTGGCATATCGACTAGCGCTACCACCAAAGCTGTCAAGTGTTACAACGTCTTCCACGTATCTATGCTGAGGAAGTATCATCTGGACACCTCTCATGTGATTGACTATGAGCCTTCGGAGATCGGGGATGACTTAAGTTTTGTTGAGAGACTGCTTCAGATTTTGGATCAAAAGGATAAAGTACTACGGTCCAAGACAATTCCTTTAGTAAAGGTGCTGTGGCAACGCCACTCCTCAAAAGAAGCTAAATGAGAGTTGGAGAATGTAGTGAAAGAGAAGTACTCCCACCTATTTTAGGATAACTTGGAGCAATTTGAAGGACCAAAATTTTCAAGGTGGGGACGATGTGAGAACCGTAATTTTTCTAAACCAAATATAATGTAATGATGTAATTTTGAGATTTTCAAATGTAAGATTTTGGCTATAGTTGCAGAATTGGAATATTCGAGAATAGCAGGACACGTGCATGAATATCGTATATATAATGTACGTTAGATAGATATGAAAGGAGTTGTATTTATATACATATATGATTGGTTGAGTACGCCATGAACCAAGTTAAATGCATGCAATGTGTGTGCATGCATGTGTACATGTGCATGCATGCGTACATGTGCATGTACATAAATACATACGAATAATAAATCGTAATATATATATACACACATATATGATCAAATGAAGTAAAAATATATATAATAAATATATATGTATATGTATAATTTTAAATTATATGCGTAAATTTATATATAAATATATTCGGGAATATATGCATATAGGTATAAACGTATTCGAAAGAACAAAGAATTTATATATTATAATAAATAATAATAAAATAAATATAAATGGTTATAATAAATTATTAAAATCAGTAAAATATATATTTTACGGATTGGTGGGAAATGTTGTGAAATCTCCAAATTTCTGTAATTTTCTCATATTTGTATAGTATCCCAGCTTAGAAGAATTAAATAAATATAGAGAAATTTATATATAAATGATATATGGGACATGGATGGAATTAGAGAAATTGATGGTCAAATAGTCAAGAGGTCAAATAGTCAATGGTTGAAATAATAAAGGGATGAGCATGCATTAAATGAAATATGCCTTGTCATCTTCTCCATCAATGAAGTCGGCAGCCATCTTTGCTCTTCCATTCATCTCTTTAAGTTTTCCTTTCATGCTCACCTTGTAGAACAACCTTATTTTGTTATCGAATCGTTAAGCTTGCTTAACGAAAAACGTTCCTCATCACTAGTTCTGCTCATACCTGTAATATGAAGAGCTAAATCAAAGGGATTGAGGAGATCTAAGTTGCTGATATTTTGGTGACTAGCAAAGGTAAGAGATGAAGTGATTTCATTCAATTATGTCCATGGTTTGGAGTTGTATTATGGTGGTATAGTATGCTTATGGTATTAAAATGAAAGAAAGTTAAAGTTTGGAATTATGATGATGTTTACAGCTTTGAAGAAGTGAAGGAAAAGAATTGGTGCAACCAAGTGATTTGCATATTCGGTGTTAATTGAGGTAAGCAATATGTGTAACAGATGTAGGGTGGCTATGTCCACATGTTTTAATTGTTTTGTGATGAAATAAGAGCTGTTTGAAGTGTAGGAAGTTTACATTTCGGGTTTTATTCCCAGTTACCAAATTGCTAGGAGCAGCCGATTGCCTTGAGTAGCAGCCGACTGCCTAGAGACAACCAAAGTGTAGATTTTCGAAAACCGATACAAACCAGTCGACTGCTATATGACTAGTCGACTGTCCTGTTTTCAGAAGCGTTTTGTTTGCGAAAACAGTCCACTGCCAATAAGCCAGTCGACTGCCTTTTCTCGAAAAGTATTTTGTTTCAAAACCAGTCGACTGCTATATGGGACCAGTCGACTGCCTTATGGGTTTTTCGAAAAGGAAATATTTGAAATTTCAAAAAAAAAATTCAATAAAGCAATATATGTCATAGCAGCTGATTGCCATAAAGAGCAGTCAACTGCCTCATTTGAAAAAGAGGTTTTAAAACCTATTTCAGAAAAGTATAGTTGTCATTACAAAAAGCTATATGACAAATGTTTTAAGACTATGAACTACTTGATGATTATGCACTATTTGTACTTGTACTTGATTGAGGAGCCCTAGTCTGGTCCTCAGTGCCATAGATGTCATCTGACTAGTGTTCATCGTGGCCCATTGACATTTGGCCAATTGTCTTTGTTATATGTTTGGCTAGGGGAGGATTCCTGGCCCATACGTGGGTACGACATTTACTTGACATCTCTCGGGATTATCCCTTACGGGATATATTTGTTGTATCCCTGATGAGATTTATCTAGTGCATGATTTCATTGAAATGCTAATAGTCTCCATGTTTTTTTGAAAGATATCTGTACATGTGATTTCACGTGATTTAAGATATGTGAAAGTATTTGAAGAAATGGAATTTTTGCATATGTGATTTCAAATGCATAAAGAAATCGAAAGTATTTGAATGACTCGATTTTACTAGTATATGATATATGCTTTATGACGGTTTTACATGACATTATAGAGCCAAGCAGGAAAATTGCATATAGAGGCATAGTATGCTCTTTTACATATGTTTCTTACTGGGCGTAAACTCACCCCTTTACATCCATTTTTCAGACTATTTGAAGTGATCCTTCGCTTTCGATAGAAGAGCTTATTGGATTTGTATTCCTTCGAGCCACGCTTCCTAGGCTTCTTAAAGGTATACTCATGTAATTATGTAAATCAGACAGTGCTACAGTACAGTAATGCCTATAAGATTTTGGAGGATTTAAGTTATGTAAGATGTGTAAAATCCTGTGCTTGGGAATGATGTATATATAAATATAATAATTATGCTTCACTTGAATTTGATGAGCTAATTAATACCAATCATCGGAAGAAAAAAGGAATGACATTGACGAACGAGTCTAATCAAGTTGTATGTGAAAGGAAAAAAAAGTTATACGTAAATGGGTAGTGAAGAGGATGTCACAGATTGGTATCAGAGCATGGTTAGACTGATGTTTATCGGTGTCATTAGGTTAGAAATAGTGTATATCCCCAACATACTGTACTTGTCTGAATACATATGCATAGTATAACTGTTTATAGTTATACTAAATAGCTCAAATTTTTTGATTATATTGACAGAATGAGCTCACGTAGAAGGGGTACTGGTAGAGGACGAGGACGGGGTCGAGCAGAATTGCCCCCAACTCAGTCTCCTCCTCTATCTCCACCGCATAGCCCGAACATTAGGCTAGCTAAAATAGAGAAGCATATGGAAAATATGGCCATGATGTTCACGCAGTTTTTGGCGAACTTTTCGAACGTGGCCACTAGTGCACCAACGGCTATACCTATTGTTCCTCCTATTCCTACAGTACAGCCCTCACCAGTACAGACAGAGTTACCCCTACCAATCCTAGCTACTGAGAGGCGAGATCCTAAGGCTTATTGTAGTGTTACCTTGATTAAGGAATTTAAGAAGTTGGATCCGCCTAAGTTTAAGGGGGATAGAGATCTGTTGGTTGCAGAGAACTGGGTGAAGGTGGTCACTAAATCTTTTGAATACATGGCATGTTTCGAAAAGGAAAAGGTGGGTTTGGCTGCTTATTTACTAGTGGACGACACAAAATATTGGTGGCAGTCCACTCGGACCATATTGGATTCTCGATATGTCGAGGTTACATGGGATAGATTTTTAGAAGCCTTTAATGAACAGTACATCCCACGCACTGATTAGACTAGGTTGAAGATTGAGTTTCTGAACTTGACTCAGGGGATGATGTCGGTTAATCAATATGAGTCAAAGTTCATTACCTTGAGCAGATTCGACCTAGAGGTTCTCAGGAGTGAAGGGCACAAGATCTATCGGTTTATAGGATTGAAGCCTCTTATTAGATCTAAGTTGTATCCTATGGATATCACCACTTATGGAGAGGCGGTCCGTAAGGCTCAGTTGTGTGAGCAGGACTATGAGCTTCACCATATTGATTTTCGAGCCAAGGGTAAAGGCAAAGAACCGATGAAGCGGAAGTCAGATGAGAGAGCCTCTAGTGATAGATATCCTTCTAAGAGAAGTAGGCTATATGAAAGAGCCCTCGATAGGTAAGCAATTAAATTATAAGAAAATGATTGTTTAATTTAATTAAATGGTTATATGGAAATACACTAAATTTTGGGAGTTATGATATTTATGAAACAGGGACTCCTAAACCCACCAGGATCAAGATAAATGATGAGAGATCCCGACATTCAGTAGGTAGTTCCGCTAGCTCACCAAGGAGTACGATGCAAAGGTGTGAGCAGTGCGGAAAGTTTCATGGGTCATAAGCATGCCACATGGCTATTGAGGCTTGTTATTGATGTGGTGAGATGGGACACAGGATTAACGATTGTCCCAAGAGGAATCTTCGAGAATCCCAAGAATCGGAGAAGACCCCTTAACCACAGCCTAAGGCCACAACGGCAGAGAAGGGAAAGAAAGCCGTGACTCAAGAATGAGTATTTGCAATCGATGAAGAGTCTGCCGATGCTTCGTCCAAGATGATTAAGGGTAAGATTTATCTCTTCGATATAAGTGTCACTACATTATTCGATCCAGGCTCTACTCACTCTTTTGTTTCTCCTAAGATTGCTATGCTAAAAGTGTGATCTTCTCTTCTCCCGTTAGCTATATTGTAAATTTTGGAGGTGTTTAATGCAAAAGTACATTTGCCAAGTGAATTATTTGAAATTAAATTGATAGAATATATTTGCTATGTGAAGGATTTATAGCATATGTTGTGGACGTAGATCGGATACCTCCTGAACTTCATGAAATTTCGGTAGTCATGGAATTTCCCGAGGTGTTTTTGGATGATCTTCCTGGACTTCCTCCGAATTGGAAAATCGAGTTTACTATCGATTTATTGCCAGGGACTGGGCCCATTTCGAGACCTCCCTATCGAATGGCTTTAGTGGAATTGGAGGAATTGAAGAAACAACTTCAGGGGCTACTAGATAAGGGGTTTATACGACCTAGTGTATCCCCATGGGGTGCTCCTGTACTATTTGTACGGAAGAAAGATGGTAGCATGAGGTTGTGCATTGACTACCGATGGTTGAATAAGGTGACAATCAAGAACAAATACCCTCTTCCTAAGATTAACGATCTCTTTGATCAGCTTAAGGGTGCACAAGTCTTTTCTAAGATAGACTTGAGGTTGGGATATCATCAATTGAAGATCCGGAGTGAATATACCCCTAACACTGTATTCAAGACACGGTATGGTCACTATGAATTCCTAGTGATGCCATTTAGTTTAACCAATGCACATGCGGCTTTTATGAACTTGATGAACGATGTGTTCAAGTCATACTTGGACAAGTTTGTCATCGTTTTTATCGATGACATATTGGTGTATTCAGGATCCCGGGAAGAGCATGAGTAGCACTTGCAGATAGTTTTGCAAACCCTCGAAGATCGTGGATTGTATGCCAAGCTAAGTAAGTGTGATTTTTGGCTAGATCAAATCTCCTTTTTGGGTCATATAATAGATAAAAATGGTGTTTCGGTCGATCCATCGAAGATTAAAGCTGTAGTACAATGGGAGAAACCGAACACAGTGACGGAGATTAGGAGTTTCTTGGGTCTAGCTGGCTATTATTGAAGATTTGTAGAGGGTTTCTCAAGGTTAGCTACTCCCTTAACGTGCTTGACCTGCAAAGAGATGAAATTTGAATGGAATGATGCCTGCGAGCGTAGCTTTCAAGAGTTGAAGCGTAGGCTGACGACTGCACCTATCCTCACCATTCCTAGTGGTTCTGGTGGATTTTTGGTGTATAGTGATGCTTCAAGACAAGGTCTAGGTTATGTACTAATGCAACATGGTAAGGTAGTTGCATATGGTTCTCGTCAATTAAAGGACCATGAGAAGAACTACCCAACTGATGACTTAGAGTTAGCTGCAGTGGTATTTGCTCTAAAGATTTGGAGGCATTACTTGTATGGTGAGAAATTTCAGATTTTTATGGATCATAAAAGTCTGAAGTATTTGTTCTCTCAAAGAGAATTACATATGAGACAGAGGAGATGGCTCGAGCTTCTGAAGGATTATGAGTGTGAGATCTTGTACCACCCGAGAAAGGCCAATGTGGTGGCGGATGCTCTGAGCCGGAAGCAGGTAGGGATGGTATATTACATGATGGTAAGAGAATATGAGCTGCTAGAGCAGTTTGCAAGCCTCAGTTTAAATGTTATACCTCATGAGCAATTTGAAATAATAGCTAGTTTGATGATTAAGCCAGAATTGATGGATAGAATTTGGATTGCTCAAAGGGAGGATGCCCAGTGTATTGAGGCTATGGATAGGATTCAATCGAGTATGCTCTCGGAATTCGATATTGGTAGTGATGGAATTTTAAGATTTAATAACAGTATATGTGTTCCTAATGGTAAGGAGTTGAAGAAGCTGATTTTGATAGAAGCACATGCCACGAGATACACGTTGCATCCGGGAAATATAAAGATGTATCATAATCTTTGCAAGGTGTATTGGTGGACTAGCATGAAAAGAGACATAGCAGAGTTTGTGGCGAAATGTCTCTCGTGCCAATAGGTTAAGGTAGAGCACCACAGACCAGTAGGTTTATTACATCCTTTGCCTATACCTATGTGGAAGTGGGAATACATTACGATGGATTTTGTGATGGGACTACTACGGACCAAGAGGAATCTTGACGGTATTTGGGTAATTGTGGATCGGTTAACTAAGTCCGCACACTTCCTACCTATGAAGTCTACAGATACACTTAGTACTTTGGCAGATTTGTATGTGAAAGAAATTGTTAGACTACATGGAGTTCCAGTGAGCATTACATTCGATAGAGATTCCAGGTTTACTTCTCATTTTTGGGAACATTTCCAAGAAGCCATAGGATCTCAGTTGAATTTTAGCACAACATTCCATCCACAGATTGATGGTTAGTCCGAGCGCACTATTTAGACGCTCGAGGATATGTTGAGAGCTTGTGCTTTAGACTTTAAAGGCTCATGGGATGATCTTCTGCCATTGGCTGAGTTTGCTTACAACAACAGCTATCATTCAAGTATCGAGATGGCACCCTATGAAGCTTTATCTGGTAGAAGGTGTCGATCCCTGATTGGGTGGGAAGAAGTCGGTGAATGTAAGATATTAACTCCAGATTTAGTCGAGCAAGCCTCTGAAGATGTTAAGTTGATTTGTCAAAGACTTAAGACAGCTTAGAGTAGACAAAAGAGTTATGCAGATGCTCGACAGAGACCACTTGAGTTTTTGGTTGGAGATTCAATGTTTTTGAAAATTTCTCCATCCAAAGGGATTATAAGATTTGGTCGAAGAGGTAAATTTAGTCCTCGCTACATCTGGCCTTTTGAGGTCTTAGATCGAGTCGGAGATGTTGCTTATAGGTTGGCACTACTTCTGGAGCTATTGGGAGTGCATAATGTATTTCATGTGTTTATACTTCGGAAGTATAATTTGGATCCATCTCATGTCATAGAATATGAGCCCTTGGAGATTCGGGAAGAAATGAGCTATGTGGAGAAGCCGGTTCGGATTTTGGATAGAAAGGAGAAGGTGTTGAGGTCTAAGACGATTCCATTAGTCAAAGTTCTCTGGCAGTACCATACTATGGAAGAAGCCATATGGGAGCTAGAGAGCTTGACGAAAGAGAAGTATCCGAAATTATTTGAGACATAACCGATTTAAATTTGGAGGACCAAATTTCTAAAGGTGGGGAGAATGTGAAATCCCCAAATTTCTATAATTTTCTCATATTTGTATAGTATCCCAGCTTAGAAGAATTAAATAAATATATAGAAATTTTTATATAAATGATATATGGGACATGGATGGAATTAGAGAAATTGATGGTCAAATAGTCAAGAGCTCAAATAGTCAATGGTTGAAATAATAAAGGGATGAGCATGCATTAAATGAAATATGCCTTGTCATCTTCTCCATCAATGAAGTCGACAGCCATCCTTGCTTTTCCGTTCATCTCTTCAAGTTTTCCTTTCATGCTCACCTTGTAGAACAACCCTATTCTGTTATCGAATCGTTAAGCTTGCTTAATGAAAAACGTTCCTCATCACTAGCTCTGCTCATACCTGTAATATGAAGAGCTGAATCAAAGGGATTGAGGAGATCTAAGTTGCTGATATTTTGGTGACTAACAAAGGTAAGAGATGAAGTGATTTCATTCAATTATGTCCATGGTTTAGAGTTGTATTATGTTGGTATAGTATGCTTATGGTATTAAAATGAAAGAAAGTTAAAGTTTGGAATTATGATGATGTTTATAGCTTTGAAGAAGTGAAGGAAAAGAATTGGTAAAACCAAGTGATTTGCATATTCGGTGTTAATTGAGGTAAGGAATATGTGTAACAGACGTAGGTGGCTATGTCCACATGTTTTAATTGTTTTGGGATGAAACCAGAGCTGTTTGAAGTGTAGGAAGTTTACATTTCGGGTTTTACTCCTAATTACCAAATTGCTAGGAGCAGTTGATTGCCTTGAGTAGTAGTCAATTGCCTAGAGATAACCACAGCGTAAATTTTTGAAAACCGATACAAATCAGTCGACTGCTATATGACTAGTCAACTACCCTATTTTCAGAAGCATTTTCTTTGCGAAAATAGTCGACTGCCAATGAGCTAGTCGACTGCCTTTTCTCGAAAAGTATTCTACTTCAAAATCAGTCGACTACTATATGGCATCAGTCGACTGCCCTATGGGTTTTATGAAAAAGAAATATTTTAAATTTCAAAAAGAAAAGAAATTCAATAAAGCAATATATGTCGTAGCAGCCGATTGCCATAAAAACCAGTCGACTGCCCCATTTGAAAAAGAGGTTTTAAAGCCTATTTCAGAAAAGTATAATTGTCATTACAAAAAGCTATATGACAAATGTTTTGAGACTATGAACTACTTGATGATTATGCACTATCTGTACTTGTACTTGACTGAGGAGCCCTAGTTCGGTCCTCAGTGCCACAGATGTCACCTGACTAGTGTTCATCGCGGCCCATCGGCATTTGGCCAATTGTCTCTGTTATATGTTTAGCTAGGGGAGGATTCCTGGCCTATACGTGGGTACGCCATTTACTTGACATCTCATGGGATTATCCCTTACGGGATATATTTGCTGTATCCTTGATGAGATTTATCTAGTACATGATTCCGTTAAAATGCTAATAGTCTCCATGTTTTTTTGAAAGATATCTGTACATGTGATTTCATGTGATTTAAGATACATGAAAGTATTTGAAGAAATGGAATATTTGAAGATCTGTATTCCTTCGAGGCACGCTTCTTAGGCTTCTTGAAGGTATACTCATGTAATTATGTAAATCAGACAGTGTTACGTACAGTAATGCCTATAAGATTTTGGGGGATTTAGGTAATGTAAGATGTGTAAGATCCTTGCTTGAGAATGATGTATATATAAATATAATAATTATGTTTCACTTGAATTTGATGAGCTAATTAATACCAATCCTCAGAATAATAAAGGAATGATATTGACGAACGAGTCTAATCAAGTTGTATGTGAAAGGAAAAAAAAGTTATACGTAAATGGGTAGTAATGAGGATGTCACAAATGTCCCACCAAACCGTCGAATCACACAAGCTCCCCATCACCTTTCTTTTGTTTTCCTTTGAATTTTTTAACTCTCTCATCATCCTCTTCATCTGGCTCTCTCTCTACTGTCTCCAGATACTGCCATTTACTTTCAAACTCTCCCATTTTCTCTCAATCTTGCATCTTCCCTTTGCAGCTCTCTACCTCACGCATCATTTCATTCTTGCCACTTACCCTATACACCATTTCTGTTCTTCATTCCCCTAATCTTGTTGAGTGAAACTTAGTCGAGAGAAAGCATAACCGATAGCACAAATTGAAGATGAAAGCTGCAGTAAGAAAGTGGACACTTCTGTGATTTTCAAGGTAGGGGAGGAGGCCTTCATGCTGTATTTTCAGGCCTGAAACAGGGGCAAAAGAGGGGCATTTGGCGTATATAGAGGTTGTTTAGAGAAAGGAAAACAAAGGTTGTTGGGAGCTGAAACTGAGCTGAACCGTAAGGCTTCACTTAGTGCTGGTTTGGGTGAGGAAAGTGGGCTATGTATGGCATTTATAGGTCAAAAAACAAGGCACAAATAGAAGAGATATGAGGGTGCTGAACTGAAGGAGAATAGGACAAAAAAAGGAGGTCGTTCAATGGTATTTTAAGAACTGAGTTGGTGCATTTTCTACATACAGTTCAAGGCTAAAATGGTAACTAAGAGTGTCGTGGAATTGGAACTACCTTATGGCTGTTTGTAGCTGGTAATGTACTCGGGCTAAGGAAGAGTTGAAAGGTGGAGGAAAAGGGCTTAAAAACAGGGTACTTTCTTGTTGGCAGCCACGGTAAGGCTGAAGATTTAGGGCTATTGAGTGTGCTCGGTGGCTGGGAAAAGGAGTAGGTGCTGGTGTTGAAGGGGCTTTTAAAGCTAAAACAAACACTATTTTGTGTGGCAATAATCAAAGATGTAAAAGGTAGTTTGGGCGGCTGAGAATGGTGCGAAGGTAGGGCTAAATCAAGGCTATGACAAGGTCCATATGGCAAGGTGAAAAGAAGAAAGAAAAGAAGAGAAAGAGGGAAATAAAGAAAAGAAATAGGAAATATATATATATATGAATATGATAGAATTTTATTTGAGACTTGGTATTATATTAGTCTTAAAATTTTTAAGTTAGCCTTGAAATTTTTATAAGTACATAGAAATTAAGCTAGACGTTATTAAGCCATATTTTATTGTAAATGTATAGCGTGACGAGAAGACGACGAACACGATCTAGCTAATCCTAGTGCACCCTCAAGCTAAGCTCACACTAGGTAAGACGTTTATATAATGTAGAAGTAGAATTATCCTGTATAAGTCGAAATTGAATGGTGAGATGATTTGAGTATTTAGAGACTCGATTTAACGAAATGAAATGCAGGTAAGATGTTAAGCTCAATAAGGTACCATAGTGATGCAGTGTTAAAATGAAATGAATCAATATGGTATTGACCTATAGGCATCACTAGGCGGAATGATAATGCATTGATGCATTTTATGAGCATCGCACTACACTATTTTCATTTCATTTGCGTAGTTGTATTGCCCTTAAGCGTGCCTTGTTTCTATACATGATATTTGAAAGGATCCATTCTTATCATGCTTACATGAATACTTTGGATGCTTAAATTGTTTTGAAAAGAATGAATTTATACTGTATGCATATGTACGTATATATGTAAATGATCTTAAAGAAATGTGTTACGTACTTTACACTATTTTCATAAGAAAAGTTAAATGTTTAAATGTTTTATGAAACTATAGGAACCCTAAAACAGTTAAATTCAATAAAGTATAGCGGAAGCCGCCTAATTGGAGATCACTCATTAGGCATAAATGCTTGTCCGACAATAGCGTGGATAGGGCTCAGTCACACCTAATAAGTGGGGTTGAGAGACATGAGGTCTATGGCCATAAATAGCGCCCTTATTGGTTTCCAAGGGACGATGATATGATTTTCACTACTAGCTATAATGATCTAAGTCTTTATTGATAAAGCATTAGGGATCTAGCCTAGTCTCAAATGATATGGTATGCAGTTTTGAGTATGGTTTTAAATGGAAATGAAGTCTAAACTTGATATGGTTTTACGGTATATGAAATGTATTTGCATAATGTACATTGCTTTAAATAGCTTCAAAAGTTACATGTGACATGAAATGAGAAATGTGCATGCCTTAAAGCATGTCTTAAAAGTAAAATTGAGATATTTTGATATTACACATGTTTTGAACATGTTTTGAAAGAATATGTATTACACTTTTGAGACTGCATACATCTCATATACGAGTACATGCAAAGAGACATGATATGATGTTATGGTTTAGGCATCACATGACAAGTTGTAGTATCACTATATCGAGATAGAGAACATAATCTGTATATGCTACATGATGAATAAGAGAGTGATTAATAGTGAATTCTCATCATGTGACATCATGCATTTGCATTAGAACATGAAGAAAGTCGGGCTTCGCAAACACTAATAGAAAAGCTAATATCTGCCTTTCCTTCTTTTCAAACTATGCCTGCCATGGTTACTACTGTAACTAGTTTAGAAGAAAGGATCACTAAGGTGGAAAAAATGATGGCTAGTTTGCATAAGTTAGTGGGAGCAAAAGATGTTGAAATTGCGATGCTAAAGAGTCAATTAAAGACGCAATACATTGAAGAGTCCACTGATAATCAACCTAATCCTTCTATTTTTGTGCCAAGCGAACCAAATGTTGATGCATCTAAAAAATTGAAATGAGTGAAATTTGCTTAAAATTCCGAGGTGAATGGTTATCATTAATGTCAAATGCTTAAAAAATTACTGAACTTTCTTTCGATCTTAGGTGAGGTTTCTTTTGTACATGTATATAGAGAAGCTAATTCGCTTACTAACTTTCTAGCTAAGAGAGGTGCTCTTTGTAACTCTGACTAGGTTGTATGGATGTAATCCCTTCATCTGTTATATAATAGAATTTCAATATCCAAAAAAATATAATATTGGTTGCTTCAGTTTTTGTTCAACAGTTGCAAGATATGATCACAAATACCATGAAGACACTACGTGGAGGATAATCCAAATATTGTTATACATATACCAAGCCAAATACTTGAAGAATTAATGAGTTAATAATGCCTAGAAATTACCAGTAGCCTAAATTTCAACAATTTAATGGAAAGAGAAATCCTTACCATGTGTAGCTCACTTCATTGAAACATGTAATAATGGAGGAACTTATAGAGATCTCCTTGTTAAGTAATTTATGCGGTTACTCAAAGGAAATGCTTTTGACTGGTATACTGATTTGGGGTCTGAATCTATTGATAGTTGGGAACAACTTGAAAGAGAATTTCTTAATCGTTTTTTTAGCACTTTTCGTATAGTGTGTATGATGGAGTTAACAAACACGAGATAAAAGAAGGATGAGCCAATTATTGATTACATCAACAAATAGGGAGATCTAAGTCTTAACTATGAAGATAGACTATTTGAATCTTCTGCTGTGAAAATGTGTATTCAAGATATAAATTGGGGACTTCTTTACATCCTTCAAAGAAATAAACAACGGATTCCTTATTAAAGTAACTTGTCCAATGTGCTGTGAATAACATGATTGAAACAACAAAATTGTTGATTCTGATTTAACTGTTATCCAAACCTGATTGAATATAGTGTAGCAACTGAAGTTTGAGATACTGATATGGATGAACTCGTAGTATGATTTCTGTCATTTATTCAAGAATGTTATCATTTGCATTCTTTTTTTTAATAGTACATTTTCATTTAAAGTTATAATTACAATCTATGCATATTACATGAATCGGTAACTTGATAAAGTGATAAATAAAAATGTAACAACAAACTATAAACAAATAATTAACAAACTAAACTTAATCTCATACTTGATAAAATTCAAACTTGAGAAGTCTTAGAATCTATTCCTTGCCACTAAGCCAAGCCCTTATTGGCGCATTCCTTTTAATTCTATCTTTGGTAAATAAGCTGAAGTTTAAGTCACTATTTCAATTTGGTACATGAGCCATTGATTAAGTCATTCATCAAATTTTAGTGAGTTTACTATCTAAGAATTCTGTTTCCTGGAATGGTCAATTCAGGTGTTCATATCTATAGTAAAAATGAAGTATTGATGACCCATTTTTTTTTATAAACCACGAAATGTCTCCACACCGCTCATGTTTTATGGTTGGTGCTTACTCAAAAAAATTTGACCTAGTTAGGATTCGAATATGAAATTTCTAGCTATGAATCGTACTCACTCAGAAACTCAATGAGACTTTACACCTTGAGCCAATCCTTTGAGTTATTAGTAAATATTTATTCAAACATATACATATATAAAATGTAAATTTCTTTTAAATTAATTAAAACTTTTTTACTTTGATATATACTTTTATTATACAAAAAATAAGTAAAAGTTGCAAACATGTAAACAAACCCCAAATGAAATCTTGTAGACGAAGATTACATAAAAATAATTTTTTTTTACATTTATCTTAATTTCATAAAAGAAATTAACATCACAAGAATATCTATAGTAATTAGTAAAACAACCAATCGTTTAATTTCTTCTATCAACAAGAAGGTTATTTCTATCCATGTTTTTTGAATAATTAAAGTAAATTTAAGGTAAAATATATTTGCATTTATATATATAATTATCTTGTTCATTAGCATTTAGCAGTCTGATTTTGAGATATGTGCATTGATAAATTTATTTATGAATAGAAAATAATTAATTAATTAACTAAAAAGTAGACACATATCATCTTCTTGATCCTTCATGTAAAATTTAAAATTTTCATAGCCAAATATTTGAAAAATGAACCCACTTGTATATGAGCTAGTTAATTAGATGAATACAACTAATTTGATCCAATTATTAGTAATATATCAACCGCTCTCTTCTATATTATGCCTCTTTTTTTGGTTAATTTAGTGACAAGCAAGGATACAGCTAGTCATCGAAAATACACATGGACATAAAGTGGCAAAAAAGAACAAGGATGGAAAAAGATAGACTTACAGTAAATAATGCTAATAAAAAATTTTGAATGACTTAAATCAGATATTACTCTTATTTTAATCGTGGTACTAATTTCCACCGAAAAAAAAAAGGAAAATATGAAAATTTATATTATCATGAACAAAGGAACATCAGCATATCTCTCTAAACAAACGTAATGACCAATGATAATATACGATTAGGCGGATGATGATGGAGCTACTGTTGGTATTTCTTTTCTCTGTTTACGGCTGGCCAATAAGCATGAATAAGCGATTCTTATAAGAAACATGATTCCAGTAACTCCCAAGACAATTACCAAAATCATTGTTTGACGATCCCTTAGTTTTATCTGTAATTTTTTTCTAAAAGATAACATCTATATTTATATCTATATTTATATCTATATCTATTAAAATTAGTATGGATAATATAATATATAACATGCAATAATTAAAAACATCTTATGTATATTAATTACCAATTAAATTTTTTTAATTTTCTAGATGATAACATTATATTTTTATTTTTTTAAATTTTTTTAAATTAATACGTAACATCTAATCATTCTTTTTTTTTCATATTATTTTTACAAAACATAACATCTATAAGTACTGCTATTATCAATTAAATATTTAATTGTTTAAAATGTAATATCTATATCTATATATCTACATATATATATATATATATATATATATATATATATATATATATATCAAAATTTTTAATTTTCTCCATTGTTATTATATAAATTGCATGTAACCATTTTTTTTTTCAATCGATGCTTAGCATTCATAATCTTATGAGTTAAAAATTAAAAATTTCTTTTACTTTTAGTATTTAGTTTATTTAAAAGAGATTCTGACATAAAATTTCATCACGTATCACATAAAATACTAGCATTAGATGAGGTTTTAATGTTTATGAATAGCACACCTTTGTCAGAGACTAAAGTATTGGTCACAAAGTCAAGGTATTAGATTAATCTTCATTTTTTCAATGATAACAAAACATAGCAACATAATTTTAAAATATAATTGATTTAGCATGTATATTATTATTATTAACTATTTTTGAATTTGTGTTATATCTATCTATATATATATATATATGTATATGTATGTATATACATATACATATACGTATACATACATATACATATATACATACATATATATAGGGAAAATCTTTTACCAATAGATTAGCTATCATGAAAGTTTATACAACTTTTGGTTAGTATTATATGTCATGTGAGTGCAACAAAAAGCTGTTTGACGTTGATGAAAAGTTTCATTATTCCGTATGTCATATTGATGTCCTAATCCAACTCCAAGATAAATAATAATTATATTTACTATATTTAAAGCATTAAACAAAAATTATTCCATGGTGATAATATAAGCATTATATTATTTTAATATATATAACTGAATTGTAGCATGTTATATACCTTATAAGTACAATCGTAAAAGTTGAATGTTGACGCATTTTATGGTTCTGGAAAAGTAATGTTTATACTTTTCAATACTGAAGTTAAGAAATTGATTAATAAAGATATTGACAATTTTTATAAAATTTCTCTTAAGGTATTGATTAGTTGAAAATTATTGCAATATTATCCAATATTCAATTTAATTTAATGATATATCTATGACCATGATTTAGGAAAATTAAAGTTATAAAATTCGAGAGATTTTTGAAGATCTCAGGGGTTAATTTTTTGTGTTCAAAACCATAGTGACAAATTATAATATTGAAACAAGAAGTACTAAGCTTATCATATCTAAAGTGTATTACTTTGATATAAACTTGAATATCGAAAATTATTGGAACAAGTATATATACTTTTATATAATATGACTATTTTTGTTATTTTCATATAACATAGACGTTATAGTTAAAACTTAATTAAATTGCAGATTAGTGTTTTGTACATGTCTTTTATTCCATTTGTGAAATCTATCGGATTTTCAAGTAATGTGATACATCATTCAATGATAACAATGAATACTCAAAATCATTTACTATTTCTTCAACTAAATAATAATTCATTGAATAATCACCATTTTAAAAAAATTGTACATGAGATTGATTTTAAGATGGAGAAGAATTTCACTTTCTTCACATCAAAGACATGTTGTGTGAGATCTCCACTTCTTATTATTGTTATTCATTATTCATGAAGTTAGGAAAAGAAGATGTTTCCTAACTATTCAAATACTAATTACTTTGTAGGTAGGGAACTAGATGGTGGGTCCCACTGGTCTCCTAGTGTCCAAATCGAGGTGAAACTTGGAAGATTTGATATTTTGAGCCAAATATTGTGATGGTAAGAATATGCACCACAAACTCATCTGTTTAGGCATGTTTCGAAAAGTGTGTAACAATTTTGAAAATGACGGTTAAGTCCATAAGTCGATGAAATTTTCGTGAATAACGATCAAATTAAGTTAACTTTTAACCAATTGACAGTCATAGATAAACTCTCGTGTGACAAGGTCCCATGCTATGTTGATGGAAAGATTGAATCACACAAACTGCCAAAAACTGTGCGATCCGACGATTAGAGCTATTTTGGTAATTTCACCCATTTGATCAGTCAAACCCCAACAAAAACTCAACCAATGATTAGAACATGTTAAATAGATGTGTTTTTTAATTGAATGAAATATTTTGGAAGTTAAACTGATTGTTCAAAACAAAGTCAAATTGCGAAGGGCAAAATTGGAATTTTAAGTAAGTATTAGAGCATTTTAGTAGTTTGCCTAAAAGATATTATAAATTAAGAAATTTCTACACATTTCTTCATGTTTGGCCGGCCACCATCTTCATCTTCTGACTCCTCCATTGTTGAAGCTTCATTTAGAGAGAGAAAATCACCAAAACTTTAGGAAAAACATAAAGAAACCGAAAACTGTCTTCACCAATCTTGCTCTCCTCACTTCCCTTTACAACCTAGTACCAAAATCAAGTAGTAAAGTGGCCATTTGCAAGGTGTAGGAGTTCCCACAAGTTTCGGCCAAGGTCAGATAGATGAGAAAGCTTGTGCTTTCATGGTTTTATGATTATTTGTCATGTGTTTAAGGTGTTTAAGCATGTATTTAAGCTTAAATTGAATTAAAACTTCATGAAGCACTCCCCTAGGGTTTCTGCCACCATCCTCCAAGCATGAATGTGGTGTTGTTTGATGTGAAAATGATGTAGAATCAATGTAAAACTTGTGTAGAACATGAATTTCTGCTTAAATTGAAGAAATGAGATGTGTAGGAAAGACAGTGCATTTCAGCTAAGAGAAGGGGAGACTAAAGGAGTGCTAAATTTAATGTGTTCAGGGTCTTAAAATAATATATAAATTAATAAGAGACTATAGGTGAAATCAGAACTGAAAATGGAGGTATTTTGACGGTAATTGCTGTGTTAGCACCGGTATGAAGTAGATCGGATTTAGGGATGAAATATGCCAAGTACTAGGTCTCAATGAGCTAAACATTCTTTGTAACTGAAGTATAGTGAATTGAATGTGTTTTTATGGTGAATTGCAGCTCGGAAGTTAGAAAATGATATTGGTGCTACCGGACAACGCTGCTGGAACCTAAGTGATAAGGGATATATGTAAAAGGCATACGGATACTATGTTGCATTGAGAGTGATGAAAATGAGTTTTATGAGATTAAACTTGATGGTTTGGTTGAAATGTGAAATTGAAATTGTGATTATAAACTGTGTTTTCGTACAGGGAGATTAGGGTAGGTAGTACCGTTATGCTACCGAACTTTTCTAAAATGAACCTAAATCTCTAAACTCATCATTTGGCATTATTTTGAAAATAGAAATGAAATGGAAATGTGATTTGGGTTAAGGATTTCTTAAGGTCTTGTGTGCATACAGAATTTGTAACTCAGTTTTCAAAGGGATTTTTAATAATTTTTATGTTTCCATGTTATTGTTATATATAAATAAAATATTTTGAACATGGGTTATGGAACGAAGAATATTTGGTGAATTTTTATACTTTGACTATAATGATTTCTGATTTTAACGCTTTATGGACTGCTTGAAGATATGATTTATTGAATTGATCTCCGTAAACGATTTTGAATTCGTTTATAAACTGTTTTAAGATAGTTGTCCCCATAGCTACCTACGGGTACATGCTATTCATTGTGTGTGAACTATTGTTGTTAGACCATAGCCATGTCTTCAGCGCCACAGATGTCACCTAGCTAGTTTACACTGTGGATCTTTTGACTATGGCCATATATTGTTATGATTCACTGCGGGGATACTTATATTGCATAAGACTATTTGGTGATATCTAGTCTCCACTATGTTTTATACTGGGGTGGTAAATCCCTGGATAATCTAGGCACTGCCAAACTTCATATATTTCTAATTTTGATGTATATGTAAAATATGTTTCATAACTTCTGTACTATTTATGGAAAAGGATTATTGCACTGTTTACGGAGTGTTTGGCCTGAATCATTTGTGAATTGCATAATAGAAGTTATTTTTGAATATTTATTGAACTCTGTGATCAAATAAGCTTTAATGAACTCCTTATAATTGGAATCAGATGTCGAGACAAGTGAGGTGCTTTAATACATCCTTTTGTACTCAACTTGGTCATTTAACCAGTTATTGTATCCTTTCCTATAATGTACCCATGTATCGTGTATGAAAGAGAATGTTTTAAGACACTTGTATATAGTTATGCATAGTATCAGCTCTTTTATATTTATTTCTTACTGGGTGTAAGTTACCCCTTATTTTCCTTCCAGATTATCTGCAGTAAGGTTATAATTCTACTTAAGAGGATTTTCGACTTTTGGTATCTGTCGTAACGATTTTCGTCCGGGGACTCGATCGCTAGACGATTTTGAAAAAAAAACACAAGAAAAGGAGTCGCCACCAATCTTTTTTGACTAGGTGTGATTGGCCACCTAAAATTATTTATCTTTTTAATAAAATTTTAAAATTAATTAAATTTTATCAAAAAAATAATTTTTGGTCCGCGAAAACAAAGTTTGGGTTCGGGAGTTCAGTTACGTGTGGGGAAGGATTAGCACCCCCACAACGCCCGCTAAAAAACGGTACCACTTAATCATGTCTTATCCTTTAATCTTTATAAAATGATCTTAATTAAACATTTAAAAAGAACACTATTTATTTTGAAATCATTTTGTTATTTGTTTTATTTTGAAATATTTAAATTTTAGTTTTTATAAATGAAAATCCCTTATATTGAAAATTATTCTGAAGTACCCCAATACTTTTGGTAGCATTTCGAATAATTTCCTCACCTAGGGATTTCTTAAGAATCGCTACTTACGATTTCTATAGAATCCCATCCTCGGGAGATTCACACTTATTTTGAAATTTCATGGATGCAAATGATGCTAATCAAAATACAAATGATGCACATGAGAAATCCATTATTTCATTTTATAATTTTTTAATTCATTTATACTTATATTATCATTTTGTAATTTATTTATATTTGTAAAATCTTATTTTTATTGAAAAAATCATACTAAATATTCCAATACGTTGGTAACATCTAGTATATTTTTCTCACCTAGAGATCAGTTAGGAATCACTACTTGTGAATTCCGTAACATCTCATCATCGAAAAAACTTTAAAACTTATACCTTTTATTTAATTTTTAATTGTTTTATTATCATTTATTTTCGAAGGTTAATTGTAACAATTTTGTACTTTTATTTATTTATTTAAAAATTTTATTTATTTACTATTTGTTTATTAATATTAATTTATTTCATCGAACTAAAATTACTTGAATATCCCAATACGCTGGTAATATTCAAATATTTCATTTCGACCTTAAGGATTATCAAAGAATCACTACTTGTGATTTCTAAGAAATCCTATAATAGGATATTCTTTTAAATTTATATTTTATTTATTTATTTATAATTCATATTTATATTTATTTATTTGTTTATTTTAAATTTTATATTTGATTAATTTATTTTTATTTTTTATATTAATTTATTTAAAGAATTTTGAAATCGAGATAAAATCAATTAAATGTTCCAATACGCTGGTAACATCTAAGGATTTTTCTCGATCCTAAAGATTATCGAAGAATCACCACTTGTGATTTCTTCAAAATCTTATCCTCGGAAATTTTCATTATTTCTCATTTTTATATTTTTTATTGTTACTATTAGTAACTCATATTTAGAGAATTTCATGAAAAATATTTGTTACTATTTTTAAAGATATTATTTACAATATGTGTGTGCATTGAATAAATGGAGCATACTAATGAAAAATAATGAACAAAATCCTTTTTTTATTTTTCTATTTTTTAAAATAATGAATAAATTAAAATATAACATGTGATAAAAAAGAACTTAAAGTAAAATAACTGTACCTAATGAGTGCTCCCTTCCTTTTTTTCTTCCTTGTTAACGTCTCTTTGCATGGAATCCCTGGAAATACCCATGTTGGCTGGGCGGCGCCAAAGACAGCTTCAATTGCTCTCGTTTCACGTTTACAAGCACAGCTAGTTTCTTTCTTTGTTTTCTTGTCTCACGTTCTTTCTTTTGGATCTCTGTTTTTCACGTGGTTTTCATGTTGCTAGACCAGCAAACTCACCTTTCTAATTTTCTTTTCTCTTCCACGTTGCTAACTACCTTTCTCTCCTTTCCACGTGTGCTCTCCTATTTTGGTTCTTGCAGCAACTCTTTCTTTCTTTTCTTTGCACTTTCCTTTGCTTTCTATTCTTTCCCACGTAATCTCCTCCTTTGCTAGCCTTGCTTCTTTGTTGTCTTTTTTTTCTCTTCTTTACTAACAGCAGTTCACGTCTTTTCTTCCCTTTGCCTTGGTTTCACATGGCTTGCAAAGATAATTCGAGCATCAAGCGATGATGGTGACAAGGCTGGACAGAAACGCCACAGCAGGGAGAGCAATGCAGTGATGCGATATGATACAGCACAGCAAAAAAAAAAGTGGCAAGCGGTGGTGATTGGACTGTAATACGGGTGTCTGGGCGATGGGAACTTTTTGAAGAAACAAAGCAGCAGCAAGCTTGGTGTAGGTGACTACGTGTGGCAACAATCAGATGGAGCAGGAAAGAAAGAACAGCAGCAGTGGCGTGGGGGTGAGATTAAAGATGGCGTAATGATGAAGACTCAAGGCTCAGGTTTTCAAGTGAAGCAGGGCACGGTTTTGAGGCTGTGTAAAACGATGAAAGAGACAAAGCACGGTTTGAATGATCAAGGTAGCTGAAGATGTTGATGCCGAAGGTGATGATGATCGAGATGGTTGAGGTAGGCAACAGTACACAGTCAATGGTGCAAGGTGATGATGCAAACGTGGATGAGGGTGGCTCGGTTGGGAAGGCTTTTAAGCAAAAAGGTGCAGTGGGCTTGAGTATTCGTGCAGATGATACAACAGGCAAGGCAGCGAAGTTGTGTGAGGCGTGGGCAACAGCAAAGTTGATGACACGATGAAGATGATGGGTGTTTTTGTGTGTGTAGAAAATTTTTTAGGGTTTTTTCTTTGTGTGTAGAAAATTTTTTAGGGTTTTTCTTTTCCTCCAGGGTTTTTTCTAGGGTTTCTCCTCTAAGGTTTTTTCTAGGGTTTTTTTGTTCCGTCCCCCCTTTCTCAGTCCTTTTCATTGGCTTTTATAGCCTCAAAATTTCATGGAAAGCAATCAAAAATTTATAATTGATCCCATGATCATGGGATTTTTCATTTATTTTGTTTGACTTTCCCTCTTTTTTTTTTAAATTTATTTCCATTTCATTTTTTTTATTATTTTTGGTAATCAATTTTCAGATTTTATTTCACCTAATTTATTTCCTTCCTTTTGCTAATTTATTCATTGATTTAATGGCTGATTATTTTTTCTTTTATTTTTGGCAACAATATCAACTTTAGTCAACTCTTGAAGGTGTGAATTTTGCATGTGCTTCACATGAGATTTGACCAAAATTGACTTGTTTCTTTTTATCATTATTTATTTTTTTGATTTTTGATTTTTTGATTATATATATAAAAAAAAATTTTCAGACAAAATTAGGTGTCTACAGCTGCCCCTCTTTGCGCTTTGCTGTGAAACAGTAATGGTACAAAGACATAGATAACCATTTTGTCCGAATGCAAGACCTATCAATGATTTTTTTTTTTTGTAAAATATGATATTTCCTAGCCTCTTCTATCATAAGGCTAAGGAATAAATGCAAAATGAAATTTCCTAATCTTCCTCTCTTATAAAGATTGAGGAATAAATGCAAAATGAAGTTTCCTAGCCTCTTCTATCATAAGACTAAGGAATGCAAAATGAATGGGATTTCCTAATCCTTTCTATCATAAGATTAAAGAATGGGAAGTGAAATTTCCTAGTCTCTCCTTTCATAAGACTGAGGAATGTGAGATGAAATTTCCTGGTCTTTCCTATCATAAGACTAAGGAATGCAAAGTGAATGTGATTTCCTAATCTTTTCTATCATAAGATTAAAGAATGGGAAGTGAAATTTCCTAGTCTCTCCTATCATAAGACTGAGGAATGTGAGATGAAATTTCCTGGTCTTTCCTATCATAAGACTAAGGAATGCAAAGTGAATGGGATTTCCTAATCTTTTCTATCATAAGATTAAGGAATGCAAAGTGAAATTCCTAGTCTCTCCTATCATAAGACTAAGGAATGCAAACATGAGTTTTCCTAATCTTCTCTATCACAAGATTAAGGAATGCAAAGTGAAATTCCTAATCTCTCCTACCATAAGACTAAGGAAATGGATGTAGAATGAGATTTCCTAATCTTTTCTATCACAAGATTAAGGAATGCAAAATGAAATTCCTAGTCTCTCCTATCATAAGACTAAGCAATGCAAACATGAATTTTCCTAATCTTTTCTATCATAAGATTAAGGAATGCAAAAATGAAATTCCTAGTCTCTCCTATCATGAGACTAAAGAATGCAAAAAATGAAATTTTCTAGTCTTTTCTATCATAAGACTAAGGACTGTGAAATTAAACTTCCTAGTCTTTCCTATCATAAGACTAAGGAATGCATAAAGATCATGAAATAAAAGCTCCTCTCACCAAAGGTTATGAGACTTGGAAAGATAAAAACTTCTCTCATCAGAGGCAATGAAACTTCTGAAAAACAAAGCTCCTCTCAACAGAAGTAATGAGACTTTGAAACAACAAGCTCCTCTCAACAGAGGCATTGAGACTTTTGAAAAATAAAGCTCCTCTCACCAAAGGCAATGAGACTTTTGAAACAAAGAGCTCCTCTCAACAGAGGCATTGAGACTTTTGAAAAATAAAGCTCCTCTAACCAGAGGCAATGAGACTTTTGAAAAATAAAGCTCCTCTAACCAGAGGCAATGAGACTTTTGAAACAAAGAGCTCCTCTCAACAGAGGCTGTGAGACTTTTTGAAAAATAAAGAGCTCCTTTCAACAGAGGCATTGAGACTTTTTGAAAAATAAAGAGCTCCTCTCAACAGAGGCAGTGAAACTTTGAACATAAAAATTTCATTTCAGAATGACAGTTAATATGGGTTTGACTGGGCTTAACTTTCATTTTGATGCCAACAATATTGGGCTTCATCCTCCTTTAAGGTGCCAGCTAAATTGGGCTTTCCTTTCATCTAAGGTTTTTCAAAAAAAATATTTTTCTCATCATTTTTCAAATTACCATCTCTTATATTTTTGTCCTATTCATTGTATTCTTACACTTTCTCTTTTCTTCAACATTTTCATCATTCAGAACTTCTTATCCTAATGTCTTAACAAATAGTTCAATGTCAAGATGCAATAATGAAATATCATACATGTCATGAATATAATGAATGCCATGAATACCATGAATGCTATGAATGTTATGCACATGTCAATGTCATGGCCCCTGAATTATTCCATGAATGTATGTAAATGCAATCTCAATTGTGGTAACAAGATTCTCAAGCTCATCTCATTTTCCTCAAGTTCCACATATTTGCTAGATTCTTCTTATTCAAATCTACTATCTCCACTTCTCATCCCACCTTCTAATGAGTCTTGGTCCCATTATGCTTGAAGACTTGCCATCATGCTTTCAAAGTTATGTTTTCATCATTTTTTATTTTTGTTTCTTTCTCTCTTTTAGTAATGCAAGATTTCTCAAAAGAATATTTTTTTCAAAAATTTACCCAAAAAAGGTTATTAACATTTATTTATTTTCCTTCCAATTTGACCACCAATGTAATGCACTCATACATCTTCTCAATTTATTATAGGGATGGAATGAATTTAAAATAATCATGACAGATATGGGTATTCATTCTTAGAAAAGGAACATGAAATCAAGAAAAATCAATGGGCTAGTTTGTTTGGAATAGGGTTTCAGTATCCATTTAATAAACATTCTGACAATTTCAATCAGGTCAACCTAGAATTCTTTTTCAAAAGCCCACTTTTATTGATATGTTCTTTCATGTAGTGTCTGCCTTCGTATCAGAACCTTTTTTATGTTGCTATTTCCTAAGCCGCCTTTTCAGGTTTTCAACTTAGGTGCCCCTTATTTGATTCAAACTACCCTTTTTGGGTTTTCAATTCTGAATCCTCCTTTTCTTTCTTTTTTCTTCTTTTTTTTTCTTTTCATCTTCAACTTCATTGGCTTTGACAAACTTCAACCTTCAGTGCTCAATCCAAATTCATGCCCCTAATAGGCGTTCTTGATTTCAATCCAAGATATCTTCCAAAGCTCGTGGGTTTCTTCATTCAACTTGATCTACTTCCTTCAAAGGATCATTATCTCATTGTACAAGTATGTTTTCATTCAACGCATCAATTCAAGCATTTACATTTGATCAAAATAGGCTTTTAAAGGCATGTAATGTAGGCTCGGGTGAAGGCTTATGAAAGAAAAGGATAAAGCAGACCCAAAATGTGTTTCAGGGTTTATAAACCAAGGGATCACTTCTTTTTTTTTAACAAATAAAACACTTAGGCATTTAGTACCTTTCTAGTTCCCTCATTTCTTTTCTTGCTCTTTTTTTTGGGTTTTCTTTTTGAATTCAAACCCTTTTCTTTTTTTTTTCACAAAAATGGGCTTTTTTTTTTGCCCCTTGATTCATCGTGAACACTTTCATTTTTGCTCCCAAAATTTTTTTTATTTCATCTTCCTTGCCCCCAATGTGGAGGGTGATCCTTGGTGGGTTATATTGCAAAAATATAATAGGCTCAAAAGGGGTAATCAAAGGATAATTTTACTCATGCTTGAAGGATAGTGAAAGAAGGCCATTTATCATTTCAAATGCAAATATTCTCCTTGAAGATCATTTACTGAACAAATACAAACTTGTTAGAAACTTCTATTAGAGATTCACCTTTTCTTATTCCATCAAGTTTAGGTGAAAATTGTGAACGAATTTTCTTCTTTCTTACTTGGACACCTTGGCAGATTGATAATCCATCAGCAAAAGTGGTTCTTTCAAATTTGAATCCCAGATTTATTGACATCATTATCATCATGTTCAGTATTTGGATACTTGTGAATGAAAGATATGGTGAGTATGTGAGAAATGGCAAATGAATAGAATGAATGAGAAATTGACAATGCATCACACTAGTTGCTTTATTGAAAGGGAAATAAATAAGAGTTAGCTCATATAAAACTTTATCTCGTACTTATGGGCTTAAGCACTTTCAAAAACTCTCTTGCATTACTTAAAGAAATAAAAGAAAGCAAAAAAAAAAACTAGAATTTATAAATCTTCAATATCGCATGGCTAGAACCCTTCATGCCCCCATAAGACAAATCTCTTTTTGAACTACAACTTATTATATTACTCCCTTTCCCTTACCCAAGTTTCTCAACAACTCAGTAATTTGGGCCAATTGCCCCCTTTTATCATCTTGAGCTTTTTCATCTTCTCCATGCAAATGCTATGATCTTAGCTTGATGACGAGTGATGTGTGAATGAACCTTTGGTTGAGCTATCTTCGAATCTTTTATTACCACAATTAAGAATTTATCATTTCACATGTGGTGATGCTTGAAAAAAATGAATGAAGATGAATGAATGAACAAAATGCTACATGCGTTTAAAAAAAAGTCATGGATGAGAAATGCATGGAAATGTTTTGCTAAAGAACCTATGATTCCCTATTAATGTCTCACATGTCAAATAAAAGCAAACAAACATGATTAAAGATGTGTCCTAAGTAATAGGTATTTTCTATGGGTTAACATGACTCTATCCAAGTTGGCTCTCTTAAGTTTACTATATGTTTGGTTTGGAGTTCTAAAGGACAAGAGGTTCCCAAATTGTTCCTTACTGACGTCCACACTAGACTAGTAAGGCACCCTAATCCTTACCCATGACAGGCTACAAACGGAAAGGGTTCAACTTGAGTGAGAGTATTTCACTTGCCATTGCGGAGGTTATTACCTCACGAGAGCAAAGGTACTATACTCTCTCCTAAAAGGGACAAACCCGGGTGTAGGGTTGATGTATGCAATGCATATGTCATGTATGCAAAAGAACAAAATTTAAAGTGCATCCCAACAAAATGCAAATGATAAAGATGATTCACACATTTTTTTGTTTGTTTTTTTTAATTATATTTTTTTTATGAAAAGTTTTATTAAATATTTATTAAGACCATTAACTAAGATTTTGGATAAAACATGATTAATTATGGTTCGACTCTCTAACGTCCCCAGCGGAGTCGCCAAGCTGTCGTAACGATTTTCGTCCGGGGACTCGATCGCTAGATGATTTTGAAAAAAAACACAAGAAAAGGAGTCGCCACCAATCTTTTTTGACTAGGTGTGATTGGCCACCTAAAATTATTTATCTTTTTAATAAAATCTTAAAATTAATTAAATTTTATCACAAAAATAATTTTTGGTCCGCGAAAACAAAGTTTGGGTTCGGGAGTTCGGTTACGTGTGGGGAAGGATTAGCACCCCCACAACGCCCGCTAAAAAACGGTACCACTTAATCATGTCTTATTCTTTAATCTTTATAAAATGATCTTAATTAAACATTTAAAAAGAACTCTATTTATTTTGAAATCATTTTGTTATTTGTTTTATTTTGAAATATATAAATTTTAGTTTTTATAAATGAAAATCCCTTATATTGAAAATTATTCCGAAGTACCCCAATACTTTTGGTAGCATTTCGGATAATTTCCTCACCTAGGAATTTCTTAAGAATCGCTACTTGCGATTTCTATAGAATCCCATCCTCGGGAGATTCACACTTATTTTGAAATTTCATGGATGCAAATGATGCAAATCAAAATACAGATGATGCACATGAGAAATCCATTATTTCATTTTATAATTTTTTAATTCATTTATACTTATATTATCATTTTGTAATTTATTTATATTTGTAAAATCTTATTTTTATTGAAAAAATCATACTAAATATTCCAATACGTTGGTAACATCTAGCATATTTCTCTCACCTAGAGATCAGTTAGGAATCACTACTTGTGAATTCCGTAACATCTCATCATCGGAAAAACTTTAAAACTTATACCTTTTATTTAATTTTTAATTGTTTTATTATCATTTATTTTCGAAGGTTAATTGTAACAATTTTGTACTTTTATTTATTTATTTAAAAATTTTATTTATTTATTATTTGTTTATTAATATTAATTTATTTCATCGAACTAAAATTACTTGAATATCCCAATACGTTGGTAATATTCAAATATTTCATTTCGACCTTAAGGATTATCAAAGAATCACTACTTGTGATTTCTAAGAAATCCTATCATAGGATATTCTTTTAAATTTATATTTTATTTATTTATTTATAATTCATATTTATATTTATTTATTTGTTTATTTTAAATTTTATATTTGATTAATTTATTTTTATTTTTTATATTAATTTATTTAAAGAATTTTGAAATCAAGATAAAATCAATTAAATGTTCCAATACGCTGGTAACATCTAAGGATTTTTCTCGATCCTAAAGATTACCGAATAATCACTACTTGTGATTTCTTCAAAATCTTATCCTCGGAAATTTTCATTATTTCTCATTTTTATATTTTTTATTGTTACTATTAGTAACTCATATTTAGAGAATTTCATGAAAAATAATTGTTACTATTTTTAAAGATATTATTTACAATATGTGTGTGCATTGAATAAATGGAGCATACTAATGAAAAATAATGAACAAAATCCTTTTTTTATTTTTCTATTTTTTAAAATAATGAATAAATTAAAATATAACATGTGATAAAAAAGAACTTAAAGTAAAATAACTGTACCTAATGAGTGCTCCCTTCCTTTTTGTCTTCCTTGTTAACGTCTCTTTGCATGGAATCCCTGGAAATACCCATGTTGGCTGGGCGGCGCCAAAGACAGCTTCAATTGCTCTCCTTTCGTTTCACGTTTACAAGCACAACTAGTTTCTTTCTTTGTTTTCTTGTCTCACGTTCTTTCTTTTGGATCTCTGTTTTTCACGTGGTTTTCATGTTGCTAGACCAGCAAACTCACCTTTCTAATTTTCTTTTCTCTTCCACGTTGCTAACTACCTTTCTCTCCTTTCCACGTGTGCTCTCCTATTTTGGTTCTTGCAGCAACTCTTTCTTTCTTTTCTTTGCACTTTCCTTTGCTTTCTATTCTTTCCCACGTAATCTCCTCCTTTGCTAGCCTTGCTTCTTTGTTGTCTTTTTTTTTCTCTTCTTTACTAACAGCAGTTCACGTCTTTTCTTCCCTTTGCCTTGGTTTCACATGGCTTGCAAAGATAATTCGAGCATCAAGCGATGATGGTGACAAGGCTGGACAGAAACGCCACAGCAGGGAGAGCAATGCAGTGATGCGATATGATACAGCACAGCAAAAAAAAAGTGGCAAGCGGTGGTGATTGGACTGTAATACGGGTGTCTGGGCAATGGGAACTTTTTGAAGAAACAAAGCAGCAGCAAGCTTGGTGTAGGTGACTACGTGTGGCAACAATCAGATGGAGCAGGAAAGAAAGAACAGCAGCAGTGGCGTGGGGGTGAGATTAAAGATGGCGTAATGATGAAGACTCAAGGCTCAGGTTTTCAAGTGAAGCAGGGCACGGTTTTGAGGCTGTGTAAAACGATGAAAGAGACAAAGCACGGTTTGAATGATCAAGGTAGCTGAAGATGTTGATGCCGAAGGTGATGATGATCGAGATGGTTGAGGTAGGCAACAGTACACAGTCAATGGTGCAAGGTGATGATGCAAACGTGGATGAGGGTGGCTCGGTTGGGAAGGCTTTTAAGCAAAAAGGTGCAGTGGGCTTGAGTATTCCTGCAGATGATACAACAGGCAAGGTAGCGAAGTCGTGTGAGGCGTGGGCAACAACAAAGTTGATGATACGATAAAGATGATGGGTGTTTTTGTGTGTAAGACAGGGGCGGCAGTGCTGAGATACAGAGCAAGTAGAAAATTTTTTAGGGTTTTTCTTTTCCTCGAGGGTTTTTTCCAGGGTTTCTTCTCTAAGGTTTTTTCTAGGGTTTTTTTGTTCCGTCCCCCCTTTCTCAGTCCTTTTCATTGGCTTTTATAGCCTCAAAATTTCATGGAAAGCAATCAAAAATTTATAATTGATCCCATGATCATGGGATTTTTCATTTATTTTGTTTGACTTTCCCTCTTTTTTTTAAATTTATTTCCATTTCATTTTTTTTATTATTTTTGGTAATCAATTTTCAGATTTTATTTCACCCAATTTATTTCCTTTCTTTTGCTAATTTATTCATTGATTTAATGGCTGATTATTTTTTCTTTTATTTTTGGCAACAATATCAACTTTAGTCAACTCTTGAAGGTGTGAATGTTGCATGTGCTTCACATGAGATTTGACCAAAATTGACTTGTTTCTTTTTATCATTATTTATTTTTTTGATTTTTGATTTTTTGATTATATATAAAAAAAAATTGTTCAGACAAAATTTGGTGTCTACAATATCCCTTAAGCGATTCCTCGATTTCCATTTAGGTATACAGATTTACTTTTATATATTCAGATTGTTTATGTACAGTACTATTTCGTATGTATATACAAATTTGGGATGTAAATGTAAGATATTGAACATAAGTTTCAAATATTGTATATGTTTATATGAATTTTGATTCGAATATATGGTTCTTAAGTAACATGTCGATAAAGAAATATGATGAATTACTATACTGTGTGTAGACACTACAGATAACCCAACCGAAAGTAATTAAAATGTGAGAAAAGAGTATGAATATTCGGAATTCAATACATGACATGTTGAATTTTTTTTTTGTATACTATTTTTATTCAATAAATTACAATATAAGTTTGATTTAACTTTTACACATTTGGTAAAATTATATCCAATATATAATTTTTTTTATATTACTGTATTGTAATGTTAGCTTTAAATTGACATGTATTTTGAAATGACAAAAACTTAAGTAATACTAAGTGTTTGACTGTATAATGTAAATTTGCTTTACCAATCATATGATTTTCTCAAACCACTTTAAGTCTACATATCAAAGTTTAAGACCATGATTTAATTGCATATTCTTATTGGTCTTAACATTTTACAAAATGATTTTGAATATCTTCATTAAGTAATTTTCTCAAGAACATATTGAACATAACTTTAGAAAATTACTTAACAAGTTTTTTTACACAAGTCTTTAGTTGAGAAAGTTAAGAAAAACTCCCACAAAATTCTAAAATGTTTTGGGATGAATTAAAATCAAAGTCCACATCATTTCTAACCCAAATTAGCCTAGAAAAGTGAAGGAAAAGCATGAGGGAATGATCTGAATTGCAGAATGCTCCCAGGAAGCAAAATCAAGCAAAAAGGAAGCATGGGATTGATCCCTTAAAGGAAGGGATCGATCCCTTCATGGCAAAATACCTTGGAAGCTTGCAAAGAAGCATAAGATCGATCCCCTACCTTGAGAATGCACTCCAACGACTAGTTTTTGTGAGATACAATGACTATATTCAGTTTTGGCTCCTACCAACATTCAGAAACCATCCAAGGGACTATAAATAAAGGCTTGGAAGCTCAAGGAAGTAAGAGGAACAGCTGAGCAACATTTTTCTTTATCTTCTTCATCTTCCTCAAGCCTATCCAAATCACAAGTGCTACAAAGTCTTTATTTCCTATCATACTCATCATCTTTGTATAGCATAGCACAAATATTGTATATGATTTCCCTTGTGCTTAACCATTGTAATCACTTGCCTACCTAGAGGCCTTTCTTTGATTACATTCCTTGTAAACTCATTCACACCTTGTAAATGGGAGGTTTCTCTTAAGCCTTAGAAAAAGAGGAAGGTTTCTCTTTAACCTTAGAAAAATATGGATGTTTCTCTTGAGCCTAGAAAAAGGGGGAGGTTACTCTTAAGCCTGCAAAAAGAGGGATTGTAATACAAATTCAAGTTAGTGGATTTGCGAAAAAATCCTTCAGAACGTCTCAAGGTAGAGAACGTAGGCAAGATTGCCGAACCTCTATAAATCGATTGTGTACATCTCTCTTTCCCTACTATCTTTACTTATTTGCATTTATATTGTGATTGTTGAATTGAATTTATATTGCATACTTGAGTAGCCTAGAGCACTTAGAAAACTTCAACATAGGCTAGAGAATTTAGAAGAATCGAAAAACAAACCTAAGAGTAGCACAAAACCGATTCAGCCCCCTTTCAGTTTAGCCTATAGAGCCAACAATTTGTATCAGAGCTTGGGCTCAAGATTGATTTAGATTAATATCCAACAAGTAAAATGATCATAGATGGCTCATTTGAACGTAGGTACACCCGTAGGAGAAAAGGGACACTCATTAGTTAGACCTTCACTTTCCAATGGAGAGAATTACTCATATTGAAAAATTAGGATAATGTTGTTTGTGCAAGCAAATGACTATGAAGTGTGGAGAGTGACAGTTAATGATCCTAAAATTCCAATGAAGAAAGTAGCTGGAAAGGATGTCCCTAAGGGTGAGGATGAGTGGGACACAAATGATATGAGATTGGCACAATTGAATGCCAAGGCTATGCACACTCTCTTTTGTGCATCAGGTCCCAATGAATATAATAGAGTCTCCTTATGTGAGAATGCCAAGCAAATATGGGACAAATTAGCCATTACACATGAAGGGACCAATCAAGTTAAAGAAACCAAAGTGGGTATGCTCACACATGATTATGAACTTTTTAGGATAAAAGAAGATGAGTCCATTAGTGATATGTTTACTAGGTTTAATGACATAATCAATGGACTTAAGGCTTTAGGCAAGACCTATTCCAATGTAGAAATGGTTAAGAAAATCTTGAATAGCTTGCCAAAATCTTGGGAGGCAAAGGTAACCGCAATAAAAGAATCTAAGGATCCTAACACCTTGTCTCTAGATGAGCTTATGGGCTCCCTACTCACATATGAAATGAAATTAAAAAGAAACAAATTGCCTTCAAAGAAAGTAGGGGTAGCACTTAAATCATCCACTCATGAAATCATTGGAGATGATAGTGATGAGAGTGGAAATGAGGAAGAAAAGGAAATGACAATGTTTGCCAAAAGATTTAATAGATTTATGAGAATGAAGGAGAGAGAGAATGATAAGAGACATCAAAGAAGAAGGGTAATAAGAGGAGAGTCAAGTAGGAAAGAAAAAGACCTTTTAGTGTGCTATGAATGTAATGAACCGGGTCACACTAAGCTAGATTGCCCCTTACTTAAGAAAGAAAAGGATAGGAAGCCAAAGAAGAAAGCATTTGTGGCTGCATGGAGCGATAGCGATAGCTTCGATGAGGATAACATAGATGATGAGATAGCCTATTCATGCTTTATGGCTATTAGTGATGATGAGGCTAGTTTTAGTTATAGTGAAGATAATGACTATACCTTTGGTGAACTACAAAATGCCTTTAATGAATTAGCAAATGAATTTCAATGCATGAACTCTAAATATAAGAAAATCATTGCTAATGTGAAAATAGAAAAGGAAGCTTTGACAAATGCTAAGCTAGAACTAGAGAAGAAATTAGAAGAAGCAAACTTAGGAATAAATGAGTTGAATAAAAAGAATACAAATTTGCAAAACTCATTTTCTAGGTTCTACATAGGTCAACAAAAAATTGGATCGCATGCTTGAGACCCAAAGAGCTTTCTTTGACAAAGATGGATTAAGATATAATGCAAATAAAAAGGAAACTCATCTTAAGAATTTTCTTGTGAACAAAAATTCTATGCATAATACATTACTCACATGCTCACTTTGCAATAGAATAGGACACTCATCACAAGCATGCACTTATAGAAAAACTACCTTTAGAGGAAAAGTAGTTAGGAAGATATGGATCTCAAAGCATGCTATAAATAATGATGAATTAAGTTTGAGATGGATCCTTAAAGGATCAAAAATTGTTTACACTAACCTTCAAGGACCCAAGAAAATTTGGGTACCAAAGCATGCTTGAAATTGTTTGGTGTAGGAGTGTTAGAGCATGGAGTTACAAAGAAACAATAGAGTTCAAATACTCTACACACCTCCATAGAGTTTGCTTGTATCAATGAGAAAAAGGAAAAGTTTGAGAATCCACCCTTGGCAAGGTCACAACAATTCTTTGAAGAATGACTAAAGGTAGACTCTACAAATCAAGGCAAAGCATTCTCAAGCAAAGGAGTTTTGTAAGCTTAAATTCTATCTCTTCAAAACTCATATTTGCTAAAATTATTTGTATGATTTAATGAGGCATTTTGTTGATGATCTTTGATGCATGAATGAATGAAAAGTATGATTAATAATTTTAAAATGATCTTGTGTGTTCTTGAGCAAGTTTGCAATGTGTTGATAATATATTCTCTTGCTCTAAAATGTCAAATATGTCATGTATGCAAAATGCCATGTCATGAGCATCAATGAGAAATATGCATGTGAAAATTATGGCATAATGTTCACATATGTGGTGATTTGATGATATGTGCTTAAAATCTATGTGAACATGTTTGTTTTGACATATTTGTGTTTTCCAATGTCATAGTTTTGCCAACATATGCATAGATTTCAAAATGACTCTTTTTGAGACCAAAAATGTGTTTTACGGTGAAAATTGTTCCAAAATTGCAAAATCTATTGTTAAATGGTTTTTCATTCATATTTTTCATTTATATAAGTCCAAAATCATGTTACATAAATGTTTAAACTTTTACTTGGACTTAAAATACTCAAAAACGAAGTTTTGGCACCTCAAAAGTTGAATTTTCTGTTAAAATTCTGCAAAAATTGAATGAATGATTGATCGATCCCTCCACATGCAAGATCGAACCCTTTTGGCAAAATGCAAAAAATTGCATTATGGAAATAAGGGATCGATCCCCCTCCTCTAGGGATCGATCCCCCCAAGGCCAAAAGCCTTCCTTGCATATTTTAAACCAAAATTTGGGAGGATCTTTTGTTATTTTCACAATTTCTTTCGTTTAAGCTTAAAATTCATTGGCTTAGTCTCGTTTTGATGATCCTTTCAATATGAAAAATCATTTTTCATTGGTATCATGCCTCAACTTCAACAATTGGTATTGTTTTCAACAACCAATATCATTTTCATTGAGTTCACAAGTTCAAAATCATTTTTCCTGTTAAAAACACTCATGATTTGCATAAATCATGAAATAATCTTGAATTACTTTCAATGAATGCTTAAACATTATTTTAAGAATTATTCCAATGATTTGTGTATATATTTGAGAATTTGATGAACTAGTTATTGATAAACATATAAATTTCTTTTGTTCATTTTAGTCAAGCATGCTTAAGAGGACTTCATCTCATAACTTGACTCACATATTTCCATTAGGCATCATGATATATTTTTGGTGGAATATAAATAATTAAAGGTTAATATATATATATATATATATATTATATATATATATATATGCTTGAATGATAAAATGATCATAACTTGACCTTAATGATAAAATTCAAACATGACTTAGGTGAATGAAATACATGAAATACAAAAAGCTTTACCTAAAGTCATAATTATCCTTGGCCTACAATTTGTGTTGATAAATGGATCTTAAATGTTCAAATGCATGAAAATTTATCATCCATGAACTTAAATTTTTCTTATGGCCAAATTTTTAAAGAACTTAGGATTTAAATGACAACATCAACATTCAAGAATAAATGCAAACTTGAAGAAATACACCTTGATTGATATCCATGCATTGAATCTTGATTGTTTTGATGTTGAACTTGCATGTTTGCTTAAGTTGAATCAATGATCATGTCTATGTGTGACGTCCCCGTCACTTCATCTTATCACTTATCTTTTTCCTTCTTTATTTAGATTTAGTTCGTGCAGTGTCATTCTCTTCTTATCCTTAAGCTAATTATTTAATAGCTTATAAGATTTTTACTCAATTACCATAAACATAAAAATGATATATATACATATCATTCCATTTTCCACAGGATCTCATACATCATCTTATCTTACATCCCCGATATCCTATATACACAATTTCCTACTTGTACTGTACCGTAGCTGAATTAAACTTTACTATACATAAACACGTGAGTATACCTTCTATACTAACTGGGAAGCGTATCGAGAAGGTACACTTCGATTCTTCAAAAACAAGCTCCTCTAGTCGGAGCGGATTTCACTTCAGGTAATCTGTAGGAAAAATGGTCGTAAAAGGGTGAGTTTACGCTCAGTAAGAAAAGTATGTAAAAGAGCGTACTATGCCTCTATATGCATTTTTCCTACTTGGCTCTATAATGTCATGTAAAGCATTATAAAGCATGCATTATAAACATCTTTCATGCATCGTTTGTAACCATGCATATTTATTTCAAATGACATAGCAATTATACTTTGTATGCTTCCGTTAAAATATAGCATACAAATAAAACATGCATCATACTTCTTTCTTTAAAACATCATACTTCATACATACTTTAAAACATACATCATACAGTTCTTCATACTTACATCTTGTACTTTGAATAGATGGAGACTATGTACAATGTTTAAGCGATTGAGTCTTCATATGAACCGTTCATTCCCATTCATATGACTCGTATGACTCTAATCATGCATTAGTACATTGGTATACCATGTAGAGGTCAGGGATTCTCTCCTGCCTTAATAATACCATAGTGAGCACTAGTCAGGTGTCACTTATGGTCTTGAGGACCGGACTAGGGCTCCTCACTTAACATACATATTACTGAGGACTTGATCAGAGTCTCTCAGCCATCAGAAATGCATAATCATTACGCAGTCCATAGCCTCAAAACATTTATAATATACTTTTCAGAAAACACCTTTGTGTTTACATTGAATAAGCTTTGAAACATCTTTTCATACATGGCAGTCGACTGGTCTTATATGGCAGTCGACTGCTGCTTCATAATTCTTTTTATCGAAATTAATTTCATTTAAAATTTCGATAATTTCATCTTTGAAAATACATGGGGGCAGTCGACTGGTCCATATAGCAGTCGACTGGTTTTCAAACAGAATGCTTCTTAAGAAATAGCAGTCGACTGGTCCATATAGCAGTCGACTGGTTTTTGAAACAGAATGCACCTTGGAAAATAGCAGTCGACTGTCCCATATAGCAGTCGACTGGTTTGAAACAGAATGCTTCTGGGAAAATAGCAGTCGACTGGCTTACATAACAGTCGACTGGTTTGCTTTGGGTTTCGGAAAACGACGTTTTTGTTGTCTCTAGGCAGTCGGCTGCTACTTAAGGCAGTCGGCTGCTCCTAACCTAATTGGTACTAGGAGACAAGTCCGAAATTGCATCTTTTCCTACTCAAAACAACTAGTACATCTCTCCAAAGCATGTAAAATCATCATAAAACATGCGGACATAGCCGCCTTACGTCCGTTACATAAATTCCTTACCTTGATTCCTTCGGAAACGCGAAATCACTTGGCGCGTAACCCTAGCTTTTCCACTTCTTTAACCTGAAATCATCACATCAATTTAAACCTCTAACTTATCATCATACACATAATATACTGACTCAAAACAACCCCAAATCATGCACGAAATTGCAAGAATCCTCTTCTTATCTTACCTTCACTAGAGATCAAAATTTTAATTGTTGAGATCTCTTCCAATACTTGAAATCAATCCACCAAACTTTGGATATCACCTAGTCTAACGACAAGGATTATTTTTCGTTAAATGAACTTAGTGAATTGGTGAGGGAGTAAGGTGGTTTAGCAAGGAGCATGGAATGGAAAACTTGGAAAATTGGAGATGGAACGAGAGGGATGGGGCTGGCAAGGGCTGACGTTGGTGATGGCTGGTGAGGGTGATGAGTCATGCAAAGGCATTAAATGCATGCTCATCTCATCCTTTATCTCAGCCACTAGCATCCCTTTGATTCAAGACTATTGACCATCAATTAATTCCTCTTCCTCATGACTCATCCATTTAATCTCCAATCAAAATTCTGAATTTAATTCTTTTCTCATACCTTAATTAAATTTCTGATATCAACATGCTTCATTTGACTTATTGACATTCAACTTTATTATTTCTTCTATATTCCATTCATCATGCATACATTATTCATACCTCAATTACACATCAATCTTCATATTCATTTAATCATATTAACTTAGAATACTTTACAAACATGGAGGAATTACATGAAATTTAGGGATCTCACACTATGAGATGAAAATATTAGTTTTTCATGAAATTATACTTGACTTCACTCATAGATTGAAAATCTTAATGATAAAACACATTTTAGCTTGATAATATTGATTCATTTAGGTAAAGCCATTTTAGTTAAAATAACATATACCCTCTAGAATCTTAAATGATGAAAACTATTAGGGATATGGCTATTAAATGATTAATAGGAAAATCTTAAACCTTTCCTTGCTCATAATTGGTTAAGATCTTGAATGGAAAATTGAGCATATGATTCTTTAGTCTTATGGAAGAAAATGTGTGCAATTGAATGACATGAACCTTTAAATCTTCCATATAATTAAATTTGTGCATATGAATATGGATTAATACTTTATGATAGTATGCTAATGTCTAATTAATCCATATACATTATTGATGGTGTGTGTGATTGTGCTTTTGCATGTTTAACTTGATTATTCTCTTAAATGAACACATCACACATAACAATTAACATCATGCAAAATGGCTAAGTCAACCATTGGTAATAATTGGTATGATCTTTAAATTGACAATTCTTCTCATGCTCTTTAGATTGAAATGACAAATAGGGAAGAATTAATATAAGACACTTTTGCGCTAGAATTTGTGCTTAATTGATGTATGATTTAATTCTATACATTCTTTCTTGAAAATGATTTATGAGCTCATGCATATGATATGTCATCTAATTTCAGCTCATAATCATGATGTATTGCCATGCACCTTAGTTGAACCTTAGAGAACAATTGATCTACTTAGGTGCTTGATAAGATTGAAATGAGCAAGTTATAGAATTTAGTAGAAAATTTATAAACAACTTGCTTAATTGCTTACCAATTGGGAACTTCTAGCACAATTATTTATAAACAATTGGTATAGAATCTTCGCAATGTCCTTTGCATGCACAAACATTTCATACCCTTTATGGACATTGACTTATTTATTTGAGCTATGAGTCCCATTTACTAACATATTTCTTGGTAGATGGAGCATATTTATCTGTTCTCACATAGCCATAATTTTAGGGGGAGCATAATTTTTATTTTTCTTTCTTTTTTCTATGACAAAAAGAGGGAGAAATAATGGGGTTTGAAAACTTCTTTTGAGAACCATGCTTATATTAAGGGGGAGCTTTACAAAATCATGCTTTATTTAAGGAGGAGTATTTCTTTACAGAATTTTCAAAGTAAATTTACCTTAAGTTTTGTCATATCAAAAAGTGGGAGATTGTTAGCTTTAAATTGACATGTATTTTGAAATGACAAAAACTTAAGTAATATTAAGTGTTTAACTGTATAATGTAAATTTGCTTTACCAATCATATGATTTTCTCAAACCACTTTAAGTCTACATATCAAAGTTTAGGACCATGATTTAATTGCATATTCTTATTGGTCTTCACATTTTACAAAATGATTTTGAATATCTTCAATAAGTAATTTTCTCAAGAGCATATTGAACACAACTTTAGAAAATTACTTAACAAGTTTTTTTTACACTAAGTCTTTAGTTGAGAAAGTCAAGAAAAACTCCCACAAAATTCTAAAATGTTTTGGGATGAATTAAAATCAAAGTCCACATCATTTCTAACCCAAATTAGCCCCAGAAAAGTGAAGGAAAAGCATGAGGGATTGATCTGAATGGCAGAATGCTCCCAGGAAGCAAAATCAAACAAAAAGGAAGTATGGGATCGTTCCCTTCATGGCAGAATACCTTGGAAGCTTGCAAAGAAGCATATGATCAATCCACTAGGTCAAAGGATCTATCCCCTACCTCAAAAATGCACTCCAATAGCTAGTTTTTGTGAGATACAACGGCTACATTCAGTTTTGGCTCCTACCAACATTCAGAAACCATCTAAGGGACTATAAATAAAGGCTTGGAAGCTCAAGGAAGTAAGAGGAACAGCTGAGCAACATTTTTCTTCATCTTCTTCATCTTCCTCAAGCCTATCAAAATCACAAGTGCTACAAAGTCTTTATTTCCTATCATACTCATCATTTTTTTATAGCATAGCACAAATATTGTATAGGATTTCCCTTGTGCTTAATCATTGTAATCACTTGCCTACCTAGAGGCCTTTCTTTGATTACATTCCTTGTAAACTCATTCACACCTTGTAAAGGGGAGGTTTCTCTTAAGCCTTAGAAAAAGAGGGAGGTTTCTTTTTAGCGTTAGAAAAAGAGGGAGGTTTCTCTTGAGCCTAGAAAAAGAGGGAAGTTAGTCTTAAGCCTACAAAAAGAGGGATTGTAATACAAATTCAAGTAAGTGGATTTAGGGAAAATCCTTGGGAGTGTCTCAAGGTAGAGAACGTAAGCAAGGTTGTCGAATCTCTATAAATCGATTGTGTACATATCTCTTTCCCTACTCTATTTACTTATTTGCATTTATATTGTGATTGTTGAATTGAATTTATATTGCATACTTGAGTAGCCTAAAGCACTTAGAAAACTTCAACATAGGGTAGAGAATTTAGAAGAATCGAAAAATGAACCTAAGAGTACCACAAAGTCGATTCACCCCCCTCTCAGTTTAGCCTATAGAGCCAACATGTAATATACAAATTACAAGCAAAAAAATATGAAATATGCATTTGTTGTCTTTTTCATAAACATAATAATTTATATTATAAAGTTTCA
Source organism: Heritiera littoralis (assembly GCA_031772115.1). NCBI lineage: Eukaryota > Viridiplantae > Streptophyta > Magnoliopsida > Malvales > Malvaceae > Heritiera > Heritiera littoralis. Next base: position 482,760 of record JAPDPK010000230.1, read on the forward strand.
AAAAATATATATTATCAATGAATTTGTTGTTTAATTAATATATTTTTGTACATTGCATGGTTTTAAAACTAGTTATTAGTTATTTATCAACTGCTCTTTTCTATTTTATGCCTCTTTTTGTGGTTACAGCTAGTCCTCGAAAATACATGGACATAAAGTGGCATAAAAGAATAAGGATGGAAAACAAGATAGATATACCGTGGCAATCAATAACCCAAATAATGCTAATTAATAATTTGAATGACTTAAATTAGATATTACTTTATTCTTTTTATATGGTACTAATTTCCATTAAACAAAAGAAAGAAAATATTAAAATTTATATCGTTATGAACTAAGGAACATCAGCATATCTCTCTAAACAAACATAATGACCAATGATAATATAGGATTAGGCGGATGATGACGTAGCCATTGTCGAAACGAATCTGCCTACCTTGTTTCCTTGTTATTGACTTACACGTTCCACTTTCCTTTATTCTGATGACGTACTACAAGAACAGTGGTGCACCTTGGAAAACACTGCAGCAAAGAGGGGCCAAAACCGCTGCAAATAGCTGTATTAATTAGGCAATGCGCAGGTAGCAGGAAAACCCGTAAAGGAGCTTGCGACACTATGACAGGTCGGCACTAGTAGCAGCAACTAGGCTGGCGTGGGGCTGTTCAGGACTAGTGGCTCTGTTCCTTGCTGTTATGGGCACCCGGGAGAACCACCGACAGCGGACGTGGCAGCTTAGCGTGGTGGCTGCAGGGCAAAAAAAATGTAGAGAGGTTAGGCGGCGGACAACAGCAGGTGGTGCGGCAACAGCGGCTAGCAGGCGATGAAGATGGTGTCGGAGCAGCCGTGCAGTTCGGAAAACAGGGCAGTATCACCGGATGCAACAGAGCAGCAGGGATGCAGAAAGTGGCCACGGAAACGCAGGGTAGCGAAAGGAGTGAACGGTGCGTAGAGACAGTGACGCAACGGGCAGGATTGGTCCGGGAAAACAAAGGCGTAGATGGTGATGATTAATAGAGACAGAGGTGGGGCAATGGTAGAGGAACGATGAAGGTGTGTTGGTCAGAAGATCAGGTTTGCAAAGCAAGGAAAGAAGACAATGGGGAGCTAAGAAGAATGCAAGGACAGTGAAGAAAGCCGAGAACGAAGACGTAGAAAGACAACAAAGGCGTGGGTAGACGCGAGGTTGAGTTGAAGAAGATATGGACAGTGGCTTTTTGGTGAAGACGCAGTGAAGATGATGGATAGTGAGCAGTGAGGGGACCGTTCTCCTCTGGCAAGGTTTGGGTGTTTAGATGATAAAAATAGTGAAAGAGGCTCCCTTAGGTTTTTTTTTCTCTCCCGTGTATTTTTTTTGTCTTTTTTCCTTTTTTTTTAGCAAGAAAAACCATAATCTTAATGTATTGACCCCTTTTAACTTTTTTTATTTTTTATTTTTTTTGGACAATGAATTTTTAGATTTAATTTCACCCAATTTATTTCCTTCGTTTTGTTCATTGATTTAATGGCAGATTATTCTTTTTCTTTTTAGGCAACAAATTTCTTTTATTTTTGGCAACAATATCAACTTTAGTCAACTCTTGAAGGTGTGAATTTTGCATATGCTTCACATGAGATTTTCAAATTTGAAAATTTTTAATTTTAGAGTTTGCATGAGATGCATGGGGTTCCAACTTAAGATTTGACCAAAATTGACTTGTTTCTTTTTATCATTTTTTATTTTTTTATTTTTTTAATTAAAAAAATTTGTTCGGACAAAATTAGGTATCTACATGCATGAAAGAAGTCTTGACCTTATACTGTACATGAGTAAGAGATGTATATGAAGAAGTGTCATGATTTATATATTACATGTGATTATGTTTCTCTACATTGAAAGTGGCATAATTTGATACAGTACAGAGTGTACTTACTAGATGAAAAGTGATATGATTTAATATTGTGTCTGAACATAAACTTCATATAAGATATGATATGATATGATATGATATGATATGATATGATATGAGATTGATATGAGTGCAAACTAATACCACATGATGTTGGAATTATGTATTCATTATTGTATGGCATATTATGGAATAATGACAAGAAGATTGAAAATGGTTGATTGATTATGATCAAACGTTAATGTGATAGATAGGTATCGGGACGAGTATAATGAGGTATTTCGAAGAGACCCTTTTCCATTGATAACTTAAGCCCTTACACACTAAGAAACCTTTATGACATGATTTGAGCTGTTTGATAAATGATTACAGAGTGAATATGACATGAGAATCTTTACTTAAAGGTTTCATGCATTTGTATTAGGACAGTATAAGTCTAATTCTGCACTTATATAAATGACTTACTGAGCTGTGGATTTGCTTACCCCCTTAATTTCACCTCTTTTCAGACTATTTAAGTTAAACTCCACCATGAGGGCTTTTGAGTGGGACTTCAGAGACGGTATCTAGGCTTGGTACTGGCCCTTGTTCTCCGAACCTACTTGGTTGCTTTTGAGGTATACAGTCTTTCGTATATGCTTTCATTTTCAGGCAATTTTTGCACAGTACTATAGGATAGGATGTAAACTAAGATAATGAGTAGTTGATGTAATATTATGATATTAGATGATGTGTATGTGATGATTAGTTGTGAATACTAGGACTGTTGAGATGACACATATTTGGTGAATATTGTGGGATTGTGGGAAATTTTGTTCTGTGGCCTTGTGATGAATTGCAAGTAATTAACTGGGGAAACCTCAAAATATAAAGGGGGATATTTTCAATCTATTTTTAAGAAATAGTAAGTTATAGACTATAAATGATCTTTCCCTACTTTAGAGAGTAATTTAAATCATAGTTGAATTAAAGAATGAATGAAAATGGTTTAGTGACTGCACTGACACCGAATACAAACTGTAAAATGAAAAGGAAAAATTTAGTTTGCAAATTTACTAAGTGGACTAAATGCAAGGGTCAAATGAATGTCACGACTTTCGGGTCGTGACACATATATATTAAAACTTTAAAGGTTCATTTTAAATAACCTAATATATGTTTGTTTATATTGTTATCAGTTTATTTTTTTTAATGTAATATTTTCTTATTTGTTACTTATGCTTATGATATTATTATATTAGATAAACTTTAAAATTAAAATATCTAATTTTTTATATAAAATTGTGTTCAAGATTAATGATGCAGGGATACCATTACTTGAAACAAATATCTCCAATCAGAGATCAATGGAGGTTGAAGGTTCGTATTATAAGAATATGGGATGCTATTAACTTCAAGACTGGATCCTTGATCGGTTTAGGAATGGTTGTTTTAAATGAACATGTTTTGTCTCTAACTTTTCATTACTGCAAAGTTTATTCCTCTTCCCTTTTTAATTGTTGTATTAATATTGGCATGTATATCCATGATACATATGTTCGAAATTTGCTATACATGGTTTTTCAAATTTCTTCTTTCATATATATGATTTTTATTCTTCTTAATAATTTACATATATGATTTTTATCCTTTTTAATAATTTACTGAGTGGTCAATTGTATGGCATATTCCCTAACAATAGCAGATGTCACCATAGTTGATTTCTTCTTAGCACAATGGTGAAGAGTCTATAAGCTGGGAATCATTTTTAGACTAATTATTTATCTGATATGCTGATTTTGCTAGTAGTTTAGTGAACCTTTTGTTTCGTTGATTTTTAAACAATTTATTGAACCTTTAATTCTGTTATCTGTTTGTTCCTGAAAACTTTACTGGCTGTTTTAAACTTTAGTTGTTGAATTTACCATTCTATTTAACTAATATAAGTGAATATCTATAAAAAATAGTTTCTAATATGCCATAGTACTAATGCTACAGTGAGATTCTTCCATAACTAATTTGTAGGAATAGTTAGTATTAGTATTAGCAGCAAGCTAGCTATTTAATTTATTCTTTTTTTTATTTTAGTCTTGCACCTTCCAGTAGGGATGATACAAAGAAAATAAACAGTAAGAAGCTTCCATAGATAATTTCCACTTGTAATTAGTATTAGTATTAGTATTGGAAACTGAAACAAATATTATCTTAAATAAGAAACCCGAATATATATATATATATATATATATATATCGAACTTTATATTTTATATAAATATACCTTAAAACAATCTTGAAAGTATGATAATATTTTATATAAATATACCTTAAAGCATTTTAGATTGTTAGCATAAAACAAAAAGGTAAATATAGAAAGTATGATAATGCAATCACATGATGAGAACGCTTATTAGAAAAATATATGCAGACATATAAGGGGGGCAACTTGCCAATGGGTGGAAAGCAAGAGCCGAACAACATTTTTAAATACATGCCTCATCTAATTTTAATCCACATTAGTCAACATATATGCACAAGATTATAGGCTAAAAGATATATATATATATATACATATATATGTGTGTGTGTGTGTGGTGTGTGTTTCGAATTTTTTGTCTCTATGGATTGTGGTTTGTGATGTCTTTAACTATATACTATGTTTTGGTGTTGTTTGTTCAAATGGTTAAGAAAAAATGGAATGAATTTTACTTATGAATGTTAGGTGTTCGACATATTACCTAAATGATTCTTCTGCATCTTTTGTGTCGATATATCTTTATATTGTTGATGTATAAGTCATTATGATCTATAAAATTATTATAATTTTTAAAAAATATATAATTTTGTATTATTTTTCTAATTAATTTACACATGTCAGGGTGATCACATGCATGCTATGCTGTTCAGAAATTTGGTTCCCAAATTCAGACCTCTTTTAAAAGAAGGATCAATCTATTCTATCAGGAATGTGCAAGTTCGCCCTTATACAGGAACATATAAGGTTGTGCGAGAAATTTCATGTTTATTTTTTCATGCATGACTGTTGTTGATGAGATTACTCAAGATGATCATGTTATTGGAAAATACAAATTTGAGTTTGTTAAGTTCAACGACATTTCAAAGTAGCCAAAAGACAACAAACTTTTGATAGTTAATCATAATTTAATAGTCAATATTTTTATATTTATTCATTTATTTATAATATTTTTATGCATCATATTTTAAATGCAAGAAAAAGTTATATAAATAAATAAATAAATATAACTCTATTTATTTGTTTGTTTCAGATGTTGGAAGATTAAAGAGCATAAATCTAATTAATGATCAAATCTTGAACAAGTTAGGCGAAAACAAAGTATATTACAACTTCAAGATGAAAGGTTTGTTTTTTTTATCTTTATTACTATTATATTTTAAGTTCTTTACTTTCATAATGCAATTTATATTACATATTCTTTTTAATTTTTAATAAGATTTGTTTTTAGTGGTCAAATATTAGAGATTGCCATCTGGGTTGACATTATTAATCAGATTAATGACTATGATTTGAGCTCAATGGAAACTTTGCCTGTGTTGGTTGTTACTTCTACTTCAATAAAAAAATTTGGAGGTATTTTAACATGCTTTGATATTACTATTTTCTTAATTTTTTAAAATTATATAAATATTATTATTTAATTTTGTAGATATTTATACTTTATCTTCAACAAGTGGAACAAAAATTTACATCAATCTGGATATTCCAGAAGTTTCATTAATTTTACAAAGGTATGTTAACTTAAACAATTTTATCTAAAATATTTGTGTATCATAAATTAATATTTATTCTATTATTTTCTGTATTTAGTTTATCTAAAGGAGATTCTGGTATAAAACTTCATCTCACACCACATAAAATAGTACCATCAGATGAAGTTTCAATGTTTATCAATAGGAAACCTTTGTCAGAGATTAAAGTATTGGTCACAAACTCACAGTTCAAGGTATTAGATTAATATATATTTTTCAATGATAAAATATATAGTAACATAATTTTAAAATACAATCAATTTGGATTGTATATTGCTATTGATTATTTTTGAATTTGTGTTTTATATATAGGAAAAATCTTACACCAGTAAAGTAACTATCATAAAAGTTGATACAACTTTTGGTTGGTATTATATCTCATGTGAGTGCAAAAAAAGCTGACAGAAGTTGATGGAAAATTTCATTGTTCTTCCTGTAATATTGATGTCCCTAATCCAACTCTAAAGTAAGTTATAATTATGTCTACTATATTTAAAATATCAAACAGAAATTATTTCATGATGACAATATATGCATTATATAATTTTAATATATATAATTCAATTGTAGCTTTTTTTATACATTATAGGTACAAGTTAAATGTTGAGGCTTTTGATGATTCTGGAAAAGCGATATTTGTACTTTTCAACACTGAAGCCAAGAAATTAGTCAATAAAGATGTGGACAATCTTTATGAACTTTCTCTCAAGGTATTCATTAGCTAACAATTATTTTAATGTTTTTCAATATTCAGTATAATTTAGTGATATGTTTATGTTCATGATTTAGGAAAATGGTGATTATAAAATTCAAAAGATATTTGAAGATCTAAGAGGTCAAATTTTTGTGTTCGAAACAAAAGCGACAAATTACAACATTCAGACAGGAAGTACTAAACTTACCGTGTCTAAAGTATATCATTTTAATCCTAAACTTGAATGTCAACAATTATTGGAACATGTATGTATAATCTTATGTAACATACATATATTTGTTATATTTTCATATAATATACGTTATAACTGAAACTTAATTTAATCAATTTGTAGATTAGTGTCTTATCCATGTCTTCTGTTCCATTTATGCAATCCATTGCATCATCAAATACAGTGACAAATCATGTGCAAGAATCATTTGCTACCTCTTCAGCTAAACAAGAAATCATTGAAGAATCTCCATTCAAAAAAATTTGTACACGAGATTGATTTTAAAACGGAGAAATTTTTAATTACTTTGAATCAAAGACATGTTAAAATTTCTTTATATACTATTTTCATTGAATAAATTATAATATAAGGTTGTTTTAATTTTTACAAAATTTACATAATTATATCTAATTTATAAATTTTTTATATTATTGTATTGTCATATAAAAATTACACATGTTGTCTTTTTCATTGATATAATAATTTTTATTTTAAAGTTTGAAAAAAATATATTATTAATAAATTTATTGTTTGATTAATTTATTTCCGTGCATCACACGAGTTTAAAACTAGTATATATATAAAAGCCAAAGTAGTTGAGTTAGAGTAAAACATCCTATGTGGATGGATTATATGATCGACACGTATAATTTAAGTTATTAAAATAATAATTATAATTTTTAAAGTTTTTTAAACATAAAAATCTCTTCCTATATATATATATATATATATATATATATATATATATATATATATATCTCAAAATACAAAATAAATTATTTTCAATAACAAAACATCTATATTCATTGACAATATAACATCTATATCTACACTTTTTATCATATTTAATATATATACACTATGATAATCGAGAATTTTTCTATTTTTGGTATTAAATATCTAGAAATGTAATTTTTATGCAAATAAATAAGCGAAAGTAAATAAATAAATTTATTTGTGAGATGGGAAAATTGTTGGAATTCCTGAATCTGATGAAGTGATGAAGTTGAAGAAATTATTTTGAATAATTTTTGGATATTAAGAGATTCAAATATTAAAGAGATGAAAATGAGTATATTTATTTTGGATAATAAGAAATTCAAAATTTAAGAAATAAAAATGTGGATATATGTATTATTATTAATAATTAATAATTATATTTATAAATATTCATTTATAAATATAATTAAAAAAAAGGAAAAGAGAAAAAGAGCGGGAATCGGGATACCCGATCCCCCCCCCATTTTCCCTCCTCTATTACAAGCAGAGGAGAGGCTCTAAGGAAATGTTGACCACCATCGGCAGTGAGAAGAGAGAGGAGGGGAGGAGACGACGGCGGCGATGTCACGACCCGAAGACTGCGACTTTCACTTGATTCTTATACTTTTTTTAGTCTACAATTTATGGACTAAATTTTTCTTTTACATTTTAAGGTTTGTATTCGGTGTCAATGTAGTTACTATACTATCTAGGTGACCTATAGTCATTACATTTAAATATTAAACTAACACGGAAACGGTTCTTAGTTACATCTCGACTTATTAAACAAAATGTGTACTATGCATCAATTAAAGTCATACATGTAAACAAGTATTTTATAAGTTCCATATACCTCAGAAAACTAGTACCAAGTCCATACATCGTCTCCGATGCCCACTTAGCAGCTCACACGGCAGATGTTAACTTCAATAATCTGAAAGAGATGAAATTTAATGGGGTGAGCAAAACCACGGCTCAGTAAGATACTAATATAAATACAAAAGTAGGATTATACTGTCTTAATCTACAATGCTTTAAACTTGCAAGTTTGCAATTACAGTTAATCCTTTCTCATCGATAACATATCATTATCTCATTTCTTGTCATATGTCTATCACTTATACTTTTAAAATCATCATCATAATCACTTTTTCAGTCTTCTCGTCCTTACACTATAGTGCATCGCACAACAATCTGTCGTATCCAAATTGAATGTCATATACTATTAGTCTATATTTTCCTCTATCTCAGAGTACATCATGTCCAATTGAAGCACCATATCGATTCACTTTATGTTTCATAACCATACTCCTGTAATCTATCATCTCATATCACTTTCCTTATAGAGAAATCATGATCACCATAGTGTAAGTTCACAATTCTCTTCATATCAATCATATGTTCATGTATCATATCATGTCATCGTCTAGATGAGTTATCATTAATGTCGAGTCATGACATTTCTCATGAAACTCATGTACAAAGCATATTATCATGTCAGGGTTTGATATGCAATTTATGTAATTTTACTGTATAAACCGCTATCATCTCTAATCCTATCATATGTACTTTAGAACATGCTCCACGTATGAATTTTCAATTCATTCAAGTCTACCTTTACGGCATGATAAAAACATGTTCAATTTCAAATCATGTATTCGTTTTTAGAGCATGTCTAAAATATGTGCGGTTTTAAAACATTTTTCATATACTATAAATCATATCAGGTTTAGAGTTCATATCAAATCAATCTATACTCTAAACCGCATGTCATTTCAAATTCGACACAAAATCGTATATAAATCATGTAAGTGTCGAAATCATTTATCATATACTTTTAAAACATATACTATAAATCATATCAGGTCTAGAGTTCATATCAAATCAAACTATACACTAAACCGCATATCATGCCATGTTCGACACAAAATCACATATAAATCATATAAGTGTCGAAATCATATCTCATGGACTTTTAAAACATGTTTAAAACATGTACTGTTTCAAAACATATTTCATTTCAAATTTGTTTCATGTACAGTATAAATCATGTCAAGTCTAGAGTTCATATCAATAAAATCATACTCTAGGCTTCATATCATATCGGTTAGAGACTAGGCTAGATCCCTATCATCTCTCTATCAATAAAGACTTAAATCATTGTAGCTAGCAGTGAAAATCATGTCATCGTCCCCTGGAAACCAACTAGGGTGCTATCTATGGCCATAGACCTCATCTCTCTCAACCCCACTGATCAGGCGTGACTGAGACCTGTCCACGACTATTGTCGGACAAGCTTCTCTTTGCCTAATAAGCAAAGCTCCAATTAGGCGATTTCCACTATGCTTTATTGAATTTACTTCTTTTAGGGTGCCTACAGTCTTATAAAACATTTAAATCTTTATCCTTTCTTGTCAAAATCATGTAAAGCATATGGCAAAATTCTTTAAGAGATTTCATGTATAAAAATATTTATATACCATATACTTTCTTTTTTTATGACAAATCTATATTTTATAGCATTCATATAAATGTTATTATAACATCATAAGTTGTAACCAGGCATGCTATAAAACCATTTCAGTATGTAATTTCGGTGATATTTTCAAGTGTCAATATAAGACAATATTTTCATTTAATGTAGTGAAGCAATTCATTTAAATGTATCATCATCAATTGTTTGATGTCGAAACTTTCTCTCTGTCATATCAATAAATCTATAATTAAATCATTCAATATTCATTTCATTCGAAATCAATCACTCAGTATTCAATTCATTCGGAAATTGAATCACTGGGTATTCAGACCATTCGGTATTCAATATCCTTTCTTTATCGTCATCGATTATAATAATCATTTATACATCTCATCATCAATATTAGGATCGCATCATTAATATGAATCCTCTAAGTTTCTATGAGCATTTAAACATCATGTTTCTAAATAGTCATCAAGGTACCGAAATTATGCAAATAATTATATCATCATTCAATATCTATTCCAGAGTTGACATCAAGGATAACAGAATCACAAAATCGATAGTCACTTATCAAATCCATCTATGATTTGATCTATTGATACATGTTCATCATTTCCGAATTAAGATTCAATTTCGTTTACTATCACAAAATCATATCTAAATCCTCATATAAATTTTCATGTGGGCTTTTATGATTTAATCCGAACTTATGCAATTGTCGATCTTATTATTCGAGATCTATTCTAAGGTTATAAACACAATCATCTCCATTTCGATCTCTCGAATTTGTCCATATTATCACGTTCGGAATTATTTCAAAATCAAGAAGCTGAACTCGGTAAATTCTGGAAATCATTACTCTGTTAATAGCTTCACAATCAAATCATTTAACCATCAATTTTCAACTATGATCTTCTCTTCAAGGCAATATCGTATAATCATCATTACTTCCATCAATACTCCAACTATCGATATTCCACCTCAATTTCTGCTCGATAGTCAACTTGTAATATTAAAATAACTCGAATTATCGATTCTATAAGATTCACAACAAAATTTCTCACGTTATTGTGCTCATCCATTAACCTTTTCAACTATTTAAAAATCCATTTTTTTGACACAATAAGATCCTTTCAAGCTTATCTTCGATAATTCTTTCAAGATTCCATTTAGATGAGAACTTAATATTTTTCCTTTAACATTCTCGTGGGAATTTCGACAGTATAACGGCTTAATTTCCTCTAAACCTCCTGCAAGGAAACACAATTTATAATTGCAGCCGTTGATTCTCACCAATTTTTACCTCTTACTAAGACCCCCACCATCAATTGTGGGTCCTCTTAGCATTTTTAACATCAATTAAATCAATTCATCATATATAAAAAAATCATAATTCCATTAAAATCATTCCATCAGAGCATTATATAAGATCATAAATCCCACATACAATATAATGCTACTAATGCTATATAAAAGTATCTTACCTATTCGCCAAGCTTAGCGCACTTTCTGATTTTCGAGCCTTGTCGAACTCCACCATTCGTCGCATTTCCGTTTTACTACAATTTCAATATCAATGCACTACATCAATATAACCATAAATTATTCAATAAATACCATCAATTTATTTTCTATATTTTCCTTACCACATTTTTTTTCTTTTTCTTCTCTTTCTTTTTCCTTTCCTTCTTCTTCTTCTTCTTCCTTCTTTTCTTTCTCCTTTTCTTTTATTCTTTTTTTCCTTTCTTTCTTTTTTCTTTTCTTTTTCTTTTCTTTTCTAAACCGGGTCGGGTTGAGTCGGGTTAGGTCGGGGCTTGGCTTGGCCGGTTCAACCTTTGCTGGCCGGTTTGGTCATCGGCGGCCATCCATTCCGGCGGTTCGGCCACCCAACAGCTTGCCACGGTTGCAGGGACGCCGGATCCGGCCTTGGCTTCGCTCCATCACCGGCGACGGCGCCGGATCTGGTCCGTGGCTCTCGGCTCCTTTCCTTCCTCTTTTCTCCTTCGTCCGTCGGTTTCCCCTTCGCTGGTAGCTCCTCTCACCTTCCCTTGGTCCCTGCCGGTCTCGTGGGGGGAGTGGTAGTGTTCGGGTCGACTGGCACCGCTGATCTCTTCCTTTTCTTCTCGTTTTTCCTTCGACTTTCTCTTCTCCTGTTCTGCTTCTCTTCCGTTTGTTTTCCTTTCCCCGCGTCGGCGTCGACATTGGCTTCCTCTCCTCGGCTCTTCGGTGGTGTCGCTGCCTCTTCGCCTCTCTGTGCCATCGGCTTCTCCCTCACAGTTTTCTTCTGTTTTCTTTGGTTTGGAGACAGAAACGTGGCCCCGATCCCGTTTCTATCTTCATTTTATTTTTATTATTTTATTTTTATTTTTATTTTTTATTTTTATAATTATTTCTTTTATTTAATTATATATATAATTACTATACTCATATAATCATATTTGTAAAATTTTATCTATGATTATTGTATATATATATATATCTACACTTTAACTTTAAAATAATATATATTTTTCATATATATATATTTATTTATATACATAAATACATATGTATTTATTTTATGATAAAAATAGTATATATATCTATCTATCATATATATATATATATATATACTATATTTCATATATATATATTCATGTACATATGCAAATATGTAAAGCATATAAAATATATTTAAAAATGTATTTATATAATCAAATTATATAAATATATATAAATACTCACATTTGTATTTATTATAAATTTGGATTTCTCAATATCCAAATTAATTTTTCTCCTTCGTTTCTTATTTCAAATTTAATTTTCCTTTTTTTTTCTTCTTAATTTGAATTTCAATTTGTCCAAATTAAATTTTCTAGATACCTTATATTTAGTTAGAAAATTCTCGGTCTTCACATTCTCCCCACCTTAAGGAATTCGGTCCTCCGAATTTAACTTATATTAAAAGGTGGTACCATCCTGTATTCTTATCTTTCTTATCTTTTCAATCATCCTTTAAATGATATTGTCCGCGTACCTCCATCATTAGAATCACCTTTTATACCATTACATATCATTTTTCCACCATATATTTATACTCCCTAAAATTTCTTATCATCTTGGGAGTTATCACTTTCATATCTTTTCACATAATAGCTGTTTCACACCATTTATCATTCGTTTCTCTCATTTGGTGCCAATTCGATATAATTTGGTAACTATCGTTTACCGATTTAATCAGTAGTATGTAATTGTCCCAGTAGCCTTTAAATCTCGTGCATCCGCTCTCCCAACATATCTTCGAGCGTTTCCACATTACGCTCGAATTTTCATATCAGTATAGAGCGATACCGTCAATAAATTTGAAATCCCAAAGCCTTTTACTATTTTCCATAAACATTTGGCAATTCAAGATTCCATCACATGTAATGCTCACTAGAACTTCACATACATTCTCTCCATTTCATATTTATATTTCGACTAAGGCATTAGAGAAATCTAGAAGTTTGAAAATGGAACAGTGATTCAATTTGATCAATCAGTCTATAATCACTTCCAGGATATCATATTTCTTTTGGGTTTCGTATTATCTCACAACACTCACTGTCACATTGATAAATCAAGGCTGCACCTCATTGCAGACTTTACCGTTAATCATCTCTGGCCATAATGCAACATTTATCAATCATTTTCTCTCTATATCTCTTTTCATGTAGTATTCTTATTACATCTCGATGTGATAACCAAAGTGAAATCACTTTCAGTCTTAATTTCAAAAACTGCTTCATATTCGTGTTCCCTTATAACTCGAAATCATAGTTTTCAATTTCCAATAGTCGTCATAATTAAGGTGGGACTGTACTTTCAATCAAGCCATATACTTTTGTTCTATCATTTTCATTGGCAATTTCTTCACCCCTTTCAATCCTTTTTAGTTCACATATCGATCATATTCTATACAATCATTATATTATCTTCCAATATCAAGTGCCTCAATCAATCATTCTTGATCATTCATATCCTATTCCTTTAAGGTGATACACAATTCTTTTATACCGTATCGATGCCATTCATTAACGGCTTCCAGTCCGTTTCAATAAGCCATCGATTGGCATCTTAATGTCAAAATCCAGCCTATTTCAGTAGGCCATCGACTGGTATCACTCATACCAATAACTGACTAATCTTGGTATATATTGAAAATCAACAAGTTTACATGTAGACACTACACAGTACATGGGATGTAACACTGTTATGGTCTCAACTACACCGACACGTACTAGACAAACTGTGCTCTAATACCATTAAATCTGTCACGACTCGATGTAAGAGCCTCGCCCGTCTCATAGGCCGTCGGCGAGCATCCCCTTGGCGAGCTCACACTTCGCCTGCCCCAGGTTTACTCTTACAGGCTGGCTAGGCGATCACCAGCTCACCCGCCCCTCTCACAACGTATTGTCCGCTTTGGGGTGCGCCCACTGACCATCGCCCCTCACGGCTTTATTCCAAGGGACTTGAAGAACTCAAGCTAATTCCCTCGGACGCGTTCCATGAGACGCTCGAACCCTGGTATCCCATAGATACCCCGAGCCTTACACTCATGTTACCATTGAGACAACTTGTGTCAATGGTAACATGAGTGTAAGGCTCGAGGTATCTATGGGATACCAGGGTTCGAGCGTCTCATGGAACGCGTTCGAGGGAATTAGCTTGAGTTCTTCAAGTCCCTTGGAATAAAGCCGTGAGGGGCGATGGCCAGTGGGCGCACCCCAAAGCGGACAATACGTTGTGAGAGGGGCGGGCGAACTGGTGATCGCCTAGCCAGCCTATAAGAGTAAACCTGGGGTGGGCGAAGTGTGAGCTCGCCAAGGGGATGCTCGCTGGCGACCTATGAGACGGGCGAGGCTCTTACACCCGAAGACCGCGACTTTCACTTGATTCTTATACTTTTCTTAGTCTACAATTTATGGACTAAAATTTTCTTTTACATTTTAAGGTTTGTATTCGGTGTCAGTGTAGTTACTATACTATCTAGGTGACCTATAGTCATTACATTTAAATATTAAACTAACACGGAAACGGTTCTTAGTTACATCCCGACTTATTAAACAAAATGTGTAATGTGCATCAATTAAAGTCATACATGTAAACAAGTATTTTATAAGTTCCATATACCTCAGAAAACTAGTACCAAGTCCATACATCGTCTCCGATGCCCACTTAGCAGCTCACACGGCAGATGTTAACTTCAATAATCTGAAAGAGATGAAATTTAGTGGGGTGAGCAAAACCACGACTCAGTAAGATACTAATATAAATACAAGAGTAGGATTATACTGTCTTAATCTGCAATGCTTAAAACTTGCAAGTTTGCAATTACAGTTAATCCTTTCTCATCGATAACATATCATTATCTCATTTCTTGTCATCTGTCTATCACTTATACTTTTAAAATCATCATCATAATCACTTTTTCAGTCTTCTCGTCCTTACACTATAGTGCATCGCACAACAATCTGTCGTATCCAAATTGAATGTCATATACTATTAGTCTATATTTTCCTCTATCTAAGAGTACATCATGTCCAATTGAAGCACCATATCGATTCACTTTATGTTTCATAATCGTACTCTTGTAATCTATCATCTCATATCACTTTCCTTATAGAGAAATCATAATCACCATAGTGTAAGTTCACAATTCTCTTCATATCAATCATATGTTCATGTATCATATCATGTCATCGTCTAGATGAGTTATCATTAATGTCGAGTCATGACATTTCTCATGAAACTCATGTACAAAGCATATTATCATGTCAGGGTTTGATATGCAATTTATGTAATTTTACTGTATAAACCGCTATCATCTCTAATCCTATCATATGTACTTTAGAACATGCTCCACGTATGAATTTTCAATTCATTCAAGTCTACCTTTACGGCATGATAAAAACATGTTTAATTTCAAATCATGTATTCGTTTTTAGAGCATGTCTAAAATATGTGCGGTTTTAAAACATTTTTCATATACTATAAATCATATCAGGTTTAGACTTCATATCAAATCAATCTATACTCTAAACCGCATGTCGTTTCAAATTCGACACAAAATCGTATATAAATCATGTGAGTGTCGAAATCATTTATCATATACTTTTAAAACATATACTGTAAATCATATCAGGTTCAGAGTTCATATCAAATCAAACTATACTCTAAACCGCATATCATGCCATGTTCGACACAAAATCACATATAAATCATATAAGTGTCGAAATCATATCTCATGGACTTTTAAAACATGTTTAAAACATGTACTGTTTCAAAACATATTTCATTTCAAATCTGTTTCATGTACAGTATAAATCATGTCAAGTCTAGAGTTCATATCAATAAAATCATACTCTAGACTTCATATCATATCTGTTAGAGACTAGGCTAGATCCCTATCATCTCTCTATCAATAAAGACTTAAATCATTGTAGCTAGCAGTGAAAATCATGTCATCGTCCCCTGGAAACCAACTAGGGTGCTATCTATGGCCATAGATCTCATCTCTCTCAACCCCACTGATCAGGCGTGACTGAGACTTGTCCACGACTATTGTCGGACAAGCTTCTCTCTACCTAATAAGCAAAGCTCAAATTAGGCGGTTTCCACTATGCTTTATTGAATTTAATTCTTTTAGGGTGCCTACAGTCTCATAAAACATTTAAATCTTTATCCTTTCTTGTCAAAATCATGTAAAGCATATGGCAAAATTCTTTAAGAGATTTCATGTATAAAAATATTTGTATACCATATACTTTCTTTTTTTAAGACAAATCTATATTTTATAGCATTCATATAAATGTTATTATAACATCATAAGTTGTAACCAGGCGTGCTATAAAACCATTTCAGTATGTAACTTCGATGATATTTTCAAGTGTCAATATAAGACAATATTTTCATTTAATGTAGTGAAGCAATTCATTTAAATGTATCATCATCAATCGTTTGATGTCGAAACTTTCTCTCTATCATATCAATAAATCTATAATTAAATCATTCAATATTCATTTCATTCGAAATCAATCACTCAGTATTCAATTCATTCGGAAATCGAATCACTGGGTATTCAGACCATTCGGTATTCAATATCCTTTCTCTATTGTCATCGATTATAATAATCATTTATACATCTTATCATCAATATTAGGATCGCATCATTAATATGAATCCTCTAAGTTTCTATGAGCATTTAAACATCATGTTTCTAAATAGTCATCAAGGTATCGAAATTATGCAAATAATTATATCATCATTCAATATCTATTCCAGAGTCGACATCAAGGATAACAGAATCACAAAATCGATAGTCACTTATCAAATCCATCTATGATTTGATCTATTGATACATGTTCATCATTTCCGAATTAAGATTCAATTTCGTTTACTATCACAAAATCATATCTAAATCCTCATATAAATTTTCATGTGGGCTTTTATGATTTAATCCGAACTTATGCAATTGTCAATCTTATTATTCGAGATCTATTCTAAGGTTATAAACACAATCATCTCCATTTCGATCTCTAAAATTTGTCCATATTATCATGTTCGGAATTATTTCAAAATCAAGAAGCCGAACTCGGTAAATTCTGAAAATCATTACTCTGTTAATAGCTTCACAATCAAATCATTTAACCATCAATTTTCAACTATGATCTTCTCTTCAAGGCAATATCGTATAATCATCGTTACTTCCATCAATACTCCAACTATCGATATTCCACCTCAATTTCTGCTCGATAGTCAACTTGTAATATTAAAATAACTCAAATTATCGACTCTATAAGATTCACAACAAAATTTCTCACGTTATTGTACTCATCCATTAACCTTCTCAACTATTTAAAAATCCATTTTTTTAACACAATAAGATCCTTTCAAGCTTATCTTCGATAATTCTTTCAGGATTCCATTTAGATGAGAACTTAATATTTTTCCTTAAACATTCTCGTGGGAATTTCGACAGCATAACGGCTTAATGTCCTCTAAACCTCCTTCAAGGAAACACAATTTATAATTGCAGCCGTTGATTCTCACCAATTTTTACCTCTTACTAAGACCCCCACCATCAATTGTGGGTCCTCTTAGCATTTTTAACATCAATTAAATCAATTCATCATATATAAAAAAATCATAATTCCATTAAAATCATTCCATCAGAGCATTATATAAGATCATAAATCCCACATACAATATAATGCTACTAATGCTTTATAAAAGTATCTTACCTATTCGCCAAGCTTAGCGCACTTTCTGATTTTCGAGCCTTGCCGAACTCCACCATTCGTCGCATTTCCGTTTTACTACAATTTCAATATCAATGCACTACATCAATATAACCATAAATTATTCAATAAATACCATCAATTTATTTTCTATATTTTCCTTACCACATTTTTTTCTTTTTCTTCTCTTTCTTTTTCCTTTCCTTCTTCTTTTTCTTCTTCTTCTTCTTCTTCTTCCTCCTTTTCTTTTTTTCTTTCTTTTCTTCTTTTTTTCCTTTCTTTCTTTTTCTTTTCTTTTATGAACCGGGTCGGGTCGGGTCAGGTCGGGCCGATTCAGGGCTTGGCTTGGCCGGTTCAACCTTTGCTGGCCGGTTCAGTCACCGGCGGCCACCTATTCCGGCGGTTCGGCCACCCAACAGCTTGCCACGGTTGCAGGGACGCCGGATCTAGCCTTGGCTTCGCCCCATCACCGACGACGGCGCTGGATCTGGTCCGTGGCTCTCGGCTCCTTTCCTTCCTCTTTTCTCCTTTGTCCGTCGGTTTCCCCTTCGCCGGTGGCTCCTCTCACCTTCCCCTGGTCCTCGCAGGTCTCGTGGGGGGAATGGCGGTGTCCGGGTCAACCGGCACCGCCGATCTCCTCTTCCTTTTCTTCTCGATTTTTCCTTCGACTTTCTCTTCTCCTGTTCTACTTCTCTTCCGTTTGTTTTCCTTTCCCCGCGTCGGCGTCGACATCAACATCGGCTTCCTCTCCTTGGCTCGCCAACGGTGTCGCTGCCTCTTCCGCCTCTCGGTGTCACTGGCTTCTCCCTCACAGTTTTCTTCTGTTTTCTTGGGTTTGGAGATAGAAACGGGGCCCCGATCCCGTTTCTATCTTCATTTTATTTTTATTATTATTTTTTATTTTTTTATTTTTATAATTATTTCTTTTATAGAATTATATATATATATAATTACTATACTCATATAATCATATTTGTAAAATTTTATCTATAATTATTGTATATATATTATATATATCTACACTTTAACTTTAAAATAATATCTATGTTTTTCATATATATATTTATTTATATACATAATTACATATGTATTTATTTTATGATAAAAATAGTATATATATCTATCTATCATATATATATATATATTCATGTACATATGTAAATATGTAAAGCATATAAAATATATTTAAAAATGTATTTATATAATCAAATTATATAAATATATATAAATACTCACCTTTATATTTATTATAAATTTGGATTTCTCAATATCCAAATTGTATTTCTCCATTTTCTTATTTAATTTGGATTTCCATTTATCCAAATTAAATTTTCTTCTTCATTTCTTATTTCAAATTTAATTTTTCTTTTTTTTTCTTATTTAATTTGAATTTCATTTTGTCCAAATTAAGTTTTTCGGATACCTTATATTTAGTTAGAAAATTCTCGGTCTTCACAGGCGAGGTGAAGGAAGGAAGTCGACGACGGAAAGAAGAGAAGAAACGAGCAGAAACAGAAAAGAAAACCAGAGGAAAAAGAGAGGGAAAAAAAAGGAAAGAGGCAATGCCGGCCGATCCTGTGAAATCCCCAATTTCATGCAATTTCATTTTGTTTGTAAAGTGTTTCAGCTGAAAGGAATAAAATAAATGTGAAGTTTGAGGTGTAAATGATGCATGAATGATGTATGGAACATGTAAGAAATAAAGAGAATTGAAAGTAAAATTATCAAAGAATTTATGTGATATCAGGAAAATATTGGAGTATGAGAAAAGAAACTAAAATCAGAATTTTGATTGGTAATTAAATACGTGAGTCATATGGAAGAGAGGAGATACAATTATGGATGGTCAAATAGTCAGTTAAATGATTAATGGCTGAGATGATGGAGGATAAAGCATGCATTTAATGCATGTAGCATGAGTCATCATCTCTTCCCTCCCATCACCCCATGGCAGCAACTCTTCCAGCCCTCTCCATCGTTTTCTCCAAGCTTCCAAGTTTCCATTCCCAATTTTCTTGACAAACCACCTCATTCTCCCATCGATTCGTTAAGTTTGTTAAACGAAAAACGATCCTTGTCGCTAGACTAGGTTATATATGAAGTTTGGTAGATTGAATCCAAGTATTGGAGGAGATCTCAAAGTCTAAGGTTTTGGTCACTAGCAAAGGTAAGAGAAGAAGATGATTCTTTCAATTTTGTTTATGATTGGATTTATACTAAATTGGTATGATATGTGTATGATGATTGTTTAAAGGTTTGATTTGGTATGATGTAACAGCTTTGAAGAAGTGAAGAAGCTAAGGTTGGTGAACCAAGCGATTTCGTCTTCTCGAAGTAATCGAGGTAAGGAATTTTTGTAACGGACGTAAGGGGGCTATGTCCACATGTTTTAATATGTTTTTATGTATTTTGGGGAGATGTACCAGCTGTTTTATGCAAGAAAAGTTACCTTTTCGGACCTTACTCCTAGTGCCAATTAGGCTAGGAGCAGCCGAGTGCCTAAAGTAGCAGCCGAGTGCCTAGAGACAACCAAAACGCTGTTTTCCAAAAACCGAGACAAACCAGTCGACTGCTATGTAAGCCAGTTGACTGCTATTTACCCAGAAGCATTTTGTTTCAAACCAGTCGACTGCTATATGGGACAGTCGACTGCTATTTGCTAAAATGCATTTTGTTTCAAAACTAGCCGACTGCCTATAAGACCAATTGACTACTAATTTTCTAGAAGCATTCTGTTTCAAAAACAGTTGACTGCTATATGACCAGTCGACTGCTATTTCTTAAGAAGCATTCTGTTTGAAAACCAGTCGACTGCTATATGGACCAGTCGACTACCTCCATGAGTTTTTAGAAACGAAAAATATCAGAATTTTAAATGAAAATAATTTCGATAAATGAAGTTGTGAAGCAGCAGCCGACTGCCCTATGAGGCCAGTCGACTGCCCTGTATGAAAAGAGATTTCAAAGCCTATTTGGTTTAGACACAAAAGTGTTTTCCGAAGAAGTATATAATAAATGTTTTAAGGCTATGGACTATGATTATGATCATGCATCCCTGTATTTACCTGAGAGACTCTGATCAAGTCCTCAGTATTACTTATGTTGAGCGAGGAACCTTAGTCCGATCCTCATTACCACAAATGACGCCTGACTAGTGTTCACTGTGGATTACTAAAGGCAGGAGAGAATCCCTGACCATCACATGGTGCACCACTGCTCTAATGCAGGATTACAATCATATAAATGGGTATAAATGATTTATATGATTGGAATCATATAAATGGGTATAAATGATTTATATGATGATGCAATCACTTGAATAATTGTACATAGTCTCCATCTGATTTAAAGTATAAGATGTATGTTTTAAAGAACATGATGTAAGTTTTAAAGTATGCTTATGAAGTATGATGTTTTAAAGAAGTATAAGATGTATGTTTCGAAGAAGTACATGATGCATGCATTATAATGATTTACATGACATTATAGAGCTAAGTAGGAAGAGCGCATATAGAGGCATAGTACGCTCTTTTACATAATTTTCTTATTGAGCGTAAACTCACCCTTTTACGACTATTTTTCATACAGACTATCTGAAGTGATCCCTTGCTCTAGATAGAAGAGCTTACAAGTGGATCTTTGAAGTGTACCTTCGAGAGACGCTTCCCTGTTAGCCTAGAAGGTATACTTATGCATTATGTAAAGTAAATTGTAATTCAGCTACAATACAGTACAAGCTAGCATTTATGTATATAAGATGTCGGGGATTTAAGTTAGGGATGATGTGTAAGATCCTATGGAAACGAATGATATATATATATACATGTATCATTAGTCTGTTTTATTGGAAATGAATTATTCATATTGAGCTGTTAGAAATTAAGCTTAAGAAAGAAAAGAATGAATGACAATGATGAACCAAATCGAATTAAGTCGTATAAGATAATAAGAAAGTTGAAAACAAAGTTAGATGTTAAGATGTAGTGATGGCGACGTCACAGATCCAGATGTCGCTACCGTTGCCTTCGACGTCGGTGAGGTCAGGCCAAGTGAAAGGAACAGCCGATGGTCAAAGGAGGAAGAGAAAAGAGGGAGAAAAGAGGGAGAAAGGAGACCGAAAACACCTTTCAAATCCACCACCACCGCCGCCGCCACCAATAGAGAAATGAAGGCCAGATCCAGCCTCGTCGCCACCCCAGTAAGCTTAGGAGTGGCTAAACCGCCGGAAATGGTGGCCGTCGGTGGCTGAACCAGCCAAGCAGAGGTGGATCGATTGAACTGGGCCGAAAAAAAAAAAGAAGAAAGAAAAAGAAAAGAAAGGAGAAAGAAAAAGAAGGAAAGGAGAAAGAAAAAGAAAAGAAAAAGGAAAAAGAAGAAGAAGGAAAAAAGAGAAAATGGTAAGGAATTGAAAGATTTTATTATGTTCCATTTAAATTTATAAAATTGTGGGATGATTTTTCTAAACGAATAGATGCGAATTGTTTAGATTTTGGCAACATGGTAATGAGGCAAGTGGCGGATTTCAGCTAGGCCTGGAAGTAAAAAAGGTAAGATACTTTTATAAAGTAGTGGTAGTATTATATTGTTTGTTTTGAAATTTTGATCCTGATGATGAATGAATTATGGAAATAATTTTTAAATACTAAGAGGACCTACAATTGCTGGTTGGGGTCTTAGTAATAATCATGATATCGAAATAAAAATGATTGTAGAATACCATTGTGTCTGTTTGGAATTGTTGCAGCAGGTTTTAGTTCCTGAAATGTTATGCTGCTGAAATTTATAGGAAAATATTTGAGGAAAAAGATTAAGGTTTTCTCGTATAAATGGAATTTTGGAAAGAATTATCGAAAGATAAGTTTTGAAGGGAATTTATCATATTACCGGAAAACTTGGTTTTCGGAATAGTTTGAGAAGTTAAATGGTTGAATATGATAACATGATGAGTTATATTGTGTAAGCCTTATAGAATCGATGAATTGATTTATCTTACTATGACGAATTTGTTGTCAAGTTGAAATTGAGGTCGAATAACGATTAGTCGAACCATTGATGAAATTAATGATGATTATATGATATGACTTGGAAGAGAATATTGAGGTTGAATTTCTCGATATAATCTAATCATTGATAGATTCAAATAAAGGAGTGTCACACATGTGATTATATGACTTCGATTTTAACTTTGGAATAGGTCTTGAAAAATATTCTCTCACATTTGCGTGAATTGGAGAAATTTGGAGGACATGAAGAATGGTCCATCTTAGTAGTGTGATTGAGACAATGGGAATAAGAAAGTAAATTGTGATGCCTTGTGGACAATTGATAAAACACACGTCTACATAAAATTATACTAATACATGTCTATATTAAATAGATGTGAATTGAGATTCTTGCAATAATACGGATGGTCATAAGGCGACTTAAATGATTGAAACACTGTTGATAGTGAAAATTGGTCAAATCTCTTAACTGGGTAAACTGTTAACCTAAATTTGACTCGATAATACCATTAAAGATAATTCTAGCATGGTATTATTTTATACGGGCCATATGAAATTGGTTGAAAACTGTGAATTGATTTTATGATAGTGAATGAAATTGGGCATCAAGTTGGAATTACTAATGAGTGACAATATGTTAAACCATAGATAGATTTGATAGATGATTATTGATCTTGTGGTTTTATATCCTCGATGTTGACTCTGGAATAGGTCCTGAGTGATGATATCGATAATTGCATAATTCAAGTATCCTGATGGCTATATAGAAATGTGACATTTAAATATTCAGAGATACTAAGAGGACTTATACTGACAGCGGTGGTCCTAGTATTGAATGATGAAATGTACAAGTGATTTTTATAGTCAATATTTAGTGTGAAATGATATTGAGTATCGAGGAACCACAGTGAATATCGAATTCACCTATTAGGTATGATTCGATTGAAATCGAAAGGATGAAAATGAGGAATTTGAATTATAGTTAATACTATAATTAAATGATATATTTTATGAAAATGATAGTTCATTGTCTTGAACTCATGGTTGAATTTGCATCGCATTTAAGCATGCCTTGATGTAACTTGAAACATTTTAATAATGTTTATATGAATACTATAAAGTATTGATTAATTTTGAAAGGAAAGTATATGGTAGATATATATTTTTATATATAGAAAACCTTTTAAAGAATGATACCATATACCTTACATGATTTTGACAACAAAAGTTAAAGATTTAAATGTTATATGAGACTGTAGGCACCCTAAGAGAGTTAAACTCAATAAAGCATAGTAGAAACCGCCTAATTGGAAATTACTCATTAGGTAGAGATGCTTGTCCAATAATAGTCGTGGACAGGGCTAAGTCACACCTAATCCGTGGGGCTGAGAGAGATGAGATCTATGGCCATAGATAGTGCCCTAGTTGGTTTCCAAGGGACAATGATATGATTTCACTGCTAGCTACAATGATCTAAGTCTTTATTGATAGAGTATTAGGGATCTAGCCTAGTCTCAAACCAATATGATATGCAGTTTAGAGTATGCTTTTAAATTGACATGAACTTTAAACTGATATGATTTCATAGTGTATGAAATGTGTTTCGATACATGTTTTGATTTGACATGATATGAAAAGAGAAATGTGTACGTTTTGAATTAAAATGATATGAAAAGATATGTTTTGATTTGACATGATATGAAAAGAAAAATGTACATGTTTTGATTTGACATGATATGAAAAGAGAAATGTGCACATTTTAAATTGAAATGATATAAAAAGACATGTTTTGATTTGACATGATATGAAAAAAGAAACGTGCACGTTTTGATTTGAAATGATATGAAAAGACCTATTTTGATTTGACATGATATGAAAAGAGAATTGAACATGCTTTCAACCATGTCTTAAAAGTAAATATGAAATGAATTGAGAATCTACATGTTTGAACATGCTCCAAAAATATATGTAATATGATTTCAACTGATAGTCATTTTATATAGCAAAGCTTGCATAAGTTTTGCATGCTGAGTCATGACATAACAATATTCTAATTATAGGATGTCATGATATTATACGGTACATGAATATAAGATTGACATGAAAAGAATTATGACCTTACACTATCGTGAACATAATTTCTGACATGAAAAGTGATATGAGTTTATGTAATATAGGAGTATAATTGTTAAATGTAAAGTGACCTGATATGATATTTCAATTAAACATGATATACGATGAGATTGATGTGAGTATGGATTAATAGTATATGATATTCAAATTATACACGCTGCATTGTTGTGCGATGCAATGTAGTATAAGGACAAAAAGATCGAAAGTAATTAAGTTGATCTATTTAGAGGTCTGAGTGATAGACAGATGACAAGAATTGAGATAACGAAATGTTATCGATGAAAAAGGTGAACTTTAATTGCAAACTTGCAGGTTTTAAGCATTGCGGTTAAGATAGTATAATTCTACTCTTGCATTTATATTAGTATCTTACTGAGCCGTGGTTTTGTTCACCCTACTTAATTTTATCTCTTTTTAGATAATTGAGTTAAACTCTGCCATGAGGGCTTTTGAGTGGGCCTTCGGATACGGTATCTGGACTTGGTACTAGTCTTTTGAGATATATGTTCCTTATAAAACACTTGTTTATATGTAAGACATTAATTGATGCACAGTACATATTCTGTTAAACAAGTCAGGATGTAACTTAGAATCGTTTTCTCGCTAGTTTAATATTTAAATGAAATGACTATAGGTCACATAGATAGTATAGTAACTACACTGACATCGAATACAAACCTTAAAATGAAAAAAAAAATTAGTCCATAAATTTGTAAGAGAGAAAAAGTATGAGAATCAAGTAAACGTTATGGTCTTCGGGTCATGACATACACTAACTCTATCAGATTTAATATTAATCTAATAATAACTCATATTAATAAATTCTAATAATTATCCTTAAAAAAATCTAATAATCTAATTATCTACTCTAAAATTTATTTTATTTTATTTATTAATTATTCCTAAATCCTATTTCTATCTTAATTTTAAATTTATTCTAATTAATGTTAATTCTAAATCTAAAAAATCCTAATTTAATTCTAGCCTAATTCTAAATTGTTAATCTAATATATATATATATATATATATATATATATATTAGATTAACAATATAGAATTACGCTAGAATTGGCTTTTATATATATATATATATATATATATATATTTATATATAAAAGCCAAAGCAGTTGGGTCAAAATAAAACATCCTATGTGGATGGGTTATACGATTGACACGTATAATTTAAGATATTAAAATAATAATTATAATTTTTAAAGTTTTTTAAACATAAAAATCTCTTCCTATTTATATATATATATATATATATATATATATATATATATATATATCTTAAAATACAAAATAAATTATTTTAAATAACGAAACATCTATATTCATTGATAATATAACATCTATATCTACACTTTTTATCAGATTTAATATATATAAACTCTATTAGATTTAATATTAATCTAATAATAACTCTCTTATTAATAAATTCTAATAATTATCCATAAAAAATATAATAATTTAATTATCTACCCTAAAATTTATTTTATTTTATTTATTAATTATTCCTAAATCCTATTTATATCCTAATTTTAAATTTATTCTAATTAATGTTAATTCTAAATCTAAAAAATCCTAATTTAATTCTAGCCTAATTCTAAATTGTTAATATATATATATATATATATATATATATATATATATATATATATATCTTAAAATACAAAATAAATTATTTTCAATAACAAAACATCTATATTCATTGACAATATAACATTTATATCTACACTTTTTATCAGATTTAATATATGTACACTAACTCTATCAGATTTAATATTAATCTAATAATAACTCTCCTATTAATAAATTCTAATAATTATCCTTAAAAAAATCTAATAATCTAATTATCTACTCCAAAATTTATTTTATTTTATTTAGTAATTATTCCTAAATCCTATTTCTATCCTAATTTTAAATTTATTCTAATTAATGTTAATTCTAAATCTAAAAAATCCTAATTTAATTCTAGCATAATTCTAAATTGTTAATCTAATATATATATAATAATTGTAATTTTTAAAATTTTTTAAACATAAAAATCTCTTCCTTTTTATATATATCTTAAAATACAAAATAAATTATTTTCAATAACAAAACATCTATATTCATTGACAATATAACATCTATATCTACACTTTTTATCAGATTTAATATTAATCTAATAATAACTCTTTTATTAATAAATTCTAATAATTATCCTTAAAAAAATCTAATAATCTAATTATGTACTCTAAAATTTCTTATATTTTATTTATTAATTATTCCTAAATCCTATTTCTATCCTAATTTAAATTTATTCTAATTAATGTTAATTCCAAATATAAAAAAAAGCTAATTTAATTCTAGCGTAATTCTAAATTGTTAATCTAATATATATGTCATAACGTATTAAGTTTTAGAGAAACCTAATAGCCAGACACAATCTATGGAGTCGCCACCAACCATTCTACCTAGGTGTGATTGGTCACCTATTAAAACTATAGATAAAGATTGGTCTATATCTCAAATTTAGGGTTCGGAAGTATGGTTACATGTGAGGAAGGATTAGCACCCTCACAACGCCCATCCTAAAATGGTACCAACTAATTTTAGGTTATTTCAAATTTACCTTAGTTAATCTTAAGTTCAATAATTAAAAATTGAAAAATATTTCTAAGCATCCTCCATTAAGCTGGTGGGGCAGCTTCAAAAATTCTCCTCACCTCAAGAATATTCAAGTGGTACTATACGACTTGCTTGAAGAGGCTTCGTCGTCGGATTCATTTTAATGTTTTATGAAATATTCTAATTTTGACACCTATCTAATTCGTTCTTGCTATCTTATCATTTTTATTATTTCTATTGTGTTTTTATTATTTTATTAATGCTTACTTTTATTAATTTATTTTATTAGAGAATGAATATGAACTATTTTTCTCAAAAATCCTTTTTAGATCTTCCATTAAGTTGATCAGATCTCGAAAGAAATTATTTAACCTAAAGATTTCAAAAGTATTACTTAAGCATAATCCCTTTTGAAATCTTATCATCGGAATAATCAATAGTCAATCTCAATAATTATTATTAATTATTATCATCCTAATTTATCATTTATTATTATTATTATTTCTTTATATTTATTAGTTTATCTTTGTTACTAATTATTTTAATTTTATAATATGTCTTATTTTATTTTTAGACTAATATAAGCCATTAGTTATCGAAAACCCTCTTTAGACCATCCATTAAGCTGGCGAGTTCTTGAGAGAATTTTTTAACCTAGAAATGTTCAAGAAAATTATTTAACTATAATTCTCTTGATATTTCATCATTAGAGTAATTCATATTCATATTCATTATTATTTTAATATCTAATTCTAGTTATTTTATTTATTTTCTCCCTTATTTTGTTATTTGCTATTACTATTTTTATTATATTATTACTAATCATTGACATCTTTTCTAATTTTGTAACTAATTATTTTTATTGTTATTTTATAATAAACTTAATTTATTATATATATTTTTAAAAATAAATATGAATTATTTGTTATCAAAAATCCTATTTAAACCCTCCATTAAGCTGGTGAGGCCTTGGATAGAATTTTTTACCTCAAGATCTCTAAAAGTGCCACTTGAGTGCAGTCCCTTAAGAGTTCCATCGTCGGAATGATATCTATTTATTTAAACTTTATATTTTTATTGATTAAGCAAATTTTTATTAACATTTCAATTCTGGAATTTCCACTTTATTAATTTATTTATGTAGTTTTCATTATTATAAATCTTATTAATTCAAACATGATAACCTAATAGAATCTATTTTTAAGACCACAAATATCTATATCGGTACATAAAGCTTGAAGATATCCTAAATAAAAGAAACACTACAATAAACTTTGCAAGCAAATAGAATAAATAATACATACATGTCAGCACCAAAAGCCAAAGGATAAAATAAAAAAACAATAAAATAAATGATAAAAGGTTAACAATATAAAAGATAATGTCACTTTTAGCAAACCTGTATTTAGGACGACGGCTACAATCAACTTTAGCCAACTTGTAAAGTGAACAACGTCACTTTCTTTCTCTTTCCTTTACGTCTTCACTCTTTCTCCTTTCACATTAATGGCAGCCCAGTATTTAATGATCAACAGCATACAAATTCTTCCTCGCCACGCATCAAATGATTCACGATTTTAGGTTCTCCTCCAATCTGCACTACACGGCTACAGTCTGGCTTTTAAGCAAGCTTCGGTTCAATGCAGGAATAATAAAGATGAAGAACGAAGTTGTGAGGTCACGAGGAATTTCAATGCAGAGTGCACAAGCTCGGTGTGAACAGGGGACCGGACTAAGTTTGGTGTTTGGGCAAGAACAGAAAATTCAGGGAACCAAGGCTATTTGTAGAATAATCTCTCCCTCCTTTAATCATGAGCTTTAATCTCTTTTTTATAATACATCTATATTTATTCTCATAATTATCTCATCTTTTATCTATTTTATTCTTATGTTAATCCTAATCTAACTCTATTAATTTAAATAATTATCCCAAAAATTTAACTATCCTAATTATCCTATCCTAAAATTAATTTTATTTTCTTTACTTATCTCTCTTTTTTTTAATTATTCCTAAATCCTATTATAATTTTAATTTCCTAATTAATGTTAATTCTAAATTTAAAAAAAATTCTAATTTAATTCTAGCCTAATTCTAAATTGCTAAATACAATGTCACCCAATCGATTAATTATTTTTATAAATTAAGACTCTAGACAAAATGAGGGATCTATAGCTGCCCCTCTTTGCACATTTTCTGAAAATCAAGAATTGTGCAAAGATAATTAGACAACTATTTTGTCCGAATTTTTTTTTTATTTTTTTGTTTTTACAATTTTTAAGAAACATTTAATCCCTCTCACCAGAGACTGTATGACTTTGAAAAATTACCATTTGCTCCTCTCACCTGAGGCATTGGAACTTTGAAACATAATCTTGTGCTCCTCTCACCAAAGGCATTGGAACTTTGAAAAATAATCTTGTACTCCTCTCACCAGAGGCATTGGAACTTTGAAAACATAACCTTGTACTCCTGTCACCAGAGAAATAACTGTCACATCCCGTGACCACATTTTTCACGTTTTTTTACACAACTTATCTGGTTGGGCTGTCTGTGATACTTCACTTTTCATATTCATTCAACTGTTAAATATAAAATTTATATTATCAATTACATCCCCTATTTTAATGCTCAAGAAAGTAGTACTGAAAGTAAGTCTAAATACAGAAAATAAATGATCATACCTCATATTATAAATCAAGCTGTCGCAGTGTCTCCAAATGCGCAGCTCGTAATCCTCAAATGTCAGATCTCTTAGTCCTCGAAAATCTGAAATGTTAATATTAAGGGGTGAGCAAACCACGACTCAGTAAGAGAGTTATATGCAACACTTGATATTCAGCTACCTATATGCTGAAAATAATATTTTTACTTTCTTTAAATCTTCCTAGAGGCTCTAGGCTCATATGTAGGAAGGATACTACAGTCGGCTAGGGATCCGGATGGAGTAAGGCAGGTATTTTAGAATACCTGTCTTGTCCCGGAACCTAGAAGCAACTGTAGAGAGTACTATATTCCTTGTTCTCAAAACGATATAATTTTCGTTTTCACAGAGTAAACCACTTATTTCTTTCCACTTTCGTATAATTTAAAACACGTGACAGTTTCGTAATAAAACAGTGGTTTCCTTCAGTACAGTTAAAACACATGACAGTATAGTAGTAAAACTTGTAGTTTACTTTCTTTCTCATCAGTATAGTAATTGTATCTTACAGTTCAGTAAAACAGTAATATTCAATATAGTACCATTTGGTAAAACAGTATTTTGCAAATCAGTAAAACAATATCTTAATACGGTTCAGTCAGTAAACAGTTACAGTAAACAGTAGCTACCAATTCAGTAAACAGTATACGGTAGCTTTCAGTTCAGTATCATGGAGACTAGGCAACACCCTAAATATATCATGCTATAATAATATCATCCCTAATAGGGGAAACACATGAGATCTATGGCCATAGTCTATGGGGTCCTCAGTGTACACTAATCAGGTGTCCACTGGGACGCTGATAATAGGATCAGTATCTATCAGCACTAACATGTGACACGTGAGCATGATATAGGGCCTAATAGTCTCAAAACAGTAAACACGTGATAGAAACCCCATTTATGAAATCAATTTCGTTGAATATAAATTCAATCACTCCATAAATATTCATAAGGAAAATATTTTCATCTTATGAATAACAATTTATAAAATATTCATACTGGGGTAATCATTCCCGAAAATGTTCTAAATATTATAGAACAGTATAAATCACATTTTCCATACAGTGAAAACAGTTTATAAAATAATCACTGTAAAATATAAAAAGTCATAACTGTCCTTTTTCACCGTAAAACATATATGCACGCTTTTCCGTGCTTTCTATTGAAAACATGATTTTCAAAGTTATCGGGATTCAAATCAATTATTTTTATGATTTATGAAAAATCAAAATATTTATTTTCCAAATCACCACTCCCGTCCCGTGTCTTCTCTGTAAACACATGCGGAGACCTTTTAGCTTCAAAATACTGTTTTTCACCTTTAATTACCTTTATGAAATTTTCTATAAACACTTATTCTCACCACTGAACCTATGAAGGTTATTTATAAAATCAAGTGAATATTTGAAGAAAGATTAGTAAAATATTCACTTTGGTCCTTTTTATCTTTCACCTCGTTTCACGTAAAATATCACCTATCGGAATAAATTTAGGTGATTTCCTTTTTCACCATTTTCAAAAACATGAATATTTTAAAATTAATTATTAGTATATTCATGTTTTATGAAACTAATCGATTTCTCGATTTTCGTGTTGAAAATCGTTTCTCATGATGAAAAATCGTTTATTATGATTTTCGATAATTTTTCCAATAATTTTCGGCAGTATAATAGCTACCGATTGGCTAGCCTCTTGCAAAAAAAATACAGTTTAAATCTCGACCGGTAAATCACCACAATTTTTCCAACCAATCAATATTAATAGTATTTATAAAATTAAATGCATAATTTAAAACATGTGTGCCAAATATCCTTACAAGTTGCACATGTCTCCCTTACCTGTCTCGGGTCGGCGACTGCCTCTCGAAGGTCGCGCCCGTGTTCACCTCGCCCGATTCCATCGGCTCGGTTATCGAAGGAATTTTTTGAAATTAAAATTCTAAATTTAGAATTTTTTCCAAATAATTTATTAAATTTACTTGAAATTCATTTTTCGAAATTCTTACCGAATTTTCGTAATTTTCGAGTTTCCGAATTTCTTGGGATTTCTCGTAATTTTCGAAATTTCCAAATTCCGAAAATTTCCTTTTTCTTTCTCTTTTTCTCTTTTTCTTTCTTTCCTTTCTTTTCTTTTCTTTTTCTTTCTTTCTTTTCTTTTCTTTTTCTTTTTCCTTTTTTTTTCTTTCCCTGGCAGGACCCGTCAGACTGGTCAAACTGGTTCACGGCCGGTTCTTCTCCGGCGACCGTTTCTCCGGCGGCTCCTCAGCTGGCCGGTGCCACGGCGAACCTAGATCTGGCCTCCGTTCATCCCAAATCGACGGCACGGCGGCGGATCTACTTGGTTTACCTTCGATTTCTTCTCCTCCTCCGTCGGCCTTCCTCTGCCATTCTTCGCCTCATCGGTGGCCTCCCACGTCTTCCTCTTCCTCCGGCGGTGGTGTGGCTGCAGTGGCGTCAGCTGGTTTGGCCGGCACCGCTAGATCCATTTCTCTTTCCCTCTTCGGTTTCCGCCGATTTTGTCTCTATTTTTTTCCAATTTTCGTTCTGTTTTGGACCGTTGCCGGTGACCCTCGCCCTTCCTCGTCAACCGACGATGTCCCTTCTCCTCTTTTCCCTCACCAGCGGTGGCAGCTCCGCCACCGTCGGCTCTGGCTGGAAGGGATCGGGCTCTGTTCCGATCCTTCCTTTCCTTTTCTGTTTTTATTCTTTTTTTTTTTTTGCTTTCTTTTCTATTTTTAGTATATAACATACTATATACTTTACACTATATAATATATTTTATACATATAATATATAGTATATATTATACATATATTATTTCATATATAATATAATACAATATATATTATATATAAAATATATATTGTATATTACAAAATATATGTCTAGTATATATATATATATGTATATTTATATATTTTAAAAATAAATAACATTTATATAAATATTTGTATAAATGTAATAATTCTATATATATATAGTATTTACAATATATACATATTCAAACTTTAATGTAATTTAATATTTAAATTTATCAAATAGTATATACACTTATATATACTAATGTATATTTAATATATACTATATACCATACGGTATTTAAATACATATGTATTTACATCAAAATATATTTATATAATTTGTGATTATATAAACATATTTATTTTCATTTCTCATTTTTCTTATTTAATTTGGATTTTGATTTATCTAAATTAATTTTCCTCCTTTCATTATTTTCCAAATTTCCAATATTTATTTTCTTCAATATTTATTTCCAATAAATGGAAAATTTACGGTTATCACATTCTCCCCGCCTTAAGAAATTCGATCCTCCGAATTTAACTTAAGTCCAAAGGTGGTATATGCCGTATACTTACGACTTCTGACCTCTAGGTCATCCTCCAAGTAATACTGCCAGTACACTTTTAGCATTCAAGATTACTTTAGACCACTACATGTTGTCTTTCATCATATATTTATACTCCCATGAGTTTATTTCTCAAATCGAGAGTTATTCATTTCCACTCTTTTCACACATGTCATGACCCGAAAGCCGCGACGGTGCCTCTTACTTGTACGGATGCGTAGAAATTAGGGCTAATTTTTCGATTTCCTATATTTGCTTTGTCTAAGTGCAATGTAGTGAATTTTTGTTTCGGGACGTTAACTCCCTCGCCTATTTTTATGACTTTACTCAGGTTATTTTCCTGCATAAAGATTACAAGTAATAATCCAGCTCATGCTTCCCAGAATGACAGTTAATCATATTCTAGCATTCCTATGACCAAGTTCATTTCCATATCATAGCATTTCATCTTATGGTTCACATTTTTCCTACTTGGTCACTTGTTCATGCTATTCAATCCACAATCCATACTCATGCAAAATCAATATTCCATACTTCATCATTACTAGTCTAGATGCTATTCTCTATATTAGATTACATCCCATCTAAGTACTGAATCAAAAACAGCCTGAATCGATATTAAATGCAAAAGAAGAGTATGTATACCCAAAATATTCACAAAAGTCTTCTTGGAGAGTTGGGACTATATTTTAGGCTTGGGACTAATTCAGAAAGCTCCGAAATACTCCCCCAACTCCGTGCTCAATCTGAAAAATTTAAATAGCGTTTAATGAGCAAGGCTCAGTAAGTCATTTATATAAGTGCAGAGTTAGAATTATACTGTTCTATATGCCATGCATGATGTCATGTGAGGAAAATTTACTATCAGTTATTCTCTTATTCATCATGCGATCATATACCTGTCGTATTCTTAAATTCAGTTCATCTTTGCTTCAACATGTCATGAAATGTCTAAGTTATGAAACCATGATATAACCTTTAACATGTAATTATGAACGAAGTAGTTACAGTCATAAAACATGTAATACATATTCTTTTAAACAAGTTCAAGACATGTAGAATATCAATACATTTCATGTATTCTTTTAAGATGTGCTTGAAATATGCAAGCTTTTTCATTTCATGTCAAGTATGCTTTTTGAAACACATTTCATATCACATATACTTTTTTTTGAAATACATTTCATATCGCATATATTTCTTTGAAGCACATTTCATATCATATATACTTTTTGAAATACATTTCATATCGCATATATTTCTTTGAAGCACATTTCATATCATATATACTTTGAAAGTATATTTTATATCACATATAGCATCAAAATGCATTTCATATACTGTAAATCAATATCGAGTTTAGAGTTCATTTTCATTTTAAAGGCATACTCTAAACTTCATTTCATATCATTTGAGACTAGGCTAGATCCCTATCTCTCTATCAATAAAGACTTAGTTCACTGTAGCTACCAGTGAAGAATCATATCATCGTCCCCTGGAAACCACTAGGGCGCTATCTATGGCCATAGACCTCATATCTCTCAGTCCCACTGATCAGGCAAGACTGAGACCTGTCCACGACTATTGTCGGACAAGCTTCTATGCCTAATGAGTAATCTCCAATTAGGCGGCTTCCACTATGCTTTATTGAATTTAATTCTCTTAGGGTGCCTATAGTCTCATAAAGCAATTCAATCTTTCATATCAAAATAGTTTAATGTACGTAATGCTTTTATGAAGATCATTTACATGTATATACGTACATATGTGAAAACTATCATTTCATTCTTTTCAAAGCCATTCAAGCATCCAAAATATTCTTGTAAACATGATAAGAATAAATCATTTCAGTTTTTCATGTATGGTAATAAGTCATGCTTGATGGCAATAAAATTCAAGGAAGTGAAATAAGACCATAAAATGACATGCTCATGAATTGCATGAATGTTTATCATTTCATCTCATAATATCTATGAACCTATACCATATCGATTCACTTCCGATCAATGTCTCTCACCTTGGTACTTTATCAAGTCGAATATCATACCTACATTTCATTTCGTTATATTCAATCTCTAGGTATTCAATTCATTCTATTGTAAGATTCAATCCTATACAGGATAATCCTACTTCTACCTTATATAAACGTCTTACCTAGTGCGAGCTTAGCTTGATCTTGTCCCGTGGTTAGCTAGACCGTGTCCGTCGTCCTCTGGGCACACTACACATTCACAAGGAATTTCGACTTAATAAAGTCTAGCTCAAGTTTTCAATACGCTTATATAAATTTACACTCCAACATAATATCTATATATATACATATATATATATATATGTGTGTATATATATATATATATACTCTTAACACCATATACTTCAAGTTTTTACATCACATTCTCTCATTTTTTTCTACATCTTTATATATATGTATTATACCTACATATATATATATATATAAATATCTAATTCCATGTTTTTCAAATGAGAAATGTATGTATATATATATATGTATATATATATATATATTCCTTTCTTTGAAATTCCTTTCTTTTCTTCTATTTCCTTTCTCTTCTTGTTTCTTATCTTGTCATCAAGTAGTATACATATATAACACACTAATATAATACATACTTTCTAAAAATCTGATGTATATCTTTATATATGTACTATACATACATATATTTATCTATTTCCTTGTTTTTAAGCAATTAACATATATATATGTATATATCTATATATATATATATATACACATATTTTTTTAACACTAACATAATAAATTCTTAAATCTATTTTTTTTTTCATTTCCATATATAAAAATATATATATTTTTATATATATATATTTCTTTTCTTCTAATTCCTTTTCCTTCTTTTATTTCTTTTTCTTTCCTATTTCTTTTACCTTAGTGACTCACGGCAGCTTGGTGTGGAGATGCTCCCCCTACGGCAGCCCTTGTTTGTCAACTACAACCACCACGTGAAGCAGCTCCCTCCTTGTGCTCTCTTTCCACGCCTTCTCTTCCTTCTCTTACTCACCAAGCACGTCCCAAGCAGCCTCCATGATGCTCGGTTTTTCTGCTTCTCCTCCAGTCACCAAATCACAGCCATCTGAAGCTTTCGTTCAACCCTAAAACAGCCTTGAACCTTCAGGAAATAAACCTTGGTTTTCCAGCCCTCTCTCCTTCCTTATTCTCCTTCTTAAACGTAGCTCCAAAAATCCCAGCTTATACCTCTGTTTTCCTTCTCGTGGCAGCCTATTCCTTCCTTCAAGAACCCATGTTTTCCGGTTCAAACACAGCCCCCATAAGCTGGCCACGTTTCAGCCCTTCTCTTTCTTGTTCGAACCAGTCTCAAATGGAACCCTCGGTTTAGCTCTCAACACCTCTGTTTTCTTGTACCAAAATCATTAGAAATCTCTATTTTTCACTCCTTTAAATCAGTCCCGATTCAGCTTTTGAAACACCAATAACCTAGCTTCAACCTGCCTTTGGTCGAAATCCCAGCTTAGCCCTCGTTAACTATCCAAAGTGTGCTACACGAGGAGGAAAGGAAGGCACGATGGGAGGCAGAGAAGTTTTAGACGATGAGCAGAAACGGGAGAAGGAAAAACGTGAGAAAGAAATGGCTGAGCAATTTTTTTATTTGGTTTTCTTTCTTTTGCTTTTAGTTTATTTTATTACAAGTTTAGGTATAGTGGCTATTGGATTTGAGTGCTCTGCCAGGCAAAGCACTTTTTGGATTTTGGGTGGGATTTTTCCCACCCAATCCGGCCATTGATTCTTTTTTTTTTTATATAATATATATTTTCATTTCACTTTACTTTTGTTTTATTATATTATATGATTTATTTATTTATTCATGTGTTTCTTTATTATATTTACACTTTGTGTTTTATTTATTCATTTCTTTGTATCTTATACACATATTTCATATATGTATATGTATACATGTCTCATATATATATATATATATATTTATATACATATATATATTCTTGTTCTTATAAATATGTTTAGTACCTATATCTGTATATTCCCGAATATGTATACGCATATGTATATGTAAAAATATATATATATATATATATTTTTTCATTTTATTATTCACATTTAATCTCGAATAATTGACTTCTATGAACACGTACTATAATCTTATACTTGAAATCTCATAAGTACATCGTCTCTTTACGTCACTAAATTACATAAGAAGTACGTATTTAGCTAGGAAAATTTCGGTTCTCACAACACAAAAGTCTACACACAGTATTTTTCATATCACAGTTTATCTATGTTGTTCATCATCCATTTTTCTCACTTAGTGCCAAGTCGATATAGTTTAAAACTATCAATTACACATGTCAGTCAGTTATATGCAATTGTCCCAGTAACTTATACATCTCATGCACGCACTCTCCCAACATCATGGAGCGTTTACCTCTCACGCTCATATATGTATACATCAGTATGGAGCGATGCTATCAATACACTTGGGATCTCAAAGCCTTTTGCTATATCTCATTAAGCATATGACATCTCAGAGACTCCCATCACATGTAATGCTCACTGGAACTATACATATACATTTACACCATTTCATGCTCATACTTGGACTATAGCACTAGAGAATCTAGGATTCTGAAAATGGAAAAGTGATCCCATTAGACCATCAGTTATTGATCACTTCCATATCCTCATATTCCTCTTGGACTCTTTATTGTCCATAGTAGTCATTTTTTCTTTTATTTCATCAAGGTTGCATCTCACTTGCAGACTTTACTAATCATCACTTTCATCACCACTTTATCTATAAAATTCCACCATTTTTATCATTTCGAGGTGATTATATGTATAACCATTTTCCATTTATATACTGGCAGTAAAATCATATATATCATTCATCTTACTCCTTTGAGTACCATTAAATTCCATCTATTGAGTTTGGCTTGAACTTACATCTCGCCACTATCAGGTGATAACCAGCCTAAATTCACCTTTAGTCTTAATTTCGGGAACTACTCTATGTTCCCTACTTATCATGTCTCTCACTTCTTTATTTCATTTCCATCTTTTTACTTTCATCAATTTAGTCAGTTTTCTCAAGTGGTATGGTATTCTACAGTATAATCTCTTTACATTTTGCATACCATCTTTTCTTCACACTTATCCATTTACCGACTTTAATTTCTTTAATTATATCCCATCTATAAAGCAGCTAGTCCCATCACTCTTCTATAGATTGGCAG
Organism: Heritiera littoralis; assembly: GCA_031772115.1. Lineage (NCBI taxonomy): Eukaryota > Viridiplantae > Streptophyta > Magnoliopsida > Malvales > Malvaceae > Heritiera > Heritiera littoralis. The sequence continues at coordinate 521,900 of JAPDPK010000230.1, forward strand.
TAGTATCTAGCTAGACTCCTTACTTTCGTATCTCAATCATTATCTCTCTATCATAGACAAATTCACTATGATTCTGTCATTTCGAGATCATACATCCCATAAAGAGACACTGTCTAGCCAAATCTCTTATTTGCCAATCTTAACACAAGTTCACAATCTTTGAGAGTTTGAAGGGTCATACCACAAAGCTGCTCATGTTCTATTTGTATCTTTAACTATTTCGATATCTCATCACTTTATTTTTATATGGATGCCTCATTTCTTAGGCTTATATACCTCACAAGGCAATTTATTAACCTTGTAACCTCAATAGGAACTCGTAAAAATTCACTCCGAATTCTAATCATCATCTTATGGACATCAATCTCCAATTTTTTTTATCTAAGGACGCTTTATACCGAGGCTAGTCTTATTAACTCTTCATGTATCTCGGATTAATTTAATAAAGTGTCCATTTTCACATGTAGATGAATACTTGTTCTTCACAAGAACTTTATCAATGATAGGAAATTAATATATCCTTTTTAATTCATCTACGTCCCAATATCATCTGTGTTTCTCTCATTTACACTTATACAGACAACTTTATTATCATCAATTTATGATAGCTGTATTTTCATCAATTACACTTATACACATGAATTTCATTATTCACACATTTTTTTCCAGAGTGGATTTCTTAAGCTTTCGGATTCTTCTGTGTTCTCCGATATAAGCTTAGAATTAGATTTCATATCATCAACCGAGCCAATGTTAGCTCGATTTCTCCAATCTATACAACTCTGAAAAATTTATCGGGGATCATATCCGATATTTTCTTTAGTCACACATCTCTTATTATTTCGGACATTTCATCTCATGTCCTATCATTTTCACTATATATATCTTCAAGGTAAAAACATTTAATATTCAAATCATTTTGAAATTTTATCTACCTTGATTTCATTATTTGTACTATTCACTTTCTCAGTCATTTTCTGTATTCATTTCACTTTTCATAATATCTAACGATCCTGTAATAATTCAATACACTCTGAATTTCGGCCCTTACAGTCTATAACCAGGCCAATCATCTTATGAAATTTCACTATACACTCATTGGATCGCACCGTGTAAGGCCTCGACCCATCCGCCGTCCGCCTGTACATATTTATACCGTCCTTTTTAGCGAGCACACTGGCCCCCTCAAGGATCTATCGTGAGGCCCAGTCTGTTCACTAGGTCACTCACCATTCGCGTCCATAATCTACGTGTAAGTGGAATCAGTAATAGGGATTGTTATATTCATATCATCTCCTCTATGCCATTAATAACTCCATTACTATCAATGGATTCCAATTCAGCTCAGTTTTATCACTGTTCCGAACATCGCCCAACATAGGGGCATTTTCGTCATTTCGATATTTCTTTCTTTCTTCTCAGTATACCTTTAAACCAAAGGCCTTATTCTCTGTGTGCTGATAGTATCTTTTCTCATACAAATATCAGCAATTTGAGATCTCATTTGATTTCGACAGAATAATCCACTAGAATCCATAATTGGAATAATTTGCTTGTAATGCAGCTTTATATCATCAATTTCTCTGTCAGATCAATCAATTTCAACCTATGTTGGTTTATTTTAACTCCTTGTAAAATTTTAGAGGCAGTGGTATTTTGGTCATTTTTGGTCAAAAATTTTCTCTCTCTTTAAATTACCCTTAATCGGTTATCTTAAAGTCTATTTAATGATGATATGTTATTCCCCTCCTTTATATCATCACTTTCAGGTCTCAGTTCGATCCGGATCAAAAAGTACTGGTGGGGCCCTCACCGAGTCCTTTCGGTTCCTTACCGAACCGACCTTTATTTAGATTATAAGATCACCATTTCAGGTAACATTCCTGAGCTGTTTTCTCTTTTTAACATTCCTTATTTCATAATCCTCACCCCCTTCTAAACACTTAATTCAATTTGCAATCATTTATTTTCTCTATGTATTCAGACTACACAGTACTACAGGGGATGTTTAACGCTTCTCAACATATTTCTTTCCAAAAGTATCAACAGACATCAGACCAACCCTGCTCTGATAATAACCTTGTTCTCCTCTCATAAGAGGCATTGGAACTTTGAAACATAACCTTGTGCTCCTCTCACCAGAGGCATTGGAACTTTGAAACATAATCTTGTGCTTCTCACCAGAGGCATTGGAACTTTGAAACATAATCTTGTGCTCCTCTGTCACAGCCCATGGCCGTATTTTTTCATCTTTTTCTATACATCTTATTTGGTTGAGTTGTCTGCGATACTTTACTTTTCTTTTACATATAAACAATTTCATATAAAATTGTAATATGAATTTCATCCCCTATCTTAATTCATAAGGAAGTAGTACTGTAGATAAGTCTAAATACAAAAAATAAATGATCGTACCTTATGTAATAAATCAAGCTGTCGCATCGTCCCTCAAATGCACAGCCGAATTCCTTTAGTCGTCAGACTCTCAGTCCTCGAAAATCTGAAATGTTAAAATTAAGGGGTGAGCAAACCACAGTTCAGTAAGAGAATTATATGCATACTTGATATTCAGCTTCCTATATGCTGAAAACTTTTTCATTTTTCCTATAGGGGCTCTAGGCTCACATGTAGGAAGGATACTACAGTCGGTTAGGGATCTGGATGGAGTAAGGCAGGTATTTTGAAATACTTGTCTTATCCCGGAACCTAGAAGCAACTGTAGAGAGTAATAAATTTCATTTTGTTTGAAATTTAAATCATTTTCCTTTTTATTCCATATCATTTTCATATTCTTTTCAAAATAATGCTTTTATGAAATAAGGCATTTAAATAAAATAACTAATATTCATATACTCTTTGAAAAGAATATTAGTCAAATCATCATCATTCTCATTTAAAACTCGTTTCATGTTTTACCATATACTCATAATTAGTACAGTACTTTAAATAGCAAAATAAGCTATTTAATCTTTTTCGTATAACATATATATCATTTAAATCTAATATTCAATTTAAAAATTAAAATAAGAATATTAGATTTTATTTTCCTCCTCTTTCCTTTTGAAAACATATTACATATTCGTATCACATATCATATGAAAATCATTTCGCAGTACTTAAAAACAATACTGAAATTAGCATTTTATAAAAATGCTAGACATCATTTCATTTCTTCTCATATCATATAAAACATATTCATTTTACATGTCACATATCGTAAAAACATTTTCATTTCACATATCATAAATCATATATGGAGACAGTGGCAATCACCGAGTCCTACCATGTAATAATACTCGAAGGTATAAAATAATCATGTCAGATCTATGGCCATAGTCTATAATTGTCCTCGGTCGATCACTGATCAGGTGTCGGTCAGGACTACATATCACATATCACATATCGACATGATAGAGGAGCCAACTAGTCTCAAAATCGTGTTTTTATCATAAAATAACCTTTATGGAATTTATAAAAATATATAATTTCATAATTTAAAACCATAAAGGTTAAAAATCATTTAGTGAATATTTATAAAAATATTCACTTTATTTCTTTTCATTTTATATCTCATATCACGTGTAATTTACATATCAAGAGAAATTTTAGTGATATCATTATCACCATCCTCGAAGAGAATTTTCGGTGATTTCATTATCACCATTCTCGAAAACATAAATATTTTAAAATCACTTCCTTTTTATTCATGTTTTTATGAAAATATTTATTTTCTCAATTTTCGTGGTTGAAAATCATTTCTCGTGAAATAAAATCATTTATTATGATTTTATGAAATTTTCGATAATTTTCGATAATTTTTCGGCAGTATAACGGCTGCCGATTGGGTAGCCTCCTGCACAAAAAATACAGTTTATAATTTCCAACCAGTACATCATCACAAATTTCCAACCACAGAATCATCACAATATTTTCATAAAATATTTCATAATTAAAATTATACAGACTGAATATCCTTATAGTGTTGCACATGCATCCCTTACCTATCCCGGGTTGGCGACTTTCTCGTTATCGATCGCGCTCGTACTCCATCTCTTCTGATTCCATCATCTAGTTCACCGAGAATAATTTCTGGAATTCAAATTTTAAAATTAGAATTTTTCCACAATTTATTTAAATTAATTACTCGAGTAATTTCCGAAATCCTTACCAAATGTTCGGGATTTTTCGGATTTTCGAATTCCAGGGAATTTTCGAATTCCCGTAAATTCTCCTTTTTCTCTCTCTTTCTTCTTTTCTTTCTCTTTCTTTTCTTTTTCCTTTTTTTTCCTTTTCTTTTCCTTTTTCTGGTCTGAACCAGTTCGGATCGGTTTAGACCGGTTCGACCATCGTCGGTCGTCCTTCTAGCCAATTCGTGGCTCCCACAGCTTGCCAGAGTTGCGGGGATGCCAAATCTGGTCTCCGTTTCGCCCCATCACCGACGACGGCGCCGGATCTGGAAGTGACGCCAGCGGCTCTTCTCCTCCTCTTTTCTACCTCTTTCCTTTTTCTCTTTCGCCGCCGGTGGTCCTCTTTCCTCCCCATGGCCTCCGCCGATCTCGTAGGGGGAGTGGCGGTGCCTAGGTCGATCGGCACCGCCGCATCTCTTTTCCACTTTTTCCTTCGATTTTCGCCTCTCCCATTTCGCTTCTCTCTTCCGTTTTTCCCGTGGCCGGCCTCCTCTTCTCACGTCGCCGATGTCGTCCCTTCTCCTCTTCTCTCTTCTCGCCAATGGTGGCCACTGCAGCCGCCGTCGGGATTCTGCTGGGAAGGGGTCAGTGTCTGTCCCGATCCCTTCTGTTTTCTTTCCTTTTTTTATTTTACCCCCTTTCTATTTTTATCTATTTTATAATATATATTATATTTATATAATATATATATAATATAACAATATATACTTTATATTTATGTTATACATTTTAAATATAATAATATTAATTTATATATAGTATTGTACTATATATATGTAATATATAAAAAGGTATATATATATATATATATGCATATTATGTATTACAAAATATATATATCTAGTATATATATATGTATATTTATATACTTAAAAATTTTAATAACCTTTACACATATTTATATATTGTATTTACAATATATAAATATACAACTTTTAACGTAAAATTTATATTTTACATTCTCATATATGTATATATATTTTATATATACATAAAACATTATAATTGTATACATATGTATTATTTAACTTTATGAAATAGTATATATATTCGTATATACTAACGTATATTAATATATACTATATAGTATTTGCATACATATGTATTTGTATATAAAAATACATTTATATAATATATAATTATATAAATATATTTTATTTCTTTTCTCATTTTCTTATTTAATTTGGATTTTCATTTATCCAAATTAAATTTCTTTCTTTAATTATTTTCCATATTTAATTTTCCTTCACTCGTATTTTTCGATTTATCACTTCCTCAATTCTCGGGATTTTCACCAATATGCCGTTCTACAATTTTATTTATTTATTTCAACTTATCTATTTTCTTAAACATTAATTTTCAATATTACTGATTTCCAATAATTGAAAAATTTACTGTTATCACATCCTCTCACCAGAGGCATTGGAACTTTGAAAAATAATCTTGTGCTCCTCTCACCAGAGGAAGTGAAACTTTGGAAACTAACCTCGTACTCCTTTCTCACCAGAGGCATTGAAACTTTGGAAACTAACATCGTACTTCTCTCACTAGAGGCATAAGAACTTTGGAAACATAACATTGTGCTCCTCTCACCAAAGGCAATGGAACTTTGGAAACTAACCTCGTACTCTCCTCTCACCAAAGGCATTGAAACTTTGGAAACTAACCTCGTACTCCTCTCACTAGAGGCATAGGAACTTTGGAAACATAACCTTGTGCTCCTCTCACCAGAGGCATTGAAACTTTGGAAACTAACCTTGTGCTCTTCTCACCAGAGGTATTGAAACTTTGAAGCCATAACCTTGTGCTCCTCTCACCAGAGGCATTGGAACTTTGAAAACATAATCTTGTGCTCTTCTCACAAGAGGCAGTGAAACTTTGAAAACAAAGAACTCCTCTCAACAGAGGCAATAAAACTTTGAAACACAAAGAACTCCTCTCAATAGAGGCAATGAAACTTTTTGAAAAATAAAGAGCTCCTCTCAACAGAGGCAATAAGACTTTGAAAAATAAAGAGCTCCTCTCAACAGAGGCTTTGCAACTTTTTGAAAAATAAAGAGCTCCTCTCAACAGAGGCTTTGAAACTTCTGAAACACAAAGAGCTCCTCTCAACAGAGGCAGTGAGACTTTTGAAAATAAAAATTTCATTTCAGAATGCCAGTTTACATGGGTTTGACTGGGCTTAACTTTCATTTTGATGCCAATAATATTGGGCTTCATCCTTTTTTAAGATGCCAGCTAAACTGGAGTTTGCTCTCCTCTAAGGTTTTTTTCAAAAAAGTATTTTTCTCATCCTCTTCTCATACCTCATCATTTTTTCAAATTACCATCTCTTATATTTTTCTCTTTTCCTCAAAATTTTAATCATTCAGAACTTCTTATCCTAATGTCTTAAAAAATAGTTCAATGTCAAAATGCAATAATGAAATGTGATGTATGTTATGAATGTAATGAATGCCTAGAATGCTATGTAAATGTCATTGTCATGCCCCTAAAGTATTCCATAAATGTATGTAAATGCAATCTCCATTGTGGTAACAAGATTCTCAAGCTCATCTCATTTTTCTCAAGTCCACTTAATTTGCTGGATTCTTCTTATTCAAATCTTCTTTCATTTAACATCCTATCTTTTATTGAGTCTTGGTCCAATTATGCTTGAAGACTTACCATCATACTTTCAAATTTATATTTTCATAATTTTTTATTGTTGTTTCTTTCTCTCTCTTAGTAATGCAAGATTTCTCAAAAGAATATTTTTTTCCAAAAATTTACCTAAAAAAGGTTACCAACATTTATTTATTTTCCTTCCCACTCGACCACCAATGTAATGCACTCATACATCTTCTCAATTTATTATAAGGGTGGAAAATTTAAAATGATCATGAGAGATACAGGTATTCATTCTTAGAAAAGGAATATGAAATCAAGAAAAATCAATGGGACAGTTTGTTTGGAATAAGGTTTTCAGTATTCATTTAATAAACATTCTAAGAATATCAATCAAGTCAATCTAAAATTCTTTTCCAAAAGCCCGCTCTTATGTTGATATGTTCTTTCATGTAGTGTTTGCCAATCTTGCCCTTGTATCAGAACTTTTTGATGCTGATATTTTCCTAAGTCGCCTTTTCAGGTTTTCAACTTAGATCCCCCTTATTTGATTCAAACTGCTCTTTTTGGGTTTTCAATTTTGAATCCTCCTTTTTCTTTTTCTCTCCTTTTTCCTTCTTTCTCTTTTTTCTTTTTTTTTCTTTTTTCTCTTTTTTTCTTTTTTTTTTTTTTCAATTTTCAACTTTATTGGCTTTGACAAACTTCAACCTTCAGTGCTCAATCCAAATTGATGCTCCCTAATAGGCATTCTTGATTTCGATCTAAGATATCTTCTAAAGCTCATGGGTTTCTTCATTCAACTTGATCTACTTCCTTCAAAGGATCATTATCTCATTATACAAATATGTCTTCATTTAATACATGATTCTTCAATTTAAGCATTTATATTTGATCAAAATGGGCTTTTAAAGGCATGTAATGTAGGCTCAGTGAGGGTTTATGAAAGAAAAGGATAAAGCAGGCCCAAAATGTATTTCAGGGTTTATAAACCAAGGGATCACTTTCTTTTTTAACAAGTAAAACACTCAAACATTTAGTACCTTTCTAGTTCACTCATTTATTTTCTTGCTTCTTCTTCTTCTTTTTCTTTTTCTTCTTCTTTTTGTGTTTTCTTTTGAATTTAAACCCTTTTTCTTTTCTTCTTTTTTTTTCACAAAACTGGGCTTTTTTTCCCCTTGATTCATCATGAACACTTTCATTTTTGCCCCCAAAATTTCTTTATTGCATCTTCCTTGCCCCTAGTGTGGAGGGTGATCCTTGGTGGGTTATATTATAAAAAATATAATAGGCTCAAAAGGGGTAATCAAAGAATAATTTTACTCATGCTTGAAGGATAGTGAAAGAAGGCCATTTATCATTTCAAATGTAAATACTCTCATTAAAAATTGTTTATTGAACAATGACAAACTTGTTAGAAGCTTCTGTGAGAGATTCACCTTTCTTGTACCATCTATCAAGTGCGAATGGTGAACAACCTTTCCTTCATTTTCTTGCTTTCGCAACATTAGCAGACTAGTAATTCATCAATAGTAGTAGTTCTTTCAAAATTGAATCCCAGATTTATTGACATCATTATCATCATGTTCATTATTTGAATACTTGTGAATAAAAGGTAAGGTGAGTATGTCAGAAATGGCAAATGAATAGAAAAAAATGAGAAAATGACAGTGCATCACACTAATCGCTTTATTGAGAAGGGAATAAATAAAAGTTAACCCATACATAAAACTTTATCTTGTGCTTATGGGCTTAAGCACTTTCAAAAACTATCTTGCATTACTTAAAGAAAAGAAAGCAAAAACAAAACTAGAATTTATAAATCTTCAAAATCGCCAGGCTCGAACCATTTATGGCCCCACAAAACTCATCCTTCATTGGTATGGTTAGGCAATGGGTTTGCATCCGTAGCCGGTTCCCCTTTCGTTTCAAAATCCAACATGCCAGCTTTTATTAGTCCTTGCACTCTATACTTTAGTGCAGTGCAATTCTCTAAAGAGTGACCCACGTTCCCAAAGTGATACTCGCATCGAGCATTCTCATCATACCACTTCGGATATGGAGGCTTGAGAGGTTCCGTATAGATGAGTGCGATAAGTTGTCCTTTGATCAATTTTGGATACAACTCAGTGTAGGTCATGGGGATTGGGTCAATGGGAGTCCTTTCTCTTTTCAGCCATGATCCTTTAAGATTGCCCTCATGTTTATTGAACTACGTAGCTGGTTGAGTACTTTGTGCAGGTGTCTGAGGAATAGGTTGAACATTAACCTTAGGGCATGAATGGTAAGGATTCTGAGTAGGAAAGTAAGGTTGTGGCATGTGGTAAGGGTGTTGTCGGACATAGCCTCCATATTTCCTTCCATATGCAACAACATGGACTTCTTCTTCCCTCTTTTTGTTAGCTCCTCCTTTCTTCTCAATATTGTTGGGAGCTTCAATCTTTCCACTCTTGATTGCATTCTCAATTATCTCACCAGACAATACCAGATCAGCAAAATTCTTAGTGGCATTACCGATCATCCTATCGTAATATGAAGCGTTCAAAGTATTAACGAACATAATGGTAAGCTCCTTCTCTGAAAGTGGAGGTTGCACCTCCGCAGCCATGTCATGCCACCTTTGGGCATATTACTTGAAACTCTCATTAGCTCTCTTTTCCATGCTTTGGAGTGACAAACGATCAGGGGTCATATCAGCAACATGTCAATATTGAGCCATAAATGCTCTTGCCAAGTCATTCCAAGTGGTGATTCAAGTTCCATCCAATTGATTATACCACTTCGCCGCAGACCCAGTAAGGCTTTCTTGAAAGATGTGAATAAGAAGTTTATCATTTTGAGCATAGGCAGCCATTTTTTTACAGTACATAATGAGATGAGACTTAAGGCAAGAAGTCTCATTGTATTTTTCAAACTTTGGGGCCTTAAATTTGGGTGGGATGATTAAATTAGACACCAAACACAACCCCGTAGCATCCATGGGATCATACAGGTCTAAGCCTTTAATAGCTCGAAGTCTTTCCTCCATACTTGTTTGACTTTTATCTTTTCAATCTCCCTCGGGTAATCCAAGTTAGGTACTTCAATTAGATCAATAAATTTTGTCCCTTGGGAAGGGAGAGTTTGTCCCTGAGTTGGGCCAAATATTTAAGGTATAGCTGTATATGCAAATGGATATCCACCTACTTGAGATGTTTAACTTGGATGAGGACCGAATCCATGAGGGTATATGGGATCTTCTGTGCTACGTTGTTGGGCCCCTTCTTGGACAAAAACTTCTTCCATTACTCCTTTTTCTTTGCTCAAGATCTTCAATAATTTAGTTATTTGGGCCAATATCCCCCTTATTTCCTCTTGAGCCTTTTTCATCCTCTCAATACGGACACTTTGCTCTTTTTCCATGATCCTAGCTTGATAACGAGTGTGATACGAATGGACTTTTGGCCGGGCTATCTTTGAACCTTTATTACCACAATTAAAGTTCATTATTTTTTGTGTGGTGATGCTTCAAAAAGTTTGAAAATGCTTTATTTAAAAACAATGATTGAAGATGAACAAATAAGATGATGCTACATGTGTATGAATGGGATGGTATAGTAAAAGGTTGCCATGTAATAGTAATGGATGAGTAATGCATGGAAATGTTTGGGTAAAGGACTCATGGTACCCTCTTAATGTCTCATGTGTAAACCAAAATCAAACAAACTTGATTAAATATGTGTCCTGAGTAATGGGTATTTTCTAGAGCATGGGTTGATATGGCTCTATCTTACAGTTGGTCTTCTTAATTTCACTATATGCATGGCTTTAGATAAAAGGGCTAAAGGTTCCCAAATTACTCCTCACTATTGTCCACAAAAGACTAGTAAGGCACCCAATCCTCACCCATTACAGGTTACAAATGGAAATGTTCAATTTGAGTGGGAGTATTTCGCTAGCCATTGCGGAGGTATTATCTCACGAGAGCGTAGTTACTTTACTTCCTCCTAAAAGGATAGAGCCCGGGTAGAGGGCTAATGCATGCACATGCACGTGAAGTGTGTGTCAAAGAAACATATAGTTATTAATGTCTTATTATGTTATCAAAATTAACATTTCCAAGGTAAACCTAAAATAACCTAAAACCAATTGTTGGCTTGACTCTCTAAAGTCCCCAGCGGAGCTGCCAAACTATCATAACATATTAAGTTTTAGAGAAACCTAATAGCCAGACACAAAATCTATGGAGTCGCCACCAACCATTCTACCTAGGTGTGATTGGTCACCTATTAAAACTATAGATAAGGACTGGTCTATATCTCAAATTTAGGGTTTGGAAGTACGGTTACGTGTGAGGAAGGATTAGCACCCTCACAACGCCCATCCTAAAATGGTACCAACTAATTTTAGGTTATCTCAAATTTGCCTTAGTTAATCTTAAGTTCAATAATTAAATATTGAAAAATATTTCTAAGCATCTTCCATTAAGCTGGTGGGACAGCTTAAAAAATTCTCCTCACCTCAAGAGTATTCAAGTGGTACTATACGACTTTCTTGAAGAGGCTCCGTCGTCGGATTCATTTTAATGTTTTATGAAATATTCTAATTTTGACACCTATCTAATTTGTTCTTGCTATCTTATCATTTTTATTATTTCTATTGTGTTTTTATTATTTTATTAATGCTTACTTTTATTAATTTATTTTATTAGAGAATGAATATGAACTATTTTTCTCAAAAATCCTTTTTAGATCTTCCATTAAGCTGGTCAGATCTCGAAAGAAATTATTTAACCTAAAGATTTCAAAAGTATTACTTAAGCATAATCCCTTTTGGAATCTTATCATCGAAATAATCAACAGTCAATCTCAATAATTATTATTAATTATTATCATCCTATTTTATCATTTATTATTATTATTATTTCTTTATATTTATTAGTTTATCTTTGTTACTAATTATTTTAATTTTATAATATGTCTTATTTTATTTTTAGACTAATATAAGCCATTAGTTATCGAAAACCTTCTTTAGACCATCGATTAAGTTAGCGAGGCCTTGAGAGAATTTTTTAACCTAGAAATGTTCAAGAAAATTACTTAAGGGTAATTCTCTTAATATTTCATCATTAGAGTAATTCATATTCATATTCATTATTATTTTAATATCTAATTCTAGTTATTCTATTTATTTCCTCCCTTATTTTGTTTTTTTCTATTACTATTTTTATTATATTATTACTAATCATTGACATCTTTTCTAATTTTGTAACTAATTATTTTTATTGTTATTTTATAACGAACTTAATTTATTATATATATTTTTAAAAATGAATATGAATTATTTGTTATAAAAAATCCTATTTAGACCCTCCATTAAGCTGATGAGGTTTGGATAGAATTTTTTACCTCAAGATCTCTAAAAGTGCCACTTGAAAACAAAACCCTTAAGAGTTCCGTCGTCGGAATGATATCTATTTATTTAAACTTTATATTTTTATTGATCAAGCAAATTTTTATTAACATTTCAATTCTGAAATTTCCACTTTATAAATTTATTTATGTAGTTTTCATTATTATAAATCTTATTAATTCAGACATGACAACCCAATAGAATCTATTTTTAAGACCACAAATATCTAGATCGGTACATAAAGCTTGAAGATATCCTAAATACAAGAAACACTACAATAAACTTGGCAAGCAAATAGAATAAATACTACATACATGTCAGCACCAAAAGCCAAAGGATAAAATAGAAAAACAATAAAATAAATGATAAAAGGTTAACAATATAAAAGATAATGTCACTTTTAGCAAACCTGTATTTAGGACAACGGCTACAATCAACTTTAGCCAACTTGTAAAGTGAACGACGTCACTTTCTTTCTCTTTCCTTTACTTCTTCACTCTTTCTCCTTTCACGTTAATGGCAGCCCAGTATTTAATGATCAACAGCATACAAATTCTTCCTCGCCACGCATCAAATGATTCACGATTTCAGGTTCTCCTCCAATCTGCACTACACGGCTACAGTCTGGCTTTTAAGCAAGCTTCGCTTCAATGCAGGAATAATAAAGATGATGAACGAAGTTGTGAGGTCATGAGGAACTTTGATGCAGAGTGCACAAGCTCGGTGTGAACAGGGGACCGGACTAAGTTTGGTGTTTGGGCAAGAACAGAAAATTCAGGGAACCAATGCTGTTTGCAGAATAATCTCCCCCTCCTTTAATCATGAGCTTTATTCCCTTTTTCATAATCCAAAAACTTGTTAGAATCCTAATACATCTATATTTATTCGCATAATTATCTCATCTTTTATCTATTTTATTTTTATGTTAATCCTAATCTAACTCTATTAATTTAAATAATTATCCTAAAAATTTAACTATCCTAATTATCCTATCCTAAAATTAATTTTATTTTCTTTTCTTATCTCTCTTCTTTTTTTTAATTATTCCTAAATCCTATTTTAATTTTAATTTCCTAATTAATGTTAATTCTGAATTTAAAAAAAAAATTCTAATTTAATTCTAGCCTAATTCTAAATTGCTAAATACAATGTCACTCAATCCGATTAATTATTTTTATAAATTAAGACCCTAGACAAAATAAGGTGTCTACAATGTGTGTGTGTGTGTGTGTGTGTGTGTGTGTGTGTGTGTGTATATATATATATATATATATAAGAGCCAAAGCAGTTGGGTCAAAGTAAAACAGCCTATGTGGATGAGTTATACGTTTGACACGTATAATTTAAGATATTAAAATAATAATTATAATTTTTAAAGTTTTTTTAAACATAAAAATCTCTTCCTATTTATATATATCTTAAAATACAAAATAAATTATTTTCAATAACAAAACATCTATATTCATTGACAATATAACATCTATATCTACACTTTTTATTAGATTTAATATATATACACTAACTCATCAGATTTAATATTAATCTAATAATAACTCTCATATTAATAAATTCTAATAATTATCCTTAAAAAAATCTAATAATCTAATTATCTACTCTAAAATTTATTATATTTTATTTATTAATTATTCCTAAATCCTATTTCTATCCTAATTTTAAATTTATTCTAATTAATGTTAATTCTAAATCTAAAAAATCCTAATTTAATTCTAGCGTAATTCTAAATTGTTAATCTAATATATATATATATATATATATATATGCCAAAGCAATTGGGTCAAAGTAAAACATCCTATGTGGATGGGTTATATGATTGACACGTATAATTTAAGATATTAAAAAAATTATTGTAATTTTGAAAGTTTTTTAAACATAAAAATCTCTTCTTATTTATATATGTCTTAAAATACAAAATAAATTATTTTCAATAACAAAACATCTATATTCATTGACAATATAACATCTATATGTCACAACCCAAAGGCCATGACGTTCACTTGATACTCATGCTTTTCTTAGTCTACAAATTTATGGACTAAATTTTTCCTTTTTATTTTACGATTTGTATTCGGTGTCAGTGTAGTTACTATACTATCTAGGTGAACTATAGGCATTTCACGTAAATATTAAACTAGTGAGGAAACGGTTCTAAGTTACATCCCGACTTATTTAACAAAATATGTACTGTGCATCAATTAAAGTCTTACATATAAACAAGCGTTTTATAAAGAACGTATACCTCAAAAGGCTAGTACCAAGCCTAGATATCGTATCCGGGGGCCCACTCAAAAGCCCTCATGACAGAATTTAACTAAATAATCTGAAAAGAGATGAAATTTAGAAGGGTGAGCAAAACCACGGCTCAGTAAGATACTAATATAAATGCAGGAGTAGAATTATACTGTCTTAACTGTAATGCATAAAACCTGCAAATTTGCAATTACAGTTCATCATTTCGATCGATAACATCTCATTATCTCAATTCTTGTCATCTGTCTATCACTCATACCTCTAAATAAATCAACTTAATCACTTTTCAATCTTCTCGTCTTTATACTACAATGTATTGCACAACAATACGTCGTGTATAATTTGAATATCATATACTATTAGTCCATACTCACATCAATCTTATAGTACATCATATCCAATTGAGATACCATATCAAGTCACTTTACGTTTCATAATCATACTCCTGTATTCTATAAACTCAGATCACTTTCCATATGGAGAATCATGATCACGGTGGTATGAAGTCATAATTCTCTTCGTATAAATTTTATGTTCATGTACCGTATCATATCATGACATCACATAGATGGAATATCGTTAATGCCTAGTCATGACACTCCTCATATAATTCTCATGTTTGTGTACAATATAAGTTCATGACATATCTTATGTAAAATGCATATTATTATGTCATGATTTAGTATGCAAATTTTATAACTTTACTGTATAAACAGCTATCATTTCAAATCATATCACATATACTTTTGGAGCATGCTCAAACATGTAAATTTTCAATTCATTTCATATTTACTTTTAAGACATGGGCAAAGCATGTATAATTTGCAAGTCATATATTCACTTTTAGAGTATGTCTAAAACATGTGCGGTTTCAAAACATTTTTCATATACTGTAAAGTCATATTAGGTCTAGAGTTCATATCAAATAAAACTATACTCTAGACCGCATATCATATCATGTTCGACATATAATTGTATATGAATCATATGAAGTATCGAAATCATATCACATGTACTTTTAAAACATGTTTAAAACATGTACCATTTCAAAACATATCTCATCTCAAGCATGTCTCCTATACTGTATAAATCATGTCAAGTCTAGAGTTCATATCAATAAAATCATACTCTAGACTTCATATCATATCAGTTTGAGACTAGGCTAAATCCCTAATGCTTTATCAATAAAGACTTAAATCATTGTAGCTAGCAGTGAAAATCATGTCATCGTCCCCTGGAAACTAACTAGGGCACTATCTATAGCCATAGACCTCATGTCTCCTAGCCCCACTGATCAGGTGTGACTGAGCCTTGTCCACGACTATGTCGGACAATCATCTCTGCCTAATTAGTAATCTCCAATTAGGCGGTTTCCACTATGCTTTATTAAATTTAATTCTTTTAGGGTGCCTAGAGTCTTATAAAACATTTAAATCTTTAGCTTTTCTTGTCAAAATAATGTAAAGCATATGGTAAAATTCTTTAAGAGGATTCATATATAAAATATACATATACCATATACTTTCCTTCAAAACTAATCAATACTTTATAGCATTAATATAAACATTATTATAACATCTCAAGTTGTAACAAGGCATGCTTAAAGGCGATGCAAATTTAAATCATGAGTTCAAAAGAATGAACTATCATTTTCATAAAATATATCACTTAATTATAGCGTTAACTATAATCCAAATGCCTCATTTCCATCCTTTTGATTTCAATCAGATCATACCTAATAGGTAAATTCGATATTCACTGTGGTTCCTCGATATTCTATATTCTTTCTCAATAGTTATCGACTATATCAATCACTTGTACATTTCATCATCAATACTAGGACCACACCATCAGTATGAGTCCTCTTAGTATCTATGAACATTTAATTATCATATTTCTCTATAGCCATTAAGATACTGGAATTATGCAGATACCGATATCATCATTCAAGATCTATTCCAGAGTTGACATCGAGGATAGAAAATCACAAGATCAATAGTCACCTATCCAATCCATCTATGGTTTAACATATTGACACTCGTTCATAATTCCGACCTGATGCCCAATTTCATTCACTATCACAAAATCAAATCACCGTTTTCAAATCAATTTTCATATGGCCTGTATAATATAATACCATGCTAGAATTATCTATAAAGGTATTATCGAATCAATTTTAGGTTAGCAGTTTACCTACTTAAGAGATTTGGCCAATTTCCATTATTAAACAGTGTTCGAAGACATTTTATGTCAGAATACTGAACTTATACAATTGTCGATCTTATTATTCAAGACCTATTCCAAAGTTATAATCGAAACCATATAATCACATGTTTGAAACTCATTTATTTGAATCTATCAATGATTAGATTATATCGGAATTCAACCTCAATTTCAATAAGATTATGTATGCACAAGTCATACATTTGTTATAACTTGATATCACAACTATCTATCGTATATCATAATATTGATACTAAAACCCCTACCACAAATGTAGGTCCACTTATTATCTCATGTATATTCGACAATATGATGTAATATAATATAACCATCTCAACATTGACCTCTTGCAATGTCCGTGTTATCACGTTTGAAACTACTCCAAAATCAAGAAATCGAAATCAATTAATTCTAAAATCATCACTCTGTCGATAATTCCACAATTCAATCATTCAATCATCTAAATTACAACCTCGATATTCTCTTCCAAGCAATGTCATATAATCATCATTAATTTTATCAATGATTCGACTAATCGATATTCAACCTCAATTTCAACTTGATAACCAATTCGTGATATCAAGATAAATCCATTTATCAATTCTATAAGGCTTACACCATATAACTCATCACATTATCATGCTTAACCATTTACCTTCTCAACTATTTCAAACATCAAATTTTTCGGCAATACGATAAAGTCCTTTTGAAACTTATCTTTCGATAATTCTTTCCAAAATTCCATTTATACGAGAAAACCTTAACCTTTTTCATCAAACATGTTCCTATAAATTTCGGCAACATAACATTTCAGGAACTAAAACCTCCTGCAACAATCCCAAATAGACACAGTGGTATTCCACTATCATTTTTATTTCAATATTATGATCATTACTAAGACCCCTACCACCAATTGTAGGTCCTCTTAGCATTTAAAAAAATCATTTCAATAATCATTCATCATCAGGATCACAATTCCAAAACATACAATATAACACTACCACTACTTTATGAAAGTATCTTACCTAGTATCAAAGTTGATGATGTAATCTCTCCCAATTTTGTTCATGCTCTGATCGTTCTTGTATAATTTCTACAAGTCCAATTTTTTCACATTTAGACTCATGTAGAATTATTCAATAAAATAATAACAATAATAATAATAAAAATTTTTACAAATTTCCTACCCATTTTCTCTTTCTTCCTTCTTCTTCTTTTTCCTTTTTCTTCTTCTCCTTTTTCCTTTTTCTTTTTCTTTTTCTTTTCTTTCTTCTTTCTTCTTTTTCTTTTCTTTTTTCTTCTTTTCTGGCCTGAACTGGTTCGGACCAGTTCAGACAGGTTCGGTCGGGCGGTTCAACTTTGCTTGGCCGGTTCAGCCATCGTTAGCCACCATTTCCGGCAATTCAGCCACTCCACAGCTAGTCAAGGTTGCCATGAAGCAAGATCTGGCCTCCTTTTCTCCCCATCGGCAGCGATGGCGCCGGCTCTGGATCTGGAGGTGTGGGTTTCGATCTCTTTCTCCCTTCTTTCCTCCTTCCTTTCTCGTTTTTGTAAGAACCGTAATTTTTCCTTGCTAAATGTGTACTTCTTGTGTGATTTAGTGAACATAAAGAGATAACGTACTCATGAAATTTTAAGTATAAGATTATGGTACATTGAATAGACACGAAAGGAGTTTGTACCTATATATAAAGGATTGGTTGCATACACCATGGACCATGTTAAACGCATACAACGTACACGTATGCGATGGGCATGCATGCATGTGCACGCATGCATGTGCACGTACATAGATAAATACGAATAATAAAATGTAATATATATATATATATAAGATAAGTGTGTATATGTACATGTATTATTGCAAAGTACATGCATCATTGCAAAGTACATGCATGAAATTAAAATATATATACATATACATATACATATTCGAGAATATACGTATATAGGTGCAAAACATATTTGTAAGAATAAGGAATTTGTAATGTGTTTAGATGATAAATATATATGAGATATGTATATGTATAAGATATAAAAGAATGATATCTTAAAAAAAATAAATAAATAAATAAGTTAATAGAAACTAAGTATATATATAATATATATATATATACATACTCGTGTTAGTGGGAAACACCCATTAACCTGTCAATATCAAGGGAGACAATACTGTCTCCCTATCACATCCTTCATATTTCTTTAACCCTAATTTTTTTTAAACTCAAACACCCAAAAGCCTGTTACCTTCTTCCTCGATTGCCTCTGCGTATTTTCTAAGCCTTCCTTAGCTTCCCATCGTGCCTTCCTCTCGCCTTCATCGTGTCACCATTTTTGGGCAAAGATGAACAGGACTACGAAAGAGCAGTTGGCAGGTACAAGGGTATTGAACCGAGGCTAGCAATGCAGCAAAAAGTGGCAACTTAAAAGGCTTGTAAGAATCAAAACGTGATTTGGAAAAATGGGGAAACAAAAATGGCGTTCGGCAAAGAGGTGAAGGCTGTGTGTGTGAGTATTTTGGCTATGGAAACTAGGTCTCATTTAGGACATTACGGCTGGAGAGGCGAGCTTAACAACAGGGGAAGTAAGGGGAAAGTTCTCGAGCTGGAAGCAACCAAGACTTAAGGGTTGAGAGACGTTTTTCAGAAAGTGATTCGAGGGCATTAAGAGGCTTAGTTGGCACCAGAGGCGGATGGTAAGCCTCTCTTGGGGGGCCTTGGCCCCCCCAAACTTCTGAAAAAATAAATTATGTATAATATAATTATAAATTAATAAATATATTATTTATAATAAATAGTTTTGGCCCCTCCAAAGATTTGAATATTTCTTTATACAAGGTTTGTATGTCATTTTATCTTTTTATATACTTGTAAGTATATGCTGGATACTATTTAAATTATTTTTATTTAATAAAAAATTGAAATAATTAAATTTTTGTTTTTTTATAGCATAATATTATATTCACTTGTCTTGATTACCTATGAAGAATTATTCTTTAAAAAATCTGACAATTTTTTTCAATACCAAAATTAGATTGGGATCACTTTGTAAAATGTAAGAAAAACATATTCAATTTTATTATTTTAAAGATATATTATATATTTTTTGTTTGATATAATTTAGTTTATTTATATATATATATTTAATTTTAAATTTTCAAAGGAAATGATCAAGAAAGTTTACCCATATATAATTCACTTATTCCATAGTTCATATTCAATTTTTGAAAATTGAAAAAAAAATCGTTCACAATTTTAGATGAAATTATAATCTATTTGTTGTATTTTGTTTCATTATACTTTTGTTTATAAATTTATAAGATTTATAATTTTACAAACTTGTTATTTTTTATAATTAGTATACATAACTCATGTAAAATTGATGTAATTTAAAACTTTACTTGGGTTTTGAAGTGTAATTGAGTGGAGATGATTTAGTATCAAACTTAAGCTAGGTTTGACTCGAAAATTTGAGGGTTTTTTAAGCTCGAATTCGGCTTGACAAAATACTTGTGAAGCTCAAGCTCGAACTGAACTTGATAGGCTCACTTTGTTAATTTTTAATTATATATAATAAGAGTAAAATAATAAATTAATAATAAAATATTAAATATATATTAAAAAAAGTTCGATTAGACTCATGAGTCGTTCGATTCAAGTATTAAAATATTTGAATTTAACTCAACTAGTTTCTCGAGCAACTCAATCTTAAGTTTAGCTCAAAATAAATGAGCCAAATTCGAGTAATTATCGAGTCAAGTCACTCATGTCAAACTTAAATAGCGCACAAATAGCTTGACTAATTTATACTTGGCCCCCTCAAATTCAAATGTCAAGATCCGACACTGGTTGGCACAGCTTGATAGTGGCTAAAATAGAGGGTTTGTAGAGCTAAAGTAGGAGCTTTAAAAGGTCTGTTAAAGGCTGGACAGAGGTAAGGTTCTAAAACTGATTCAGGCGTGACAAAGGCAGATCGTGGAGTGTGACATTCTGGTGATTTTAACGTGGAAGCAGTAGATGTTTATAGGGCTGAGAAAGGGAAATATTTGAGCTGGAATTTGAGCTGAACCGTAAGGCTCCATTTGGGACTAGTTCAGACAAGAAAGAGAGGGCTGAACATGGACAGTTTATGGGAGCTGTGTTTGAAGCTGGAAAACATGATTTTGAAGTGGGTTATAGGCTGTCATGAAGAAGGGAGAACAAGGTTGAGGAAGAAGCTTAAAGTCTTGATTGATCAGTGGGCATTTTAAGGACTAGAAGCAAGATTTTCTGTGGCTGTTTGGGTGCTGAACCAGAGCATCGAAAGGGGTTGCTTAAGGAGTGTCAAGGGCTGTTGTAGTGTTCCATGCAAGGCTGCTGAAAACCATAAAACCAGGCGAGAAAAGAAATAAAAGAAAAGAAAAAGAAAAGGAAAAGAATTTAAAAGAAAGAAATAAATATATATATATATGGATATATGATGCATATATATATATATAGAGGTAAGAAGATGAGATAATTCCATCGAGAAATTGAATTGCATTAATGTTAAGTGTGTGCATATATATATATATATATGAATATATATATATATATATATAGATATTAAGTTGGAATTTAAGTTTCATAAACATATAGAAAACTTGGGCTAGACGTTATTAAGTCGAATTTTTTTATTGTGAATATGTAGCATGACGGGAGGACGACGGACACGGGACAAGATCAAGCTAAGCTCGCACTAGGTAAGACATTTATATAACGTAGAAGTAGGATTATCTTGTATAGGATTGAATCTTACGATGAAATGATTTGAATACCTAGAGATTGGATATAACGAAATAAAATGCAGGTACGATATTAGACTTGATAAAGTACCATAGTGGTGAGATATTAACCGGAAATGAATCAATACGGTATAGACTCATAGACAACAGGAGATGAAATGATAAACATTCATGCAATCCATGAGCATTCCATTTTACGGTTTTCATTTCATTTTCTTGAATTTATTACCATTAAGCATGCTTGATTACTATACATGAAACTCGAAATGATTTATTCTTATTGTGTTTATAATAATACTTTGGATGCTTAAATGGTTTTGAAAAGAATGAATTTATAGTGTATGCATATGTACGTATATATATTTAAATGAGTTTAAAGAAATATATTACGTACTTGGCACTATTTTCATCAGAATAGTTAAATGTTTTATGAGACCATAGACATCCTAAGAAATTAAATTCAATAAAGCATAGTGGAAGCCACCTGATTGGAGATTACTCATTAGGCATAAATGCTTGTTCGACAATAGTCGTGGACAGGTCTCAGCCTTGCCTGATCAGTGGGGCTGAGAGACATAAGGTCTATGGCCATAGATAGCACCCTAGTGGTTTCCAAGGGACAATGATATGATTCTTCACTGCTAGCTACAGTGATCTAAGTCTTTATTGATAGTGAAATAGGGATCTAGCCTAGTCTCAAACGATATGAAATGAAGTTTAGAGTATGGTTTTAAACGGAAATGAACTCTAAACTCGATATAGCCATATGGCATACGAAATGTATTTTGATATTGTACATGGCATAATATATGCTTCAAAAGTACATGTGACATGAAATGAAGTTTAGAGTATGATTTTAAAACAGAAATGAACTCTAAACTCGATATAGCTTTATGCCATATGAAATGTATTTGATATTGTACATGACATGAAATATGTTTCAAAAGTACATGTGACATGAAATGAAGTTTAGAGTACGATTTTGAAAACAGAAATGAACTCTGAACTCGATATAGCTTTATGCCATATGAAATGTATTTGATATTGTACATGACATGAAATATGTTTCAAAAGTACATGTGACATGAAATGAAGTTTAGAGTACGATTTTGAAAACAAAAATGAACTCTAAACTCGATATAGCTTTATGCCATATGAAATGTATTTGATATTGTACATGACATGAAATATGTTTCAAAAGTACATGTGACATGAAATGAAGTTTAGAGTACGGTTTTGAAAACGGAAATGAACTGTAAGCTCGATATAGCTTTATAGCATATGAAACGTATTTTGATATTGGACATGATATGAAATATGCTTCAAAAGTATATGTGACATGAAATGAAAAAGCTTACATACTACAAGCATGTCTTAAAGGTAGAACGGCGATGTATTGATATTTTTGCATGTCTTGAACATGTTTTAAAAGAATATGTATTATATGTTTCAAGATTTGCAATCACTTCACATATAGTTATATGTTAAAAGTCATATCATGATTTCATGACTTAGACATCTCATGGCATGTTGAGGTATAGTTGGATTGAGCTTGAGAATATAACAAGCATATGCTACATGATGAATAAAAGAATAATTGATAGTAAATTCTCCTCACATGACATCATGCATATGCATCAGAACAGTATAATTCTAACTCTGCACTTATATAAATGACTTACTGAGCCTTGCTCATTAAACGCTATTTAGATTTTTCAGATTGAGCACGGAGTTGGGGGAGTATTTCGGAGCTTTTCGAATAGTCCCAAGCTTGAAATATAGTCCCAACTCTCCAAGGAGATTTTGTGAACATTTTGGGTATACATACTCCTCTTTTGTATTTAATATCAATTTAGGCTGTTTTTGATTCAGTACTTAGATGTGATGTAATCTAATATAGAGAATAGCATATAGACTTTAGTAAAGATGAATTATAGAATTGTTGATTATGCATAAGTATGGATATATGATTGAATAGCATGAACAAGTGACCAAGTAAGAAAATGTAAACCATAAGATGAAATGTTATGAATTGGAAATGGACTTGGGTCACGGAGAAAGTTTAGACTCATTAGAAGAAAGAATAATGGTGAACTTGGTCATGGTAATGCTAGAATATAATCAACTGTTATTGTGGGAAGCATGAGTTGGATATTACTTGTGAATTTTATGCAGGTAATTAACTTGGGTAAAGTGATAAAAATAGGCGAGGGAGTTAACGTCCCGAAATAAAATTCACTACATTACATTTAGACAAAACAAATATAGAAAAAGAAAAAATTTAGCCCTAAATTCTATGCATCCGTACAAATAAGAGGTACCGTCGTGACCTTCGGGTCATGACAGATGTATTAGTATCAGAGCCGAGATTGTCTAGTGCATATCAGTGTAAATGAGTTAGAATGGTTTACATCCCATAGTATTGTAATTGCCTGATTGTTAAGTGCTCAGTAATTGCAGAATACTGTTCTAAATGCATGTGTTTTTATATAGAAATTAAATGATAACAAAGTAAAGAAAACTACTAAATGGTGGATGATTTGAGACCTTGATAAGTAACACAATAGCCTGTAAGCTATTGTGATGTACAAAAAAAAAAGGGGGGGGACTCTTCAAACCTGTCATTGGTAGAATTAAGATTGAATACGACATACTATATACTATGAATCTTTTGTAAATGTTAGAGATTTGTAAGGTATGTCGTGCAAGATAACAGATTGATGTGGAAGTTAAGATTGCATGAAATAAGACACGCAAGACCATAATGTCTTGCTATTGATCTTGACCTAGTTTGATAGTTTCTAAAGTATAAGAGGATGAATGATCACAAGATATGAACTTACGAGATACATCAAATTTGAAAAAGTTATTGAGTATTGGACTTGGAAATTAAAAAGGGATTGTAATCCAAGAATTTTACATGAAATAGATGATCTTATAATCTTAATGTTAGGTTTGTTCGGTAAGGCACTGAGAGGAACTCGGTGAGGGCCCCACTAGGACTTCTCTATCCGAATCGAACTAAGACCCTGAAATGATGATATTGCAATGAAAGGGGATATCATCAGTCAATAGATTTTAAGATCACCTGTTTAAAAGGTATCTTGAAGAGAGAGAAATAAATTGAGAAATGATGAATATACCCCTATATTGAAATAATTCTATCGAATCATAGATGACTAAATTGATTTGGAACCGATTGATGGTAATAATGTAATGGATGATGTAAAGAATGTATTACAGGTATAATGGTCCCTACTATTAGCCCCACCTATACTCTGATGAGTAATGCGATCGGAGTGTATACTGTTGGAGGTCGCGAGATAGTCGGCCCTGTTATGGATTCTTAGGGCCTGAATTAAATGTGAAAAGACGAGGTATTTGGTTAGGGATTATTGGATATTATGAAAAGTAATATGCTTTCTAAGTGTGACTAAATAAGTGAATCGATGTGAAATATACGTTAAATGATTTGAAAGTTATACGCATGTGTTTTGATGATACATAGTAGAATTGTAGAATGTAAATAACAAAACATCCAAGATGATATGAGGTTATGATTTAGAAGTTACTGGATGAATTTCTAAATAATTTTCGGAGTAATGTGGATTCGAGAGATTATTAACTCAATTCACAACATGGAACCTATTTATAAGCTCTTATCAGGGAACATAAAAGATTCTGAAGAGCTTAAGAAATTACTCCAGAGATTAATGAATAAAGAACCCATTTGTATTAGTGTAACTAGTGGAAACACAGATAATATGGTTCGAAAGAATAAGCATAGCTTATTATTGTGTACCAAATTCCGAGTACTCAATAGTATTATTATTGAGAATGAATAAGTTATTGTTTAAGATTGATGTTTTACTTGATCCATTAAATGGTGTATGTAGAGTTTCAATATCAATCTTTGAACAAGATGTTATCGGATAAAAAGCTTACAGATAAGTGTTCGTAAGGTGATGTTCAGAACTCGGTATAACTTTTACGAGTCCTTTATGGTACTTAAGAGAGTTATGAAATATCTTGTGATGTTTGTGGATTTAATGAATGAAATATTGCAATCACGTACATATAAATTATAATGGCATGAAACCACGAGATGTGAATATGTATATTTATCTGAAGAATATAAGCAGCATCCTTGAATAATTCCACAAACTTCTGGAAACTGAGAATTCTGTTGTCAAGTTTGAATGAAATGATGCGTGTGAGCACAATTTCTTAGAGTTGAAACACCGATTGACTACAACACCAGTCCTCACCATTCCTAGTGGTTCCGGGGGAATTGCTGTATACAGTGACGCTTCACATCAAGGTCTTGGGTACGTATTGATGCAAAATGGAAAAGTAGTGGCTTATGGTTCTAGACAGTTAAATAACCATGAAAGGAATTACCCCACCCATGACCTAGAGCTAGCAACAGTGGTGTTTGCACTAAAGATATGGCGTCATTATTTGTATGAGAAAAGTTTTAGATTTACACAGATCACAAGAGTCATAAGTATCTCTTCTCACAAAAAAATTAAACATGAGATACAGACAATGGATGGAGTTACTTAAGGACTATGATTGTAAGATTCTCTACCATCCAGGCAAGGCTAATAAGGTGGCTGATGCACTGAGTAGAAAGAGTATGGGCATGGTCAGCTACATGATGGTTAGAGAGTGGGAGTTGATAGAGCAGTTTTCGAAGTTGAATTTGAATCTAGAGCCTACAAGTGAATGTTTGATGGCTAGTTTGAGAATAGAGCCTAGCATCATAGAACAAATTAGGCAGGCTCAGAGTGAGGACCCAAAGTTGATTGAGGCTATCGGTTGGATATGGAAAGGTCAGGAATCAGAGTATGATGATTAGCAGTGATGGTTTATTGAGGTTCAATGGGAGAATATGTGTTCCAAACAATAAAGCCTTAAAGAGACAAATCATGGAAGAGGCATATAGTTCTAAGTACACAACGCATCCGGGTAATACGAAGATGTATCAAAACTTACGTAAAGTTTACTGGTGGTCAGGTATGAAGAAAGACATAGCAACTTTTGTGTCTAAGTGCTTAGTGTGCCAACAAGTTAAGGTGGAGCATCAAAAGTAGGCAGGGTTGCTCACCCCTTTGTCTGTGCCAACTTGGAAATGGGAGCACGTGACCATGGACTTTATCATGGGACTTCCTAGGACCCGAAGAAACCATGATGCCATTTGGGTGATTGTTGACAGATTGACTAAGTCAGCACACTTTTTGGCTATGAAAGTCATAGATTCACTGAGTGCCCTTGCAGATTTGTATGTTAGGGAGATCGTGAGATTACATGGAGTCCCAGTGAGCATAGTATCAGATAGAGATTGTAGATTTACTTCTCGTTTTTGGGAACACTTCCAAGATGCTCTGGGAACGAAATTGAGTTTCAGTACTGCTTTCCATCCTCAAACTGATGGGCAATCTGAGAGAACAATTCAAACCCTTGAGGAAATGTGAGAGCGTGTGTCATGGATTTTCAGGGTTCATGGGATGATCATTTGGCACTAGCTGAATATGCATATAACAATAGCTTCCACTCCAGCATTAGGATGGCATCGTATGAGGCGTTGTATGGACGTAGGTATAGATCCTCGATAGGTTGGGATGAAGTGGGTGAAAGGAAGATATTTGCTCTCAAACTTGTAGAAAAAGCTTCAGAGAGTGTCAGATTGATATGTGATTGATTGAAAACGGTACATAGCAGACAAAAGAGTTATGTCGATAATTGCAGGAGACACTTAGAGTTTCAAGTTAGAGATAAGGTGTTTCTAAAGATCTCTTCATCCAAAGGTATAATGAGGTTTGGAAAAAGAGGGAAGTTATGTCCCCGGTATATTGGTCCGTTTGAGGTACTAGAAAGAGTGGGTGAAGTAGCATATCGACTAGCACTACCACCAGAACTATCGAGTGTGCACAACGTCTTTCGCGTATCTATGAAGGCATGTTTAAACTTAATGTATCTCATTTCAAGAGTGGAACTTTTGTGGGAAAGGGATATGCCAATGAAGGCATGTTTAAACTTAATATATCTAATTTCAATATCAATAATAAGAAGATTGATTCAGCTTATATTGTGGATTCTTTTGATTTATGGCATAGTAGATTAGGACATATAAACTATGATAAAGTAATCATGATGTCTAAATTTAATATGGTGCCATATGTAGTTAGAAGTGATGAAAAATGTAAAACTTGCATGCTAACTAAAATAACAAAGAAACCTTTTTCCAAGGTAGAAAGAAATTCTAAATTGTTAGAATTAGTGCATAGTGATGTAGGAGATTTACAAGGAACCCTATCAATAGGAGGAAAGAAATATTATGTGACATTCATAGATGATTTCTCCAAATATTGTTATGTCTACTTAATGCATTCTAAGGATGAATCATTAGATAAGTTTAAAGCTTATAAAAATGAAGTAGAATTACATTGTAATGTTAAGATTAAAACCTTAAAAACTGACAAGGGAGGAGAGTACTATGATCCAACATATTTTGAAATTGTTGGCATTGTTCATGCGATTATAGCACCATATAGTCCCCAATCTAATGGTGCGGTTGAAAGGAAAAATAAAACATTAATTGAAAGGACAAGGATTTTGGGGGGAAGCAATGTTGACTGCATGTCACATTCTTAATAGAGTTCCTATCAAAAGGAACAATATTATCCCATATGAATTATAGAAGAAAAGGAAACCCAACTTGAGTTATCTTAAGGTATGGGGTTGTAGAGCAATTGTAAGAATTCCTGATCCCGAAAGAAAGAAATTAGGTGAGAAGGGAATTGAGTGCATCTTTATTGGTTATGCATAAAATAGTAAGGCATATAGATTTTTAGTTGTTGAACCAAAGAATTCAATATCAATTAATACAGTTATTGAATCAAGAGATGCATTGTTTGATGAATGAAGGTTCAAATTAATTCATTCACAAAAAGAAGTTGCTCAAACTAATTCTAAGGAATTAGAGAATTCCACTATAATTGAAGAACAAAACATTGTACCAAGAATAAGCAGAAGAGCAAGGAAAGCTAAGACTTATGGTTCAGATTTTCACATGTTTCTTGTGGAAGGATCAAGAGAAACCATAAGCAATCACATTGAATATTGTTTCAATATTGAATCTAATCCAAAATCATTTGAAGAGGCTATGAAGTCTCAAGATGTAGCTTTTTGGAAAGAAGCTATAAATGATGAGATGGATTCAATTGTGGGGAACAATACTTGGATCTTAGTAGATTTACCTCTAGGTTGCAAACCAATTGGTTGCAAGTGGATTTTCAAAAAGAAAATGAAAGTGGATGGTACTATAGATAAGTTTAAGGCTAGACTTGTTGCTAAGGGATTTACAGAGAAACATGGAATCGATTATTTCGATACATATGCACCAGTAGCAAGAATTGCTACAATAAGAATGCTAATAGCATTGGCCTCAATTTATAAATTGGAAATTCACCAAATGGATGTCAAAATAGCATTCTTATATGGTGAATTGGATGAAGAGGTGTATATAGAACAACCCGAAGGATTTGTTATTTCTAGACAAGAAAGGAAAGTGTGTAAATTAATTAAGTCCTTGTATGGACTTAAGCAAGCACCTAAGCAATGGCATCAAAAGTTTGATGAAGTACTCCTAGAAAATGGATACATTATAAATGAATCCGATAAATGTGTCTATAGTAAGATCATAAATGGAAAAGGTGTCATCATATGTTTATATGTAGATGACATGTTAATTTTTGGTACAGACTTAGACCAAGTTGAAAATACCAAGAAGTTTTTATCGAAAAATTTTTCTATGAAAGACATGGGTGTTGCAGATGTGATCTTGGGAATAAGAATTCATAAAAGAGAAAACAACTTGATCTTATCCCAATCACATTATATTGAGAAGATTCTCAAAAGGTTTAACCACTATGAACGTGCAACGCTTGCAACATCATATGATCCAAATTTGAAATTGAATTCAAATAAGGATAAACCAATTGCACAACTTGAATATGCAAGAGTGATTGGTTGTTTGATGTATGCCATGACATGCACAAGACCGAATATTGCTTTTGCTATTGGAAAGCTTAGTAGATATACAAGCAATCAAAGTAACATGCATTAGAATGCCATTTCTAAAATATTAAGTTACTTGAAAAAAACTATGAATTATGGCATTACTTATAGTCGTGAACCTTCTGTTTTAGAAGGTTACATAGATGCAGTTGAATTAATAACATGGAGGATCATTCATCCATTAGTGGATGGATATTCATATTTGGTGGGGGTGCAATTTCGTGGGGATCCAAGAAACAAACTTGTATTTCTGATTCTGCTATGGCTTCAGAATTTGTGGCATTAGCTTCGGCAAGAAAGGAGGTTGAGTGTTTGAGAAACTTACTCTATGAAATTCCTTTATGGCTTAAACCAATGTCACTTATATCAATACATTGTGATTATGAAGCTACACTATCAAAGGCTTATAGCCAAGTATATAATGGGAAATCTAGACATATTGGTCTAAGGCACAGCTATGTTAGACAATTGATTAAAGATGGGGTGATCACCATTACTTTTGTCAAGTCAAGTGAAAACTTAGCAGATCCATTGACAAAAGGTCTCAACAAAGAGATAGTGTTTAGAACTTCCAAAGGGATGGGACTAAAACCCATTTGAATTAGTCACACATAATGGAAACTCAACTCAACGCTTAATTGGACATTAAGTCTTGAGTTCAATGAGATCAAGTACATTATCTGAATGTGGCTATAAGTATTGTGCTATTTTACATCCCGAAGGTTATGAATACTTGAAATCATATGAAAATAAGGAGGTTGAGTTGTTACTCTTAATGAACCCATAACACATAAGTATAAGTGTTAGAATGCTTATATGATTGCATTTCTAATGAGTTCACCTATATGAGTGGAAGTGGTGCCGCTTCTAGGAGCTTCGGGTTTAGCTCTTAAGCACTCATGAAAAGATACAAGACACATGGCCAATATAAGTGTCGAAGTTCTACTAAATGACTTTGGACAAATTTTTGAAGTCTCATGTGAGATTTAGTCATTAGTTAATCATCATAGAACCATTGGTTTAAGATTTAGTCCACCATACCGTTCTTATTAACTGAAAGTACTTTTTCTCTAAAGTGATGGTTCAAGACCTAGTTCACCATCATTTTATGCATGAGAATTCCTCAAGTATTAGACTTGTTCTATTTTGAAATTGGTGGGGATTGGTAGAAAATTTCAAAATATAAATTGGAAAGATTGATTAAAATGTTGTTTAATCAATGTACATGTAAAACTAGTGTTTGGTATGACTCTGGGTGAAGTAAAATCATGTTAAAATGATTTGTACTTAATTTATAAGGTAGTCAACTGCCCTTGTGCAGTAAGCTTTCTGTTCGAAAAATGCACTTGGGCAGTCAAATGCCCTAGGGTGGCAGTCAGATGCCCCAGGATGGCAGTCAACTGCCCATACAGGGCAGTCAATTACCTATACAATGTGAAAACTCGGATTTAAGGTTACTTTAAGGCAATCGACTGCCCTCCTGGAAGTTGCATACTATTTCAAAAATACACTAGAGCATTTGAATGCTATTTTCGGGCATCCGACTTCCTTACTTGGAAATCCAATGGCAATCAACTACCTTTTAGGGCAATCAACTGCTCTAGTGCAAAATGAACTGTAACGACTAGTGTGAAATCCCCAATTTCATGTAATTCCCTTATGTTTGTAAAGTGTTCCAACTGAAAGGAATTAACTAAATATGAAGTTTTGATGTGTAAATGATGTATGAAACATATGAAGGAATAATGAGATTTATAGTCAATTAGTCAAGAAATTAATGTTGATATTAGGAAAATAAATAAAGTATGAAGAAATTAATTTCAGAATTTTGGCAAGTAAATAGACATGTGTCATGTGAAGAAAGAAGAAGAGAATAAAAAAAAGTCAAGAGGTCAAAGGGGTTAATGGTTGAAGTGATTATGAGATAAAGAAGCAATTAATGCATTAAATGAAGCATGAGTCATCACCATTTCCTCTCCAAGTCGGCAGTAATACTCCAGCCCTCTCACTCTCGTTCCCCTCTAATTTCCCAAGTTTCCTCCATAGCTACCTTAACAAACCACCAAATTCTGTCATTGATTTGTTAAGCTCGTTAAACGAAAAATGTTCCTCATCGCTAGCTTAAGCTATATCCGAGGTTTGGTGGATTGAATCCAAGTATTTGAGAAGATCTCAAATTCTGAAAATTTGGCTATTGACAAAGGTAAGAGAAGAGGTTGATTCTTTCAATTATGTCCATGGTTTGGAGTCATGTGATAATAGTAGAGTATGTCTATGGTGATTGTTTAAAGGTTTGAATTGTGATGATGTTACAACTTTGAAGAAGTGAAAGAAGACCATTGGTGTAATCAAGTGATTTGCAATTCAGAAGTGAATTGAGGTAAGGAATTTATGTAACGGACGTAGGGTGGCTATGTTTGCATGATTTTCAGTGTTTTGGGATGAAGTACCAGTTGATTTTAATGCAGGAAACGTCATTTTCAGGTTTTTACTCCTACTGCCAATTAGGTAGGAGCAGCTGACTACCTTAAGTAGCAACTGATTGCCTAGAGACAACCAAAGCGTAGTTTTTTGAAAATTGAGACAAACCAGTCGACTGCTATTTTCCCAGTATGCATTCTGTTTCAAGCCAGTTGACTGCTATATGGGACAGTCAACATCTTTTACTCAAAAAGCATTATGTTTCGAAACCAGTCGACTGCCCTGTTTTCAGAAGCATTCTGTTTTAAAAACAGTCGATTGCTATATGACCAGTCAACTGCCATTTCTCGAAAAGCATTCTGTTCATGGAACCAATCGACTGCCCCATGTGTTTTCAGAAAAGAAAAATATTGAAATTTTAAAAAGAAAATAATTTCGATAAATGAAAATATGATGTAGCAGCCGACTGCTTTATGAGGCCAGTCAACTGCCCTATTTGAAAAGAGGTTTCAAAGCCTATTTTAAGAAAGCACAAATGTCATAGCAAATAGCTATATGGCAAATGTTTTGAGACTATGAAGTACTTAATGATTATGCACTTACTGTATATGTTCATGGCTGAGGAGCTGTAGTCCAGCTCTTAGTGCTATAGATGTCACCTGACTAGTGTTCACTGTAGCCACCGACGTTTGGCCAAATTGTCTCTGTTATATATATATATATTGGCTAGGGGAAGATTCCTGGCTCCTATGGGAGTATGCCACATGATTCAGTGCATAATTCTGTTAAATTGCGAATAGTCTCTCTATTATTTACAAGCTATACGATGTATGTTTTAAAGAAAGAATATGATGCATGTTTTGATGCAAGTATATGAAGTATGTTTTAAAGAAAGCATGTGAAGTATGTTTTAATGAAAGTATGTGAAATATAATTTCATATGATAATTTGAAAGAAGTATATGCTATACGCTTTATAATGATTTACATGACATTATAGAGCCAAGCAGGAAAATTGCATATAGAGGCATAGTACGCTCTTTTACATATATTTCTTACTGAGCATAAACTCACCCTTTTACAAACATTTTTCATACAAACTATCTGAAGTGATCCCTCGCTCTCGATAGAGAAGAGCCTACTAGTGAATCTTGAAAGTTTACCTTCGAGATACGCTTTCTGGTTAGTATTGAAGGTACACTTATGTAATTATGTAAAGTAAATTGTAATTCAGCTATTGTACAGTACAAGTTAACATTTATGTATATAAGATGTCAGGGATTTAAGTTAGGAATGATGTGTAAAATCTTGTGGTAAGGAATGATATGTATATATATATCATTATTTTGTTTTATTGAAGTTAAAATATTTATATTGAGCTATTAAATATTAAGCTTAAGAAGAAGAATGAATGAATGACATTGATGAACGAGTCAAATCAAGTCGCATAAGATAAGGAAAAAGTTAGATGGTAAGATGTAGTGACGAGGACGTCATAGATTTGTATTATAGCTGATTTGACTGATGTTCGTCAATGTTAATATGCTAGAAATAGTGTATATCCCCAAAGTACTGTACTTGTCTGAATACATATGCATAGTATAACTGTTTATAGTTATACTAAAGAGCTCAACTTGTGGTTATATTGATAGAATGAGCTCACGTAGAAGAGGTACTAGTAGAGGAAGAGGAAGGGGTCGAGTAGAAGAGCCCCTAGTATAGTCTCCTCCTCCATCTCCACCGCATAGCCCGAATACTAGGCTAGCGAAAATAGAGAAGCATATGGAGAATATGGTCACTATGTTCACGCAATTCATGTCGAACTTTTCGAATGTGGCCACAAGTACCACAGCAGCTACACCTATTATTCCTCCTACAGAGTTACCCCCACCAATCCCAACTACTGAAAGGCGGGATCCCAAGGCATATTATAGTGTGACCTTGATTAAAGAATTTAAGGAACTGGATCCGCCTAAGTTTAAGGGGG
This sequence comes from Heritiera littoralis, assembly GCA_031772115.1. Classification (NCBI taxonomy): domain Eukaryota; kingdom Viridiplantae; phylum Streptophyta; class Magnoliopsida; order Malvales; family Malvaceae; genus Heritiera; species Heritiera littoralis. The sequence continues at coordinate 555,824 of JAPDPK010000230.1, forward strand.
AAAGAGATCTATTGGCCGCAGAGAATTGGATAAAGGCGGTCATGAAATCTTTTGAGTATATGACCTGCTCCAAAAGGGAAAAGGTGGGCTTGGTTGCTTACCTATTAGTAGATGATGCCGAGTATTAGTGGCAGGCCACTCGGACCATTTTGGAGGCCCGCTATACTGAGGTTACGTGGGATAGATTTGTAGAAGCTTTTAATGAGCAGTACATCCCACGCACCGATCAGAATAGGTTGAAGATTGAATTTTTGAGTTTGACTCAAGGGACGATGACAATAAATTAGTATAAATCTAAGTTCATTACCTTGAGTAGATTTGATCCAAAGGTCCTAAGGAATGAAGGATACAAGATTTACCAATTTATAGAGGGATTAAAGTCCCCTATCAGATCCAAACTGTACCCTATGGATATTACCACTTATGGAGAGGCAGTCCGTAAGGCTCAGTTGTGTGAGCAGGACTATGAGCTTCATCATGCTAATTTTCGAGCTAAGGGTAAAGGCAAGAAACCGATGAAGCGGAAGTCAGATGAGAAACCTCCGAGTGATAGGTATCCATATAGAAGAAGTAGACGATCTGAAGGAGTTTCGATAGATAAGTAAATAAATGACAAGAACATGATCTTTGTTTTAATTTAATGGTTATATGGGATTATACTGAATTATGAGTTATGATGCTTATGGTATAGGGACTCCTAGACTTACCGGGATCAAGATAAATGATGAGCGATCCCAATATCTAGCTGGAAGTACCGTTAGCTCACCAAAGAGTACAATGCAAAGATGTGAGCAATGCGGGAAGTTCTACGGATCATAGCCATGTCGGTTGGCGAGTAGCGCATGATTTAGGTGTGGTGAACAGGGACACATGATTAGAGATTGTCCCAAGAGGAATTTGAGGACGTTAGAGGAATCAGAGAAGACCCCTCAACCACAGCCTAAGGCCACTACTGCAAAAAAGGGAAAGAAAGCTGTGACCTAAGGACGAGTGTTTGCCATCGATGAAGAGTCTGCCAATGCCTCGTCCAAAGTGATTAAAGGTAAGATTTATCTCTTTGATATAAGTGTCACTGCATTGTTTGATCCAAGCTCCACTCACTCTTTTGTGTCTCCTATGATTGCTATAAGAATGCCTAGTGAGCTTGAGCCTTTAGGACACTTGTTGCAAATAAGTACTCCCTTTAGGGAATCGCAAATGACATATATGGTATATCGTAATTGTAAGCTACGGGTAGGAGGAAGAGAATCAATAGCTAACTTAATTCTACTGAATATGTATGGATTTGATGTTATTTTGGGCATGGATTGGTTAGCTAAGGATCATGTGATGTTAGATTGTCATGCTAAAAGTGTGATATTCTCTTCACCCGTTAGCTATGTTGTAAATTTTGCAAGTGATTAATGCAAAAGTATGTTTATTACTTGATTTGTTTGCAAATGAAAGTAATGAGAAGTATGTATTGTCATGTGAAGGATTTATAGCTTATGTGGAGGACGTAGAAAAGAAACGTCCCGGACTTCATGAAATTCCTGTAGTCAAGGATTTTCCTAAAGTGTTACCGAATGATTTTCCAGGACTTCCCCCGGATAGGGAAGTAGAGTTTACGATCGATTTGGTGTCAGGGACTGAGCCCATTTCGAGATCACCTTATCGGATGGCTTTAGTGGAATTAGAAGAATTGATGAAGCAGCTTCAGGAGTTACTAGATTAGGGATTCATACGACCCAGTGTATCCCCTTAGGGTGCTCCTATGTTATTTGTCCGGAAAAAGGATGGCATCATGCGGCTGTGCATCGACTACAGATGGTTGAATAAGGTGACAATTAAGAATAAATATCCTCTTCCTAGGATTGATGACCTCTTTGATCAGCTTAAGGGTGCACAAGTCTTTTCCAAGATAGACTTGAGATCGGAATATCATCAGTTGAAGATCCGAAGTGAAGATATCCCTAAGACTGTATTCAGGACACGGTATGGTCACTATGAATTTTTGGTGATGCCGTTTCATTATGAATTTTTGGTTATGCCGTTTGGTTTAACTAATGCACTTGCAACTTTTATGAACTTGATGAATGATGTGTTCAAGTTATACTTGGACTAGTTTGTCATTATCTTTATCGATGACATATTGGTGTATTTGAAGTCTCAGGAAGAGCATGAGCAGCACTTAAGAATAGTTTTGCAAACCCTAAAGGATCGAGGATTGTATGCCAATCTAAGTAAGTGTGATTTCTGACTAGATCATATCTCCTTTTTGGGTCATATAATTAGTAAAGAAGGAGTTTCAATCGATCCATCGAAGATTGAAGCGGTGGTTCAATGGGAGAGACCGAAAACGGTAACAGAGATTAGGAGTTTCTTGGGTTTAGCTTGCTACTATCGAAGATTTGTGGAGGGTTTCTCGAAGTTAGCTACTCTATTAACGCGCTTGACACACAAAGAGGTGAAGTTTGAATGGAATGATGCTTGTGAACGTAGTTTCCAAAAGTTGAAACGCAGGTTGACGACTACACCTATCCTCACCATTCCTAGTGGTTTTGGTAGATTTGCAATATATAGTGATGCCTCAGGACAAGGTTTGGGATGTGAACTAATGCAGCATGGTAACGTAGTGGCATATGGTTCTGGATAATTAAAGGACCATGAGAAGAACAACCGAACTCATGATTTGGAGTTAGCTGTAGTATTATTTGCTCTGAAGATTTGGAGGCATTACTTATATGGTGAGAGATTTTAGATTTTTACGGATCATAAAAGTCTGAAATATTTGTTCTCTCAGAAGGAGTTGAATATGAGACAAAGAAGATGGCTTGAGCTTCTAAAAGATTATGATTGTGAGATCTTGTACCACCCGGGGAAAGCCATTGTGGTGGCGGATGCTCTGAGCCGGAAGCATGTAGGGATGGTATCTACATGATGGTAAGCAAATATGAGTTGCTAGAACAGTTTGCAAGCCTCAATTTAAATGTTATACCTTATGAGCAATTTGGAATGATGGCTAGTTTGAGGATTGAGCCAGAGTTGATGGACAGAATTCGGGTTGCTCAAAGGGAAGATAAACAATGCATTGAGGCTATGGATCAAATTCAATCAGGTATGCTATCAGAGTTTAACATTGGTAGTGATTGAATTTTGAGGTTTAATAATCGTATATGTGTTCCTAATGATAAAGAGTTGAGGAAGTTGATTTTGATAGAAGCACATGCCACTAGATACATGTTACATCCGGGAAATACAAAGATGTATCATAATCTTCGCAAGGTGTATTGGTAGACTGGCATGAAGAGAGATATAGCTGAGTTTGTAGCAAAGTGTCTCACGTGCCAGCAGGTTAAGGTAGAGCACCAAAGGCTGGTAGGATTATTGCATCCTCTACCTATACCTATGTGGAAATGGGAGCACATTACGATGGATTTCATTATGGGATTGCCCAGGACCAAGAGGAATCATGATGGTATTTGGGTAATCGTGGATAGGCTAACCAAGTCAGCTCACTTCCTACTTATGAAGTCTACAGACACACTTAGTGCTTTGGCAAACTTATATGTAAGAGAAGTTGTTAGACTACATGGAGTTCCAATGAGCATTACATCTGATAGAGATTCGAAGTTTACCTCTCACTTTTGGGAGCATTTTCAAGAAGGCATGGGATCTAAATTGAATTTTAGCATAGCTTTTCATCCACAGACTGATGGTCAATCCGAGTGCACGATTTAGACGCTCGAGGATATGTTGAGAGCTTGTGTTTTAGATTTCAAAGGCTCCTAGGATGACCATCTGCCATTGGTTGAGTTTGCTTACAATAATAGTTACCACTCAAGTATCGGGATGGCACCATATGAAGCTTTATATGGTAGAAGGTGTCGATCTCCGATTGGGTGGGAAGAAGTGGGTGAGCATAAGTTGTTGGCTCCAGATTTAGTCACGTAAGCCTCTGAGGATGTTAAATTGATTTGTCAAAGACTTAAGACAGCTCAGAGTCGACAAAAGAATTATGCGGATGATCGACGGAGACCACTTGAGTTTTTGGTTGGAGATTTTGTGTTCTCGAAAGTTTCTCCATCCAAAGGGATCATGAGATTTGGCCGAAGAGATAAGCTGAGTCCTCATTATAGCGGTCCATTTGAAGTCTTAGATCGAGATGTCGCCTATAGGTTGGCATTACCTCCGGAGCTATCGGGAGTACATAATGTGTTTCATGTGTCGATGTTTCGAAAGTATAATCCAGATCCGTCTCATGTCATAGAGTATGAACCTTTGGAGATTCGGGAAGACATGAGTTATGTGGAGAAGCCAGTTCAGATTTTGGATAGAAAAGATAAGGTGCTAAGGTCTAAGACGATTCCACTAGTTAAAGTTCTCTGGCAATACCACACTATGGAAGAAGCGACATGGGAGCCAGAGAGCTTGATGAAAGAGAGATATCCAGAGTTATTTACTTGATAACCCAATTCAAATTTGGAGGACCAAATTTCCTAAGGTGGGGAGAATGTGAAATCCCCCATTTCATGTAATTCCCTTATGTTTGTAAAGTGTTCCAGCTGAAAGGAATTAAATAAATATGAAGTTTTGATGTGTAAATGATGTATGAAACATATGAAGGAATAATGAGATTGATAGTCAATTAGTCAAGAAATTAATGTTGATATCAGGAAAATAATTAAAGTATGAAGAAATTAATTTCAAAATTTTGGCATGTAAATAGACATGTGTCATAAGAAGAAAGAAGAAGAGAATAAAAAAAAGTCAAGAGGTCAAAAGGGTTAATGGCGGAAGTGATTATGAGATAAAAAAGCAATTAATGCATTAAATGAAGCATGAGTCATCACCATCTCCTCTCCAAGTCGGCAGCAACACTCAAGCCCTCTCACTCTCGTTCCCCTCCAATTTCTCAAGTTTCCTCCATAGCTACCTTGACAAACCACCAAATTTTGCCATCAATTTGTTAAGCTCGTTAAACGACAAATGTTCCTCATCGCTAGCTTAAGCTATATCCAAAGTTTGGTGGATTGAATCCAAGTATTTGATGAGATCTCAAATTCTGAAAATTTGGTTATTGACAAAGGTAAGAGAAGATGTTGATTCTTTCAATTATGTCTATGGTTTGGAGTCATGTGATATTAGTAGAGTATGTTTATGGTGATTGTTTAAGGGTTTGAATTGTGATGATGTTACAGCTTTGAAGAAGTGAAGAAGAGCATTGGTACAATCAAGTGATTCGCAATTCGAAAGTGAATTGAGGTAAGGAGTTTATGTAATGGACGTAGGGTGGCTATGTCTGCATGATTTTAAGTGTTTTAGGACGAAGTACCAGTTGATTTTAATGCAGGAAACGTCATTTTCAGGTTTTTACTCCTATTGCCAATTAGGCTAAGATCAGCCGATTGCCTTAAGTAGTAGCCGACTGCCTAGAGACAACCAAAGCGTAGTTTTTCGAAAACAGAGACAAACCAGTTGACTGCTATTTTCCCAGTATGCATTCTGTTTCAAACCAGTCGACTGCTATATGAGACAGTTGACTGCTTTTACTCAAAAAGTATTCTGTTTCGAAACCAGCCGACTGCCTAAAAGACCAGTCGACTGCCCTGTTTTCAGAAGCATTCTGTTTTAAAAACAGTCGACTGTTATATGACCAGTCGACTGCCATTTCTCGAAAAGCATTCTGTATATGGAACCAGTCGACTGCCCCATGTGTTTTCAGAAACGAAAAATATTAGAATTTTAAAAAGAAAATAATTTCGATAAATGAAAATATGATGCAGCAGCCGACTGCCCTATGAGGTCAGTCGACTGCCCTATTTGAAAAGAGGTTTCAAAGCCTATTTTAAGAAAGTACAAATGTCATAGCAAATAGCTATATGACAAATGTTTTGAGACTATGAAGTACTTACTGATTATGCACTTCTGTATATGTTCATGGCTGAGAAGTTGTAGTCCAGCCCTCAGTGCTACAGAAGTCACCTGACTAGTGTTCACTGTAGCCATCGACGTTTGGCCAAATTGTCTCTGTTATATATATATTGGCTAGGGGAGGATTCTTGGCTCCTACGAGAGTACGCCACATGATTCAGTGCATAATTTTGTTAAATTGCGAATAGTCTCTCTATTATTTACAAGAAAGAATATGATGCATGTTTTAAAGAAAGAATATGATGCATGTTTTGATGCAAGTATATAAAGTATGTTTTGAAGAAAGCATGTGAACTATGTTTTAATGAAAGTATGTGAAATATAATTTCATATGATGATTTGAAAGAAGTATATGCTATACGCTTTATAATTATTTACATGACGTTATAGAGCCAAGCAGGAAAATTGCATATAGAGGCATAGTACGCTCTTTTACATATATTTCTTACTGAGCGTAAACTCACCCTTTTACGAACATTTTTCATATAGATTATCTAAAGTGATCCCTTGCTCTCGATAGAGAAGAGCCTACTAGTGAATCTTGAAAGCTTACCTTCGAGATACGCTTCCCAGTTAATATTGAAGGTATACGTATGTAATTATGTAAAGTAAATTGTAATTCATCTATGGTACAGTACAAGTTAACATTTATGTATATAAGATGTCGGGGATTTAAGTTAGGAAAGATGTGTAAGATCTTGTGGTGAGGAATGATATGTACATATATATATCATTATTCTGTTTTATTGAAGGTAAAATATTTATATTGAGCTATAAAATATTAAGCTTAAGAAGAAGAAGAAGAATGAATGACATTGATGAACGAGTCAAATCAAGTCACATAAGATAAGGAAAAAGTCAGATGGTCAGATGTAATGACGAGGATGTCACAACTAGTTTTCCTTGAATAGGTGCAACCTTATTCAAAGGGTAATCTTTCACTACAGAATGGTTAAAGGACATAACCATTAAATTTAAGAGGTGTGAACAATCTGAAATATATGTTTGTTAAAATGAAACAACACAATTGAAAGGTTGTGACATTCAAATCAAAGGTTACATCTCTTGAAATTATCTCTATAAAAGAGATGACAATCTTCATTCAAGTATGTTGGCTTTATAGGCTATACCGAGAGGGGGTTGAATCAGTTTTTTGCTAACCTTATGCCCGTTTTTCGGTTCCTCTAAATTCTCTAGCCTATATTAATGTTTTCTAAGTTCTCTAGGCTATGCAAGCAAGCAATTCAAGTTCAATGCAATAAACACAATATAATTGCAAGTAAATAAAGAGAGTAGGGAAAGAGAAATTTACACAAGCGATTTATAGAGGTTCGGCAACCTTGCCTATGTCCTCTACCTTGATACGCTCCCAAGGATTTTCCCAAATTCACTATCCTTGAATTTGTGTTTACAATCCCTCTTTTTCAAGGCTCAAGAGAAACCTCTCTCTTTTTCTAGGTTCAAGAGAAACCTCCCTTTTTTTCTAAGGCTAAAGAGAAACATCCCCTTTTACAAGGTGTGTTTGTGTTTACAATGGGTGTAACCAAAGAAGGCCTCTAGGTAGGAAAATGATTACAAAGATTAAGCACAAAGAAAAGCCTATACAATATTTGTGCTATGCTATTCAAGGAATATGAGAGTGATGAAAGATGAAGACTTTGTAGCACTTGAATTGTTATTGAGGCTTGAGAAAGATGAATAAGATGATGAAAGATGTTGCTCAGTTATTCCCATGCCTTCCTTTAGCTTCTAAGCCTTTATTTATAGTCCTTTGGATGGTTTGTGGACATTAGTTGGAGCCAAAACAGAAACTAGCCGTTGTATCTCACAGAAATTACCTGTTGGAGGCTTTCTAACATAAAGGGATCGATCTTTTTACCAAAGGGATTGGTCCTTTTCTTCATTCCTCGCATCAAAGTGTTTCTGCCATGAAGGGATCGATCCCTTTTCCTATGGGATCAATCCCATGCTTCCAGAAGGCATTTTTCCTGCACTTTTGGGTTAGAAATGATATGGCCTTTGATTTTAATTCAATCGAAAACACTTTGACATTTTTGTGGGAGTTTTTCTTAACATTCTCTAATGAAAACATAATCCAAGAATTCATTAAGTAATTTTCTAAAATATTCAAAAACATTTTATAAAGTATTAAGACCAATAAGAATGTATCATTAAATCAAGGTCTTAATGTTTGATATTATCACTTTAAATGGTTTGAGAAAATCATGTGTCATAAAGCAAATTTACAGTATGAAAGAAACATTAAGGTTTACTTAAGTTTTTGTCATTTCAAAATACATATGGCAATTTAAAGCTAACAATCTCTCCCTTTTTGATATGACAAAACTTAATGTAAATTTGCTTTGAAAATTCTTTGATAAAATACTCCCCCTCAAATAAAGCAGAGATCTTGGTGCGGCAATGGACCGTGCAAACAGGGGACGTAGGCAGAGGTGCAAGTGTGTGCAAGGTGGCTGGGAGCTCGGGCTGTGATGCTTCACGATGAAGATGATGCTAGTGTAGGGGTGTGCGCAGGGAAGGCTGGTCACCAGTTGACAGTAGCGAACATAGCATAGGGGCGATTCAAGGTGCAAAGAAGGGTGGCAGCGACGACAGGGATGACAAGGCCGGAGAACAAGATTAGGGTGAAGATGATGATGCCGAGAGGATCCTGGACAGCAGGGAGTTACCAATGGCTCGACTAAAACTTGGGTCAAGCTTTTTTGGTTTTCGGTCATGCAAAGTGGTCTTTCCCCCCTCCTAAACCTAGCAGTTTGCAGGCTTTTAAAGCCATTCCATGTCCATTAATTTAGGTCCTAGGATAATTGCTATAGTTATGGGATTATTGTTTTTTTTTGTTTGACTTTAATAGATCCTTTTTTATTTTATTTCTTGATGTATTTATTGATTTAATTGCTGATTATTCTCTTTCTTTTTTTTTTCACAGCAAATCAAGTTAGTCAACTCTTATTTATTTAATTTGCATGGGGTTTAATTTAGTGTTTTGCATTGTATGCATGGAGAGGTTGTTTCTTTTTATCATATTTTTATTTTTTTTATTTTTTTTAATTTAAAGAAATTGTTCGGACAAAATTAGGTGTCTACAGTTGCCCCTCTTTGGACTTTGCTGTGAAACAGTAATGGTGCAAAGACATAGACAACCATTTTGTTCGAACACAAGACCTATCAATGAATTCTTTGTAAAATATGATATTTCCTAGTCTTTTCTATCACAAGATTAAGGAATGCAAAGTGAAATTCCTAGTCTCTCCTATCATAAGACTAAGGAATGAAATTTCCTAATCTTTTCTATCATAAGATCAAGGAATGAAATGTCCTAGTCTCTCCTATCATAAGACTAAGGAATGCAATTTCCTAATCTTTTCTATCATAAGATTAAGGAATGTAAAATGAGAGATCATAGTCTCTCCTATCATAAGACCAAGGAAATGAATGTAGAATGAGATTTCCTAATCTTTTCTATCACAAGATTAAGGAATGCAAAATGATTTTCCTAGTCTCTCCCACCATAAGACTAGGGAATGCAAAAAATGAAGTTTTCCTAGTCTCTCCTATCATAAGACAAAGGACTGTGAAATGAAATTCCTAGTCTTTCCTATCATAAGACTAAGGAATGCAAAATGATCATGAAATAGAAGCTCCTCTCACCAGAGGCTATGAAACCATTGAAAGCAAAGAGCTCCTCTCAATAGAGGCATTGAGACTTTTTGAAAAATAAAGCTCCTCTCAACAGAGGCAATGAGACTTTTGAAAGCAAAGAGCTCCTCTCAACAGAGGCATTGAGACTTTTTGAAAAATAAAGCTCCTCTCAACAGAGGCAATGAGACTTTTGAAAATAACGAGCTCCTTTCAACAGAGGCATTGAGACTTTTTGAAAAATAAAGAGCTCTTCTTAATAGAGGCATTGAGATTTTTTGAAAAATAAAGAGCTCCTCTCAACAGAGGCATTGAGACTTTTTGAAAAATAAAGAGCTCCTCTCAACAGAGGCATTGAGACTTTTGAAAATAAAGCTCCTCTCAACAGAGGCTGTGAGGCTTTTTGAAAAATAAAGAGCTCCTCTCAACAGAGGCAATGAGACTTTGAAGACAAAAAGCTCCTCTCAACAGAGGCAATGAGACTTTGAAAAATAAAGATTTCATTTCAGAATGCCAGTTAACATGGGTTTGATTGGGCTTAACTTTCATTTTGATGCCAACAATATTAGGCTTCATCCTCCTTTAAGGTGCCAGCTAAACTGGACTTTGCTCTCATCTAAAGTTTTTCAAAAAAGTATTTTTCTCATCATCTTCTCATACCTCATCATTTTTTCAAATTACCATCTCTTATATTTTCATCCTATACATTGTATTCTTACACGTTTTTTTTTCTTCGAAACTTTCATCATTCAGAACATCTTATTCTAATGTCTTAACAAATAGTTCAATGTCAAGATGCAATAATGAAATGTCATGCATGTCATGAATATAATGAATGTCATGAATACCACGGATGCTATGAATGTTATGCATATGTCAATGTCATGCTCCCTGAATTATTCCATGAATGTATGCAAATGCAATCTCCATTGTGGTAACAAGATTCTCAAGCTCATCTCATTTTCCTCAAGTTCCACATATCTGCTAGATTCTTCTTATTCAAATCTTCTTTCATTTAACATCCCACCTTCTATTGAGTCTTGGTCCAATTATGCTTGAAGACTTGCCATCATGCTTTCAGATTTATATCTTCATCATTTCTTATTTTTGTCTCTTTCTCTCTCTTAGTAATACAAGATTTCTCAAAAGAATATTGTTTCAAAAATTTACCCAAAAAAGGTTACCAACATTTATTTATTGTCCTTCCAGCTCGACCACCAATGTAATGCACTCATACATCTTCTCAATTTATTATAGGGGTGGAATGAATTTGAAATAATCATGAGAGATATGGGTATTCATTCTTAGAAAAGGAACATGAGATCAAGAAAAATCAATGGGACAGTTTGTTTGGAATAGGGTTTTCAGTATCCATTTAATAAACATTTTGACAATTTCAATCAAGTCAATCTAAAATTCTTTCCCAAAAGCTCACTCTTATGTTGATATGTTCTTTCATGTAGTGTCTGTCGATCTTGCTCTCGTATCAAAACTTTTTGATTCTGATATTTTCCTAAGCTGCCTTTTTTCAGTTTTCAACTTAGGCGTCCCCCTTATTTGATTTAAACTGCCCTTTTTCGGGTTTTCAATTTGAATCCTCCTTTTTCTATTTTTTCCTTCTTTTTTTTTTCTCTTTTTTTCTTTCTTTTTTCCTTTTTTCTCTTTTTTTTTCATATTTTTTTTCTTCATTCTCAACTTCATTGGCTTTGACAAGCTTTAACCTTCAGTGCTCAATCTAAATTCATACCCCCAATAGGCGTTCTTGATTTCGATCTAAGATATCTTCTAAAGCTCATGGACTTCTTCATTTAACTTAATCTACTTCTTTTATCTCCATCAAACCTTCAAATGATCATTATCTCATTATACAAATATGTCTTCATTCAATACATGATTCTTCAATTTAAGCATTTACATTTGATCAAAATGGGCTTTTAAAGGCACTAATGTAGGCTCGAGTGAGGGTTATGAAAGAAAAGGATAAAGTAGGCCCAAAATGTGTTTTAGGGTTTATAAACCAATGGATCACTTTTTTATTAGGTAAAACATTCAAGCATTTTCCCCCTTTCTAATTCACTCATTTCTTTTCTTGCTTTTTTTTTGGGTTTTCTTTTCGAATTCAAACCCTTCTTCTTTTCTTTTTTTTTTCTTCACAAAACTGGGTTATTTCTTTTTTTTTTTACCCCTTGATTCATCATGAACACTTTCATCTTTCTTGCCCCCAGTGTGGAGGGTGATCCTTGGTGGGTTACATTACAAAAATGTAATAGGCTCAAAAGGGGTAATCAAAGGATAATTTTACTCACGCTTGAAGGATAGTGAAAGAAGGTCATTTATCATTTCAAATGCAAGTGCTCTCATTAAAGATCATTTATTGAACAATGACACAGTTGTTAGAGGCTTATGTAAGAGATTCACCTTTCTTATACCGTCTATCAAGTGAATATGGTGAGCAACCTTTCCTTCATTTTCTTGCTTTGGCAATATTGGCAGAATAGTAATTCATTAATAGTAGTAGTTCTTTCAAAATTGAATCCCAGATTTATTGACATCATTATCATCATGTTCATTATTTGAATACTTGTGAATAAAAGGGTAAGGTAGTATGTGAGAAATGGCAAATGAACAGATAGAATGAGAAATTAACAATGCATCACGCTAGTCGCTTTATTGAAAGGGAAATAAATAAAAGTCAGCCCATACATAAAACTTTATTTCATGCTTATGGGCTTAAGCATCTTCAAAAACTATCTTGCATTACTTAAAGAAAAAGAAAACAAAATCAAAACTAGAATTTATAAATCTTCCAACTTGCACTGCTCGAACTCCCCATGTCCCACAAGACTCATTCCTCATTAGTATGGTCAGGCAATGGGTTTGCATTCATAATCAATTCCCCTTCCACTTCAAAACTCAACATACCAGCTTTTGTCAATCCTTGCACTCTATACTTTAGTGCAGTGTAGTTCTCTAGAGAATGACCCATATTCCCGAAGTGATACTCGCATCGAGAATTCTCATCATACCACTTTGGATATGAAGGCTTGAGAGGTTCCATCTAGATGGGTGTATGAGTTGTCCTTTGATCAATTATGGGTATAACTCAGTGTAGGTCATGGGGATTGGGTCAATGGGAGTCCTTTCTCTTTTTGGCCATGATGTATTATGATTGCCCTCTTGTTTATTGAACTGCTTAGTTGGTTGAATAGTTGGGGCAGGTGTCTGGGGAGTAGTTTGAACATTAACCTTGGGGTACGAATGGTAAGGATTCTGAGTAGGATGGTAAGGTTGTGGCATGTGATAAGGGCGTTGTGAGGCATAGCCTCCATATGCAACAACATGGACTTCTTCTTCCCTTCTTTTGTTGGCTCCTCCTTTTTTCTCAATATTGTTGGGAATTTCAATCTTTCCACTCTTGATTGCATTCTCAATTATCTCACCAGACAATACCATATCGGTAAAATTCTTATTAGCATTACCAATCATCCTGTCATAATATGGAGCCTTCAAAGTATTAACGAACATAATGGTAAGCTCTTTCTCCGAAAGTGGAGGTTGTACCTCTGCAGCAATATCACGCCACCTTTGAACATATTGCCTAAAACTCTCATTAGCCCTCTTTTCCATACTTTGGAGTGAAAGACGATCAGGGGCCATATCAGCAACATATCGATATTGAGCCATAAATGCTCTTGCCAAGTCATTCCAAGTGGTGATTCGAGTTCCATCTAATTCATTGTACCACTTGGCAACAGACCCAGTGAGACTTTCTTGAAAAATGTGAATAAAGAGCTTATCATCTTGAGCAAAAGCAACCATCTTCCAACAATACATAATAAGATGAGACCTACGGCAGGAAGTTCCATTGTACTTCTCAAACTATGGTGCTTTAAACTTAGGTGGAATAACCAGGTCTGACACCAAACATAACCCAGTAGCATCCATGGAACCATAAAAGTCTAAGCCTTCGATAGCTCGAATCCTTTCCTCCAACATATTAATCTTTTGTTGCGACTTCGCCTCATCTTTCTCTTCTGCTTGTTTGGCTTTCAACTTCTTAATTTCCCTTAGGTCATCCAAGTCGGGCACCTCAATGGGATCAGTAGATTTTGCGCCTTGGGAAGGATAAGCGGGTCCTTGGGATTGAGCTTGTCCAAACACTTGGGGTATAGCAGTGTAAGCAAGTGGATATCTTCTTTCTTGGGATGTTTGACTTGGAAATGGACCAAATCCAGGAGGATAGACAGGGTCTTCTATACTGCATTGTTGAACCTTTTCTTGGACTGCAACTTCCTCTACAACTCCTTTGCCCTTGCTTAGATTTTTTAACAGCTCTGTAATTTGGGCCAATTGCCCCCTCATTTCCTCTTGAGCTTTTTCCATCTTCTCCATACGCATGCTTGATTCTTCTTCCATGATCTTAGCTTGATAACAAGTGTTGTGTGAATGAACCTTTGGTTGAGCTATCTTCGAATCTTTTATTGCCACAATTAAGAATTTATCATGTCACTTGTGGTGATGCTTGAAAAAAATTTAAAAGTACTTTGTTCAAAACAATGATTGAAGATGAACAAAACGAGGTGAAGCTACATGTGTATGAAAGATATGGTAAAAAGTTGTCATGTAACAATAATGGATGGGTGATCCATGGAAATGTTTTGGTGGAGAACTCATGGTACCCTCTTAGTGTCTCATGTATAAATCAAAATCAAACAAACTTGATCAAACATGTGTCCTAAATAATGGGTATTTTCTATGGTTCTACATTATAGTTGGTCTTCTAAATTTCACTATATGCATGGCTTTAGATAAAAGGGCTAAAGGTTCCCAAATTGTTCCTTACTGTCGTCGACATAAGACTAGTAAGGCACCCAATCCTCACCCATTATAGGCTACAAACGGAAAGGTTCAATTTGAGTGGGAGTATTTCAGTGGCCTATGTGGAGATTATCACCTCACGAAGGCAAAAGTACTATACTCCCTCCTATGAAAGATAAGCCCAAGTCGAGGGCTAATGCATGCACATGAATGTGAAGTGTGTGTATTAAATATTTTATGAAATTTAAAGTTTTAGGAAAAATCTTGATAACCTTAAACTACCTAATGGCTTGACTCTCTAATGTCCCCAGTGGAGTCACCAAACTGTTATAACGTATTAAGTTTCGGGAAACCTAATAGCTAGACACAAAATCTATGGAGTCGCCACCAACCATTCTAACCTAGGTGTGATTGGTCACCTATTTAGACTAAGGATAAAGCTTGGTCTATGTTAAAAATTCTAAGTTCGGGAGTACGGTTATGTGTGAGGAAGGGTTAGCACCCTCACAACGCCCATCCTAAAATGGTACCAAATAATCTAAGGTTATCCTAATTTTGCCTTTTACCTTAATTTTGATATGATTAAATATTGAAAAATCTTTTATGTCTCCTTCATCAAACTGGTTGGATAACTTAAAAGTTTTTTCACGTCAAAAGTATTCAAATAGGACCAATCGCCTTTCTTGAAGAGGCTCCATCGTCAGATTGTTTAGATATTTTATGCAAACCCTATTTTGACTCCTATCCAATTTCCATTTATTATTTTATCTTATTTTATTCTATTGTTATTATTTTATTATATAAATTATTATTTCATATATTTTTATATCTTTAAATAAACATGAATTATTTGATATTGAAGATTTTCTTAAAGACCTTCCATCAAGCTGGTAAGACCTTAAAGAAACTTTCTCACCTTAGGAATTTTTAAAGAAATTACTCAAGTGCAATTCCCTTTAAATTCCATCCTCGGAATAATTCATATTTATTAAAATATAATTTCTATTTATTTTAATTATTTTCTAATTTTAATTCTAATTTATTAATTTGATTTTATTCTTTATTATAATGAACTTAATTTTAAATTACTAATGTTAACCTAATTTAATTTTTATTTTTATAATTAAATTGATTTATTAAATATTGGAAATATCCCCTTAGATCTTCTATCAAGCTGGTAAGACTTAAAAGAAATCTCCTCACCTCAAGACATCCAAAGTACTACTCAAGCGCAGTACCATTGGAATTTTGTCGTCGAATAATTTGTATTTTTATTATTTTATATATTAATTTTATAATTCTTTATTTCTAATTTGATTATTTATTCTTTTAATTGCAATTAATTTTAATTGATTCTTATTTCAATTTTAATAACAAATTTGAATTTTAAATATTGAAAATATCCTTTTAAATCTTTCATCAAGCTGGTAAGACTTAAAAAGAACCTCCTCACCTCAAGACATCTAAAGGTACTACTCAAGCGCAGTACCTTTAAAATTCCATCGTCGGATAATATTTATATTTATATTTATATTTATATTTATTTTCATAATTACTAGTTTGTTTTTTATTTTTAAAAAAATCTTATAAATTTTATAATTTAATTTTCTACCAATAATTTAATTTCTAATTCTAAATTTAAAGTAAATGAAAAAAAAACATAAATTAATAAAATAGACTAATTATGTTACATGATCCCATATATTAAACAAAATTCTTAGATTTAAATAACATTAAATATAAAGGCTTTTATAAATATCCTAAAACATAATTCATACTTTAACAAACATAGACTTTAACAATACCAAGGCAATCATATCATGATTAAAAAAAAATGAATAGAATATTGAAGAAGAATCCTAATCACGTGAAACACAAATGGACTAAAAGCAAAATGTTAGTGGAAGATGATTTTCTTCATTTATTATTTCAATGAGAGCATGGGTTAGCATTTACCTTAAATGTTCAGCAGTACAACGAGGTATTGTGATGGATGCTTCGGTGCAATGTTCCAAGGCAGTAGCAGTGCGCAACAATAAAAGGCTAGCAACAACTGACAGAGCAACAAATCAGGAGAATGGCAGTGCTGATAGTCAATGATGAAGCAGAGAAGGAACTCAAAAACAGCACTATTCCTCTCTTTCATCTCTGTTGCTATCTTTTATCAAAGCTCCTTTGTTGCTTTCTTTCCTTACAGGTAGCATCTAGATGTTGTGTCCAGCATGGATGAAGCAAAAGAGATGCAGCAGGCGTGGCCTGATGTAGCGCGTATAGGAGCAGCAATGAACGATGCAACAGCTTAGGGATGATGGTGTAGCAATAGCGACTGCGGCAAAGATCTTGGTGCGGCAATGGACCGTGCAAACAGGGGACGTAGGCGGAGGTACAAGTGTGTGCAAGGCGGCTGGGAGCCGGGCTGTGATGCTTCACGATGAAGATGATGCTAGTGCAGGGGTGTGCGCAGGGAAGACCGGTCACCAATTGACAGTAGCGAACACAGCACAGGGGCGATTCAAGGTGCAAAGAAGGGTGGCAGCGACGACAGGGATGACAAGGCTGGAGAGCAAGATCAAGGTGAAGATGATGATGCCGAGAGGATCCTGGACAGCAGGGAGTTACCAAAGGCTCAGCCAAAACTTGGGTCAAGCTTTTTTTGTTTTCGGTCATGCAAAGTGGTCTTTCCCCCCTCTTAAACCTAGCAGTGTGTAGGCTTTTAAAGCCATTCCATGTCCATTAATTTAGGTCCTAGGATTATTTCTATAGTTATGGGATTATTTTTTTCTGTTTGACTTTAATAGATCCTTTTTTATTTTATTTCTTGATGTATTTATTGATTTAATTGCTGATTATTCTCTTTCTTTTTTTTTTCACAGGAAATCAAGTTAGTCAACTCTTATTTATTTAATTTGCATGGGGTTTAAATTAGTGTTTTGCATTGTATGCATGGAGAGGTTGTTTCTTTTTATCATTTTTTTATTTTTTTGATTTTTTTTAATTTAAAGAAGTTGTTCGGATAAAATTAGGTGTCTACACATATTTCTCATTGATGCTCATGACAATGTATTTTGTTTGTATGACATATTTGACATTTTAGAGCAAGAGAATATATTATCATTGCATTGCAAACTTCCTCAAAATACAAAAATCATATCAAAATCATTAATCATGCTTTTCATTCAATCATTCAATGCCTCAAGAACTATCTATCAAACAATCAAAAATCATTTATCATGCCTATTATTGATTCATTCAACTCATAAAGCATCAAAAATCATCTACAGCCATATCATCCAAGCACAAATAATCAAATAAAAAGTTTAAGGAGTAAGGAATTAAGCTTACAAAACTCCTTTTTTTGATACTGCTTTACCATGATTTGTTGGATCCACCATTAGCCATTCTTTGAGAAATTGTTGTCACCTTGCTAAGAATGGATCTCCAATCTCTTTCGCTTTCTTATTGGCATAAGCAAACTCCATGAGGATGTGTTGAGCATTTAAACTCCATTGTTCCATTGTATTCCTATGCTCTAACACTCCTACAATAAACAAATTTATGCATGCTTTGGTACCCAAATTTTCTTGGGTCCATGAGAGTTAGTGCAAATAATTTTTGATCCTTTTGGGATCCATTTCAAGCACAATTCATCATTATTTACAGCATGCTTTGGGACCCACATTTTTCTAACTACTCTTCCTCTAAATGTGGTTTTTCTATATATGCATGCTTGTGAAGAGTAGCCTATCCTATTGCATAGTGAGCATGTGAGAGATGTATCATGCATAGAATTTTTGCTCACTAGGAAATTCTTAAGATAAGTTTCCTTTTGTGTTGCATTATAGCCTAACCCATCTTTGTCAAAAAAAGCTCTTTGGGTCTCCAACATATGATCTAGCTTTTGTTGACCCATATAGAATCTAGAAAATGAGTTTTGCAAATTTATGTTCTTTTTCTTAACTTTATAAATTTCTAGATTTGCTTTTTCTAATTTCCTTTCAAATTCTAGCTTAGCATTTGTTAAGGCTTCATTTTCTATTTTTAATTTAGCAATGATTTTCTTATATTTGGAGTTCATGCATTGAAAATCATTTGCTAATTCATTAAAAGCATTTTGTAGTTCATCAAATGTATAATCATTATCTTCACTAGAACTACAACTAGCCTCATCATCACTAATAGCCATAAAGCATGAGTAGGCTATCTCATCATCAATGTTTTCCTCATCGAAGCTATCACTATCGCTTCATGTAGCCAAAAGCTTTCTTCCTAGGTTTCCTATCCTTTTCTTTCCTAAGTAAGGAGCAATCTAGCTTAGTGTGACCCAGTTCATTACATTCATAACACACTAAGAGGTCTTTTTCTCTTCTACTTGACTCTCCTCTTTGGTGTCTCCTATTATTCTCTCTCTCATTCATTCTCATGATTTAAATCTTTTGGCAAACATTGCCATTTCCTTTTCCTCCTCATTTCCACTCTCATCACTACCATCTCTAATGTTCTCATAAGTGGAAGACTTAAGTGCTACACCTACTTTCTTTGAAGGCTCTTCATTTTTTTTTAATTTCATTTCATATGTAAGTAGGGAGCCCATAAGTTCATCTAGAGACAAGGTGTTAAGATCCTTAGATTCTTCTATTGCGGTCACCTTTGCCTCCTAAGATTTTGGCAAGCTATTCAAAATTTTCTTAACCATTTCTACATTGGAATATGTCTTGCCTAATGCCTTAAGTCCATTAATTATGTTATTAAACCTAGTGTACATTTCACTTATGGACTCATTTTCTTTCATCCTAAAAAGCTCATAGTCATGTGTGAGCATTCCTACTTTGGTTTCTCTAACTTGATTTGTCCCTTCATGTGTGATGGCTAATTTTTCCCATATTTGTTTGGCATTTTCACATAGGGAGACTCTATTGTATTCATTGGGACCTAAAGCACAAAAGAGAGTGTGCATAGCCTTGGCATTCAATTGTGCCAATCTCATGTCATTTGTGTCCCACTCATCCTCACCTTTAGGGACATCTTTTCCATCAACCTTCTTCATTGGGATTTTAGGACCATTTACTATTACTCTCCACACTTCATAGTCATTTGATTGCACAAACAACATCATCATAATTTTCCAATATGAGTAATTCTCTCCATGAAGAGTGGGGGTCTAACTAATGAGTCTCTCTATTCTCCTAGGGGTGTGCCTACATTCAAGTGAGTCATTTATGATCGTTTTACTTCATAGATGTTAATCTAAATCAATCTCGAGCCCAAGCTCTGATACCAATTGTTGGCTCTATAAGCTATACCGAAAGGGGAGGTGAATCGATTTTTCGCTAACCTTATGCCCGTTTTTTCGGTTCCTTTAAATTCTCTAGCCTATATTGATGTTTTCTAAGTTCTCTAGGCTATGCAAGCAAGCAATTCAAGTTCAATGCAATAAACACAATATAATCGCAAGTAAATAAAGAGAGTAGGGAAAGAGAAATTTACACAAGCGATTTATAGAGGTTCGACAACCTTGCCTACGTCCTCTACCTTGAGATGGTCCCAAGGATTTTCCAAATTCACTATCCTTGAATTTGTGTTTACAATCCCTCTTTTTCAAGGCTCAAGAGAAACCTCTCTCTTTTTCTAAGCTCAAGAGAAACCTCCCTCTTTTTCTAAGGCTCAAGAGAAACCTCCCTCTTTTTCTAAGGCTAAAGAGAAACGTCCCCTTTTACAAGGTGTGTTTGTGTTTACAATGGGTGTAACCAAAGAAGGCCTTTAGGTAGGCAAATGATTACAAAGATTAAGCACAAAGAAAAGCCTATACAATTTTTGTGCTATGCTATTCAAGGAATATGAGAGTGATGGAAGATGAAGACTTTGTAGCACTTGAATTGTTATTGAGGCTTGAGGAAGATGAATAAGATGATGAAAGATGTTGCTCAGCTATTCCCATGCCTTCCTTTAGCTTCTAAGCCTCTATTTATTATCCTTTGGATGGTTTGTGGACGTTGGTTGAAGCCAAAACAGAAACTAGCCGTTGTATCTCACAAAAACTAACCATTCGAGGCTTTCTGACATAAAGGGGTCGATCCTTTTACCAAAGGGATCAATCCTTTTCTTCATTCCTTGCATCCAAGTGTTTTTGCCATGAAGGGATCGATCCCTTTCCCTATGGGATCGATCCCATGCTTCCAGAGGGCATTTTTCCTACACTTTTGGGTTAGAAATGATATGGCCTTTGATTTTAATTCAACCTAAAACACTTTGACATTTTTGTGGGAGTTTTTCTTGACTTTCTGTAATGAAAACATAGTCCAAGAATTCATTAAGTAATTTTCTAAAATATTCAAAAACATTTTATAAAGTATTATGTGATAACCGTAAATTTTTCATTTATTGGAAATTAATATTAAAGCAAATAGAGAAGTTGAAATAAATAAATAAAATTGTGAGAACAAGATATTGGTGAAAATCCTGAGAATTGAGAAAGGAACGGATGGTGGAAATCCAAGTGAAGGAAGTTAAATTGGAAATAAGAATATTTGGAAATTCGAAAAATAAAAAAGAGGAAATTTAATTTGGATAATGGAAAATCCAAATTAAATAAGAAAATAAGAAATAAAAGAGAAATATATTTATATAATTATAAATTATATAAATGTATTTTTATACAAATACATATGTACTGAAATACTATATAGTATATATTAATATACAGTGGTATATTTATATATATATACTATTTTATTAATTTAAATAGTACATATGTATACAAGTATAATATTTTATGTATATATAAATATATGTATGACCTTATTTTACACAATTTATCCGGTTAGGATGTCTATGATACTTCACTTGATTTCGTATGTTAAACAATTTCATAAAATATTGTTTATATTACTTACATCCCCTATCTTACTTAATAAGCAAGTAGTACTGTATACATGTCTAAATACAAAAAATAAATGATCGTATCTCATATAAATCAGTTGGTCTGTCACATTGTCCTTTGTGTACAACCGTGATCCACAATCAACTGATCTCACAATCATTAAAACCTGAAATGTTTAAAATTAAGGGGTGAGCAAACCACGGCTCAGTAAGAGAGTTATATGTCATACTTGATATTCAGCTATCTATATGCTAAAAATATTTTTCAAAACATGATTTTCAAAGAAATCGGGATTCAAATCAAATATTTTCATAATTTATGTAAAAATAAATTATTTACTTTCCAAATTCAAAAATCTCGTAACCATGTTTTCTTCTAAAAACACGTGTAGAGATCTTTAGTCTCGAATTCATAGTTTTCCATCATTTCTTAACCTTTCATGGAATTTATGTAATTAATTATTTTCATAATTAAAACCATAAAGGTTTTATATAAAATCAAGTGAATATTTAAGAAATATTTATAAAATATTCACTTCAATCCTTTTTATTTTCTATCTTGTTTCACGTGAAATATCACTTACCGAGTGAATTTTCGGTAAATCCATTTTCACGATTTTCGAAAACATGAATATTTTAAATTTAAACTTCCATATATTATGAAAAATACTTGATTTCTCAATTTGCGTGACTGAAAATCGTTTCTCGTGAAATCAAATCATTTATTATGATTTTCGATGATTTTCGGTAAATTTCAGTAATTTTTTCGATAATTTTTCGGCAGTATAACGGCTGCCGATTTGGCTAGCCTCTTGCACGGAAAATACAATTTATATTTCACAACCGGTATTTCACCACAATTTCAAACCGATAAATCACCACAAATTTCAACCAATCAATGTCAATTGCATTTATAAAATTTAAATGCATAATTTAAAACATGTGGCCTAATATCCTTACAGGCGGCACATGTCTCCCTTACTTGTTTCGGGTCGACTACTGTCTCTCGAAGGTCGCGCCCGTGTTCACCTCGCCCGATTCCATCGGCTCGATCATCGAGGGAATTTTTTGGAATTTAAATTCTAAAATTAGAATTTTTTCCATAATTATTTAAATAAATAAATTATTTAAATAATTTAACACTTTCCGGGATTTCTTACCGATTCTTGTAATTCCCAGGATTTTTCATAATTTTCGAATTCTCGGGAATTTTCCAAATTCCCGGAATTCCTTTTCTCTTTCTCTTTCTCTTTCTCTTTCTTCTTTTTCTTCCTTCTTTCTTTTTCTCTTTTCTTTTTTTTCTTTTCTTTTTCTTTTTCCTTTTTCTTTTCTTTTCTTTTTCTTTTTCCTTTTCTTTCTTTTCCAGCCGGACCGGTCACCCCCCTCACCGCCGGTTCTTCTCCGGTGGTCGGTTCTCCGGTGGTTCGGCGACTCTTCAGCTGGCCGATGGCACGACGAAGCTACTAGTGGCCTCCGTTCGGCCTGGTTCGACGGCACAGCAGCAGATCTACTTGGTTTTCCCTCGGTTTCTTCTCCTCCTCCGTCGGCCTTCCTCTGTCGTCGTTGGCATCACCGGTGGTTCTCTTCTCCTTCCCCTCACCTCTGCCGAGGTCGAGGTGGCTGTGGCGGTGCCAAGACCGGCCGGCACCGCCGTTTTCTTCTTCTCCTTTCTCTTTCGGTTTCCGTCGGTTTTCCTTTGTTTTTCGACTCTGCTTCTTCTTCTTTTGGCCGGCCGACGTGGTCAACTTCTTCATCAGGGAAGATTGAGTTTCTCCCGATTCTTCCTCTGTTTTCTTTGTTCTTTTTTTTAATTAGATATATATATATATATAATACTTATACTATAATAATATTATACATATAATATTATTTATATATAATATAGTACTAGATATACAATATATATATAAAGATATATATATATATGTTGTGTATTAAAATATATATTTTATATATATCTATATACTCTAAATAAATAACATTTATATATATTTACATAAATGTTATAATACAATATATATTGTATTTACAATATATATACATATAAACTTTAATGTAAAATAACGTTTACATTTTCCATATATGTATGTATATATATATACATAAAATATTATACTTGTATACATATGTACTATTTAAATTAATAAAATAGTGTATATATATATATACCACTGTATATTAATATATACTATATAGTAGTTCATTGCATATGTATTTGTATAAAAATACATCTATATAATTTATAATTATATAAATATATTTCTCTTTTATTTCTTATTTTCTTATTTAATTTGGATTTTCTATTATCCAAATTAAATTTCCTCTTTTATTATTTTTCGAATTTCCAAATATTCTTATTTCCAATTTAACTTCCTTCACTCGGATTTCCACCATCCGTTCCTTTCTCAATTCTCGGGATTTTCACCAATATCCCGTTCTCACAATTTTATTTATTTATTTCGACTTCTCTATTTGCTTTAATATTGATTTCCAATAAATGAAAAATTTTCGGTTATCACGTATTAAGACCAATAAGAATGTATAATTAAATCATGGTCTTAATGTTTGATATTATCACTTTAAATGGTTTGAGAAAATCATGTGTCATAAAGCAAATTTACAATATGAAAAAAACATTAAGGTTTACTTAAGTTTTTGTCATTTCAAAATACATATGGCAATTTGAAGCTAACAAAGTATAACGAAAATATTCTGAATTCTTCTATCCTCTCTCAATCTCAAAATAGAAAACAAGTCTCTTAGACATTGTTTTACTGCAAAAAACTTTGGCTAAGACATAATACTTTTGTATTTGTCTAAAGTGTTTAGTGGTTTAATATTACAAGTGCAAGGTAATATTAAACAAGTTGACTTCATTGTATCCTGAGGTTATTTCTATAATCCCTATTGCATACCATAACTGGTGGGGGTGAAATAAGTCTTAAGGAAAGTGGCATTATAGCAGGACGCCTTAAAGTCTTTCTCTGCATTTAGTTTGTGACTGTTCGTGATCAAAGAAGTTTAATTCCAGAAGTTGAAGTCCAAGTAGAAGTTCAAGCTTTTCATCTTCGTAGTACCCTAAGTGGACAAGATCTATAATCCCATATTGATCAACAGGGAGCAGGGTAAAGGTGCGATTAAGCTGTGTAAGAGTGGCAGGGTGATGATGATGTTTTTGATGCTGGATCCCCCAAGTTGATTGTGTTCTCCTTTTTATAGTCAAAAGAATATTAGAATTTAAATACAATTACACTACTTTAGTTTTTATCCTTTTTTATCTTTTAATTTATTTTAATCCTAATTATCTATTAATTCCTATTCTAATCTAACTCTATCAGATTTAATATTAATCTAATAATAACTCTCCTATTAATAAATTCTAATAATTATCCTAAAAAAATCTAATAATCTAATTATCTACTCTAAAATTTATTTTATTTTATTTATTAATTGTTCCTAAATCCTATTTCTATCCTAATTTTAAATTTATTCTAATTAATGTTAATTCTAAATCTAAAAAATCCTAATTTAATTCTAGCCTAATTCTAAATTGTTAAATTATATTAAAATACAATATCACCTAACTCAATTAATTATTTTTACAAGTTCAAACCCTGAACAAAATAGGGCGTCTACAAATACGATGACGAATTTATCCAGATAAGGCTTGAAGACCTCATTCATCAGACTCATGAATGATGCAGAGGTGTTTGTAAGCTTGAATGGCATTACCAGAACTCATAGTGGCCGTACCGAGTTCTGAAAGCTGTCTTGGGTACATCACTCTCCTGAATCTTCAACTGATGGTACCCTGATCTCAGATCAATCTTAGAAAATACCTAGGCACCCCTAACCTGATCAAACAAGTCATCTATCTAGGGAAGAGGATACTTATTCTTGATAGTAGCCTCATTAAGCAACCTGTAATCGATACAAAGTCGTAGGCTATCATCCTTCTTTCGAACAAATAGGACTGGTGCACCCCAAGGTGAAATGCTGGGACAGATAAAACCCTTATTGAGTAACTCCTGGAGCTGCTTCTTGAGCTCTTCAAGCTCAACTAGTGTCATCTAATAAGGGGGTTTCGAAATGGGCTCAATACCGGGCACTAAATCAATAGTGAATTCTATCTCTCGATCAGGTGGAAGTCTCGGTAAATCATCCGAAAATACATCTGGGAAGTCCCTGACTACTGGAACCTCATGTAATTCTAGATGCCTCTTTTCAACATCCTCCACATAGGCTATGAACCCTTCAAAATCACACAAATACTTAGTACTTAAATTCAAATCAAATGAATTTCGATAAAATGTTTAATTTCATTCCTACCAAGAAAGCTTTACAATATACTTTTCTGGTTGGGAGAAAGTTATAAACTTAGTGTAATGGTCTACACTAACATAATTCGTAGCTAACCAATCCATCCTAGATTAGCTACAGTTTCCTTTCCTCTTATCTTTAGTTTCCAATTCCGATATATTACATCTGTCATTTGTGATTCCTTAAATGGGGTAGTAATTTGTAATGAGTACCTTAAAGGTTCGGGTTTCACCGGTATCTTAACAGCACATGTAGGAGAAATGAATGAATGTGTGGAGCCTGGGTCTATCAATGCAATAACAATAATATCAAAAATATAAATCTTACCCCATATGACATCAAAAGAGGAATCAACAGTCTCCTTATCTAAGGAGTACACTCATCCTTGAGTCACTATCTGCTTGCCTTTTTCTACTACTGTCACTTCCCTCGGTGCAGACGGTGTCGCCTTCTCCTTTTTAGCTGCTGGAGCTGCTGCTATAGGAGCATTGGAGCTGCTGGCACTACCTCCCTGTCCTTAAGGCAGTCTCTGATCAAAGGACCTCGCTGTCCACATTTAAAACAAGCTCCTGTAGTCCAATAGCAAGGTCTGTCTCCGTGTGACCTTCCACACTGTCTACACCTGGTTGCAACACCCCTCTGGGGAGTAGTGGATCTCCCAGTGCTAGTAGATCTCGTGGATCTGTTTACAGCAGGTCTATCTTGAATCATAATCCTTGTAAGCCTCTTTGCTGGCCTAAAATCACCTTTGCCATCGCCCCGTCGAACATTCTCCTTGCCTTTGCTCTTAGCCTTAAATCCCAACTCCACCTTTTAAGCCTCACAGTTTTGCTCACTGTCATAATGTGTCAGGTCCTAGAACCTAACCTGCTAGACTTAAATTCAAGAGTCGCCACCAACCATTCTAATCTAAGGTGTGATTGGTGACCTATTCTTGTCTAAAGATAAGGCATGATCTACATTCAAATACTCTTAAACTTGAGAGTATGTTTACGTGTGGGGAAGGATTAGCACCCGCACAACACCCATCCTAAAATGGTACTAACTAATTTTGTGATATCCTAAAGAATTCTTAACTAAATGGTCTTTGTTTTTATTAAATTCAAATATTCAAATATTGGATAATTTCTAAAAAACTCTCCATCATGTTGGCGAAATTCCTTAAATTTCATCATCACCTCAAGAGTATCCAAGAAATCTCATTCGTCTTTCTTGAAGAGACTCCGTTGTTGGATTCAATAAATTTCTTATGAAATATCTTAATTTTATTTTCCATCTTTTATTCCTAGCTTATATCCTTATTTTTTTTGCTCTTTATTTGCTATTTAATTTTCCTTCATTTATTTTTTATTTCGTAAGTTTTATTTTTATCTTTATTTTAATATTATTTATCTTTTGAAAATAAATGTCGATTATTTTTATTGAAAATTTTCTTTAAATCTTTCATCATGCTGGCAAAATTTGAAAAAAAAATATCTCACTTAAGAATTTAAAAATGTCAATCATTCGTAACACCTTATAATTCCATCATCGGGATAATCTCCACTTATTCTCAACTTATTATTATTTTTTCACTTTTATTACAAATCATTATATCCTAATTTCTTATTATTAATATTTACTCTATTATTATTTTTTAAATAGATTAATTATTATTAATATATATTTATATTTTCGAAAATAAATACCGATTATTAATATTGAACACTTACTTTAAATCTTCCATCATGCTGGCAAAATTCAAGGCAAATATTCTCACCTAGAAATTTTCAAAATAGCAACAATTCATGACACCCGGAATTCCATCTTTAGAATAATCTTTATTTATCTCTACATTATATTTACTTATTTCTTCTAATTTTTATTCTATCTATTTTATTTTATAATTTAAAAATTCTAACTATATTTTCTTGAAGGAATATTTTCTAAATAAGATTCCTAGAATCTACACACGTAAATTCCCCTAGTCATATAATATTATCATGTAAACAAATCAATATACAACCTAGATGTTAAATTAGTATTTTTATCAACAAATTTACTTTTTTCAAATCAACATTAATCAATCATGCAATATTAGTATTTTTAATGTACAAATTCCTAATGTAATACTAATTAACTATCAAATCCTATTATTAAATTATTGACGAATTAATATAGTAAAACAACAAACTTACCTGGACAATAACCTCACTTCTCGTCGGCTTTCTTTTCTTTTCTTTTTTTACTGTATCTCTGTTTCTTTCCTCATGTTCTTTTCAGCTTTCTTCTATTGCCGCAGCTTACAGTTCGGGTTTTCCTCAATGTTCCAGGTTCGGTAAAATTTTAGTGCAGCAACTATGGAAGCAACAGCGGCTTACCTGAAGATGACGAGCATATCTGCGGTACAGCATGCATTGACGAGAGCAGGACTGGTGGTGAGACGAGCAGCGATAATGCTTGCTGCAAGTTGAGCGGTGGAGCTGTGCCGAGGACAACTTGATGGTGACAATGGCAAGGTGGTGAGAGGACCGAACAAGGTAGACGGCGCGCAGCAACAAAGCAAGGTAGAATCGCAGGAAATGGGCGTATTGGTGATCTGTAACGAGAATGGCTATGATCGTGAGGCAGGCAATGGTGGAGGAACCAGTGGCGGATCTTGACATTTGAATTTGAGGGGGCCAAATATAAATCAGTCAAGCTATTTGTGAGCTATTTAAGTTTGACATGAGTGACTTGACTTGATAATTACTCGAATTTGGCTCATTTATTTTGAGCTAAACTTAAGATTGAGTTGCTCGAGAAACTAGTCGAGTTAAATTCAAATATTTTAATACTTGAATCGAACGACTCATGAGTCTAATCGAACTTTTTTTAATATATATTTAATATTTTATTATTAATTTATTATTTTACTCTTATTATATATAATTAAAAATTAACAAAGTGAGCCTATCAAGTTCAGTTCGAGCTTGAGCTTCACAAGTATTTTGTCAAGCCGAATTCGAGCTTAAAAAACCCTCAAATTTTCGAGTCAAACCTAGCTTAAGTTTGATACTAAATCATCTCCACTCAATTACACTTCAAAACCCAAGTAAAGTTTTAAATTACATCAATTTTAGATGAGTTATGTATACTGATTATAAAAAATAACAAGTTTGTAAAATTATAAATCTTATAAATTTATAAACAAAAGTATAATGAAACAAAATACAACAAATAGATTATAATTTCATCTAAAATTATGAACGATTTTTTTTTTAATTTTCAAAAATTGAATATGAACTATGGAATAAGTGAATTATATATGGGTAAACTTTCTTGATCATTTCCTTTGAAAATTTAAAATTAAATATATATAAATAAACTAAATTATATCAAAACAAAAAATATATAATATATCTTTAAAATAATAAAATTGAATATGTTTTTCTTACATTTTACAAAGTGATCCCAATCTAATTTTGGTATTGAAAAAAATTGTCAGATTTTTTAAAGAATAATTCTTCATAGACAATCAAGACAAGTGAATATAATATTATGCTATAAAAAAATTTTAATTATTTCAATTTTTTATTAAATAAAAATAATTTAAATAGTATCAGCATATACTTACAAGTATATAAAAAGATAATATGACATACAAACCTTGTATAAAGAAATATTCAAATCTTTGGAGGGGCCAAAACTATTTATTATAAATAATATATTTATTAATTTATAATTATATTATACATATTTTTTTTCAGAAGTTTGGGAGGGCCAAGAGAGGCTTACCATCCGCCTCTGGGTGGAACCGTGGGTGCAGCTGGTTGTAGCTCGTTCAAGGTGTTGGTGCAAGAGTCGGCTAGGTAGCAGCAAAGAGGGGGCAGGTGGTGGTTCGATTGCAAGGGCGATGCGGCATAAAGAAAGTGAAAGGAAGAGCTATGATAAAGAAGCTGTCGGCAAGAAATAGGGAAGCTCGGGTTAAGGGTGGTTCACAAAGGAAGCTTGATCGGTGATGATTTGATGCAACAGATGATCTCCTCCCTCTTCTTTAGTTGAGCTCCCCTTCATTTTTTTAATACACAAGCAGTATCCATATCCTAGCCTACGTAAATCTCTTTATTTTTATCTTGTTTATTATTTTTTATCTTATTTTAATAATTATCTAACTCTAATTGTAATCTATCATCAACTATAATATTATAAATCCTAATTTAAATAATTATCCTAAAAATCAAATAATCTAATTATCCTATCCTAAAATTAATCTTTTATTATTTATTCCTAACTTTAATGTTAATTCTAATCAGAGGCGGATGGTAAGCCAAGGCCCCCCCAAACTTCTGAAAAAAAAATTATGTATAATATAATTATAAATTAATAAATATATTATTTATAATAAATAGTTTTGGCCCCTCCAAAGATTTGAATATTTCTTTATACAAGGTTTGTATGTCATTTTATCTTTTTATATACTTGTAAGTATATGCTGGATACTATTTAAATTATTTTTATTTAATAAAAAATTGAAATAATTAAATTTTTTTATAGCATAATATTATATTCACTTGTCTTGATTACCTATGAAGAATTATTCTTTAAAAAATCTGACAATTTTTTTCAATACCAAAATTAGATTGGGATCACTTTGTAAAATGTAAGAAAAACATATTCAATTTTATTATTTTAAAGATATATTATATATTTTTTGTTTGATATAATTTAGTTTATTTATATATATTTAATTTTAAATTTTCAAAGGAAATGATCAAGAAAGTTTACCCATATATAATTCACTTATTCCATAGTTCATATTCAATTTTTGAAAATTAAAAAAAAAATCGTTCACAATTTTAGATGAAATTATAATCTATTTGTTGTATTTTGTTTCATTATACTTTTTTTTATAAATTTATAAGATTTATAATTTTACAAACTTGTTATTTTTTATAATTAGTATACATAACTCATCTAAAATTGATGTAATTTAAAACTTTACTTGGGTTTTGAAGTGTAATTGAGTGGAGATGATTTAGTATCAAACCTAAGCTAGGTTTGACTCGAAAATTTGAGGGTTTTTTAAGCTCGAATTCGGCTTGACAAAATACTTGTGAAGCTCAAGCTCGAACTGAACTTGATAGGCTCACTTTGTTAATTTTTAATTATATATAATAAGAGTAAAATAATAAATTAATAATAAAATATTAAATATATATTAAAAAAAGTTCGATTAGACTCATGAGTCGTTCAATTCAAGTATTAAAATATTTGAATTTAACTTAACTAGTTTCTCAAGCAACTCAATCTTAAGTTTAGCTCAAAATAAATGAGCCAAATTCGAGTAATTATCGAGTCAAGTCACTCATGACAAATAGCTTGACTGATTTATACTTGGCCCCCTCAAATTCAAATGTCAAGATCCGCCACTGATTCTAATTAAAAAAATCCTAATTTAGTTCCAACTTAATCCTAATATTTATCCTAATATCTAGCTAAAATAATTATCCTAACCTAGTGTTAATTTAAATTAATCAATTAAAAATATAAAGTCATTTATCTCAATTAATTATCTTTACAAGTTAAGACCTCGAATAAAATAGAATGTCTACACTCACATAACTGGGCCTGACAAACTACCTCATCATAACTAGAAATGTCGAATGGGGCTAAACTGTTCCTGATGGAAATCTTAAGACTAGAAACGAACTGCTCGATCTTACACTTCTCGCTCCTAGCAACATCTGGATCGAAACAACTTAAAGCAGTAAATCTGGACTCATACTGTAAGACCCAAATTTTATTATACTATATCCCATATGTGTACATGATGGATAGTGGAAATAAATTCTTTGAGAAAAATTAAAGAAAACCATTGAATGTGAATTTCCACTCTTTATCTTAATTATTGGAAATTACGATTTATATTATGGTGTATAAAAGAAAGAAAAACAAACATTAAAGTTGCAACAAGAAATAGATGAGATATAATCTTGATAGAAAAGGTTGAATTGTGAAACCATTAAAGGAAGTGTTGGACAAATGAAGAAACAAATGAAAAGTCAATGTTAGTGGCTGGATGTGGCGTGAAGAAGAAGAAAAGAAGAAAAGAAAGAAAATTTAGTCAAAACGTACAGAGATTGCTTTTCACCACCGTCCCTTTTTGGCTGCAAGTCGCTCATTTTGGGCTGGAATGTTCTTCACAATTTAATGAACTGTGGAAAATTTCATTCCACCATTTTCTTGAATTGCCAATTTTCTTCACCATTTAATGAGCTATAAGACAAGGTAATGATGAAAGAAAACGGGATAAGAACAGGTGGTAGGTTCTAAGTGAAACTGAATGGCTATATAAGAAGAATTCATGAGGAAAAAAAACCGATTGAAGCAACTTCATCTTCTTAAATAACCTTCTCGCCCATTTTGTTTCACTGCACGTTCATCTTTCGTTCCTCCGTTTTTCTCATATATGAGCCATGAAACTTCATCTTTTAGTTAGCCAAACCTCTTCTACAGTGTTGAAGAGCTAAGGAACAAGAGAAGTAAAGCTAAGTGAGGCAGAAAAGCACTCTGTTTTGGAAGTGCAACTCAGTTAAGGTGAGTTCCATATTTCTATGGTTCTCTTGATATTTAATGCTAGATTTCTATGTTTTACAACGTAATAAACATAGATATGCCTGGTTTTAGTTAAATATTATTAGAATATATAAGAAACTAGATGGAAAATAATCAAGAATGAATAAGGAAACACGATGGGCAAACAGCGAACAGAAGTACTTAACTGCTTGCCAAATAGGTGAGTACTCGTCCGAAGGATGAGGTGAGCTCAATGAAATGCATGAGTCGGCGACATACGTGTTCGCCAACTCTTTGGGTAATCAGAATGATAGTTAGGATAGGCGAGGACCAATGATCGCCAAAAGGCGAGAATGGCGACTATAGTGATCGCCCATGAGGAATGTTTGTGATCACCAAAGAGGCGAGTAGGAAATAAAGAAGTCCAAAGTGTTAGTTCAATTCATGGGAGAGCCCACCTCTGAATAAAAAAGCCACGAATTGCAAGTTGAATTGTCAGGCGAGCTGCCATGTTGGGCGAACTCCCATGAATAAGCCAACATTTGAATGGCGAGTAATGTTGGGTGAGCTCCCACGTGTAAGTCCATAAGCGAATGACGAGCTTTGTTGGGCGAATAGCGAGTTATAGAGTAGTCACAGAATCTCGCCAAAGTGTTAGAAATATGAATAGTTTTAGAAAATATTCGAAAAGAAAATATTAATGGTATTAATATTTTACTTTGCAGCCGGGAAGTGAGAACTGATAAGGCGGGCAGGAAGCAAGGCTTCATCAGATGAGGTAAGGGAGATGTCTGTGAAGTGAATGCATGTGCCGTGGAGTTAAATTTTATGAAATTATTGAGAAATTGTTTGTTTTATGACATGCATTATTATGATAAATCGTGTTGAATGGGCGAACTGCTAATGGGCGGGCGAGCCATCCCTTGTATGATGTTTTGGGCGAATAAACCCTTTTATGTTCTTTTAGGGCAAGTGACCCCTGTTTTAATAGAATCCGGGCGAGCCAAAGTGGGCAAACCCTTTTGTTGTGTTTTAGCGGCCGACCTCTTTTGTGTTGTTTTGGCAGGCGACCCCCTGTTTAACAAAATTACTGGCGAGCCAAAGAAAATAACCCATGTTTTATAAAAATGGGCGAGTTGACCATGGAAGCGCCACCTTGGGCAAGTTGACCATGGAAGTGTCGCATTTGGGCGAACTGACCATGGGCGAGCCATTTTGGGCGAGCTAGTTTAATGTGTTTTTAAATACTAAAAGTTGGCGGGCGAACACTAGTTCACCGCACTGGCAAGTTGACCATGGGCGAGCCATGATGGGCGAGCTGACCATGGGCCAACAGGTTTCAATTTGCACTTTCTCTACGAAAATGAGAATAATACCTTTTTGGAATTATTATTTATTTAAATGATTTAAATTCATAAATATGTTTCCTTAAAGGTATTTTGATGCTATAAAGTTGATTTTTGAGACTTTAGGCACCTAGTTTCATGCATTATGAGTTATGAGTCTGATGGACCTGCCAAGTCATTAGAGGTCTCGAGGTCACCTGGCAAGTGGACCCCGAAGACCACCCAAAGATTGTGGCCATAGATCTACTATATCCCTGGGGGGATGATTATTCCATTCCCGGAGGGGGAGAGGGAATGATGAGGGCATAATTTATTCGTAGGGTGAAGCCTAGTCTCAACTTACTAATTTCTGTTTACTGAGAGGATTTCCTGAATCTTATTTACTATTTACTATTTACTATTTACTTTATTTTATTGTAAACTGTTTAATCAATGATTTGATTATCAAAAACTGTTTACTATATCCATTGTTTTCCCTACTAGATTTATTGTTAAGAAAAATAAATGTTTGGGGGACATGGTTTAATTTGTACAAAACAGTGTACATCTTCCTTACTGAGCACGTTGTCGCTCACCCCTTATGTTTCACTCCACAGATTGTTAATCTTGGATTAAGAGAGTTAACTTCCAAGGATTATCAACTGCTAAAGTCAGCAGTTATTCGATATCAAAGGTACATGATTTCTTTTATATATTCAGTAAAATTGTACAGTACTATTTTAAATAGAAGAGAATGTATATATATCTTAAGGAAAGAATTTCATAATTTCTATTTCCATTTTAGTAACAAGGAATAAGAGTACTCATTCTTAATAAGTGTTAGGAGTTGTTAAGCATCACAGACAGGCCAACCGGTAAGTAAGTGTGATTTATAAGTGAATATTATGTTATACTGTGGATTTGGGATGTTACAGATTTAATGGTATCAGAGCAGGGTTAGTCGGATGTCTAGTGATGCTTAAAACGAAAAGAGAATAGTAAACATTCCCTGTATTACTGTATAATCTGAATATATAATTGATATATTAATGATAAGTGACAAATGATCTCTGTAGTACAGATATGAGTGGAAGAAGGAGGGTGACACGCTTAGTTAGAGATATACATCGAGGTAGGGAGGCACAGATTTTGGAGTCGCAGACACCGGAACCTGCCCCAGGACCTTCACGTCCTATACATCCAGAGAGCATTGATACTCGTGTGAGTCGAGTAGAGAGGTTAGTAGCCGATTTCATGGCTATGTATCAGGCGGATAGAGTCACGGATAGGGCAGAGAGGGAGAGAGTCGTAGCTCCCGCAGCTCCAGTAAAGGCGCCAGCACTACCACAATCGGCACTAGATATACCCAAGCCTCCGCCTATTCCACCACCGGCACCTTAGCCACAGGTAGCCCCACCACAGCCATTGATGCAGCCACCTCGAGTTGCGGAGTCTTATTGTAATGTGGCATTGGTGAAATCATTTAAGAAGTTGGATCCACTTAAGTTTAAAGGTACTAAGGATCCATTGGCGGCAGAGTAGTGGATTATTGAGATCGATAGATTACTTAAGATTATGAGATGTTCAGAGACTGAGAAGGTAGGCTTAGCGGTATTCCAGTTGGCAGATGATGCGAGACATTGGTGGAAGGCCACTCAGACTATTTTATTTGCTCAGCATCAGGATCTGTCCTGGGATATTTTCGTGGATGCTTTTCGGAGGCAGTATATTCCCGACACTACTCAGGAAAAATTACAGTAGGAATTCATGGACTTAGTTCAGAGTAGCATGTCAATGGACGAGTATGAGGCCAAATTTACTACATTGAGCCGTTTTGATTCACATACTAGTGTGAATACCAGATATAAGATTTCGAGGTTTTGGGCTGGTTTGAGTCCATCTATCAGAATGAAGCTAGCCCCATTTGATATACAGACTTATGATGAAATAGTTAAACGGGCTCAGCTATGTGAGAATGATTATGAGCAGTTCCAGCTCGATTTCAGTAGTAAGAATAAAGGTAAAGTAAAGGGAAAGGTCAAGAGGTTTATGGAGGACAGATCAGGTAGAGAGCAGCCTAAGAGAAGTAGACCTATGGGCATACAGATTACAGAGGGCAGACTTAATAGACCAGCAGTTTCTACTCCTGCTAGTGGCCCCACCGCTACTCAGAGGAGTGTTGCACCTTTATGTAGACATTGTGGAAGGTCGCATGGGTTACGCCCTTGTCCTTTAATGTCTAAGGCATGTTTTAATTGTGGACAGATGAGGCACTTTATCAGGGATTGTCCGAGGCTTAGAGAATCAGCTGCTTCTACTATTCCTCTTACATTGCCTCAGATAGCGGCACCGGCAGCTCAGAGTGAGCCAGAGAAGGCGACACCCTCACAGCCTAGGCGGGCGACAGCCGCAGAGAAGGGTAAGAAGGTTGTGACTCAGGGTAGGGTGTACGCATTGGATCAGGAGACTGCTGACGCCTCTATTGATGTGATTAAAGGTAAAGTTTATCTTTTTGATATTCCCGTAATTGCCTTAATTGATCCAGGTTCTACCCATTCGTTCTTATCGCCTACATATGCTAACAGGACCCCAGCTGAGCCGGAGTTGTTAGAGTATACTTTGCAAGTGAAAACTCCTTTTAATGATTTCCAGAGGACAGATGTTGTATATAGGAATTGTAAATTGACTATAGGAGAGAAGGTTATGATAGCTAACCTAATTTTGTTAGATATATATGATTTTGATATCATTTTGGGTATGGATTGGTTAGCTACGAACCATGTTAGTTTGGATTGTAATACTAAGTTTATTACCTTCTCTCATCCTGAAAAGTACATTGTAAAGTTATTGTAAATTAATAAAATGTTGTGAATATATGTTTGTGAAATGATGTGTACTGAAATTGTGGTTGTATGAATGTTTATGAAAGATATATTGCTAGTATCAAGGATGTAGAAAGGAAACATCCAAAGATTCAAGAGATTCCTATGGTCAAGCACTTTTCGGATGTATTTCCAGAGGATTTACCAGGGTTACCACCGGATCAAGAGACGGAGTTTACGATCGAGTTGGTACCCAGTACGGAGCCGATTTCTAGACCCCCATATCGGATGGCATTGACTGAATTGGATGAGCTCAAAAAGCAGCTCCAGGAGTTACTAAATAAGGGATTTATACGTCCCAATGTGTCACCGTGGGGAGCTCTGGTATTATTTGTTCGGAAGAAGAATGGTAGCCTCCGATTGTGTATAGATTATCGAATGTTGAATCGGGCTACCGTTAAGAATAAATATCCACTACCCAGGATCGATGACTTATTTGATCAACTCAGGGGTGCACAGGTATTTTCTAAGATAGATCTCTAATCAGGCTATCACTAGTTGAAAATTAAGGAGTCGGATGTGCATAAGACAGCATTTCGAACTCGCTATGGTCATTATGAGTTCCTAGTGATGCCTTTTGGGTTGACAAATGCCCTTGTAGCTTTTATGAGTTTGATGAATGAGGTGTTTCATCCTTTTCTGGATAAGTTTGTCATAGTATTTATAGATGACATCTTGATTTATTCTAAGACTCTAGAGGAGCACGAGCAGCATTTGCAGATTGTTCTACAGACCCTCAGGGACCGAAAGTTGTACGCTAAGCTTAATAAATGCGAGTTCTGACTTGACCATATTACATTTCTAGGACATGTAGTGTTGAAGGACGGGGTGTCAGTTGATCCGTCCAAGATAGAGGCCATTGTTCAGTGGGAAAGGCCTAACATGGTTACCTAGATACGGAGTTTCTTAGGTCTTGCCGGATATTATCGCAGGTTTGTGGAGGGATTTTCTAGACTTGCTGCTCCATTGACACGACTCACACGTAAGGATGTGAAGTTTGAGTGGAATGATGCATGTGAGCGTAGTTTTGGTGAACTTAAGAAGAGATTGACTAGTGCCCTCGTATTAGTCCTTCCTAGCGGATCAGGAGGATTTATGGTGTATACCGATGCATCCGCTCAAGGTTTAGGGTGTGTGCTCATGCAGCATGGTCGGGTTATAGCCTATGGTTCTCGACAGTTGAAGGATCATGAGAAGAATTACCCGACACATGATTTGGAGCTAACCGCAGTGGTGTTTGCACTGAAGATATGGCGGCATTACTTGTACGGGGAGAAATTTCAGATATATACAGACCATAAGAGTCTGAAGTATATATTCTCACAGAAAGAATTGAATTTGAGGCAACGACGGTGGATAGAACTATTAAAGGACTATGATTGTGAGATTCTGTATCACCCAGGTAAAGCTAATGTAGTAGCTGATGCACTGAGCCGTAAACATGTTGGCATGGTATCGTACATGATGATCAGGGAGCATGAGTGATAGAGCAATTCTCTAACCTCAGTTTGATAGTTGTTTCCTCTGACCAGTATGGGTTTACAGCTAGTTTTCGTATAGAGCCGGATTAGATGGATCGAATCAGGGAAAATCAGAAGAGGGATGATTATTGTATCGGGATTGCCAGTCAGATTTAGATGGGAGTTATGTTAGACTTTGAGATTGGTACAGACGGGATACTGAGGTTTAGAGATCGGATATGTGTTCCCGATGATCGACAGCTTAGAGACTTGATTTTATCAGAGGCCCATACCTCTAGATACACGTTAGATCCGGATAGTACTAAGATGTACCAGAATCTCCGGAAAGTGTATTGGTGGCCTAAGATGAAGAAAGACATCGTTGAGTTTGTTGCTAGATGTTTAACATGCCAACAGATTAAGATTGAGCATCAGAAGCCGGCGGGTATGCTTCGACCATTATCGATTCCTATGTGGAAATGGGAGCATGTTACTATGGATTTTATTATGGGATTACCACGGACCCGGAAGGGGTATGATGCTATTTGGGTGATAGTCGACAGATTAACTAAGTCTGCTCATTTCTTAGCCATGAGATCTACAGACTCAGTTAGTGCCTTGCCTTAGCCGAGTTGTATGTCAGGGAGATAGTGAAGTTACATGGTGTTCCAGTAAGTATTACCTCTGATAGGGACTCTCGCTTCACCTCTCATTTTTGGGAGAGATTTCAGGAGGCTATGGGATCCCAGCTGAGTTTTAGCACCGCTTTTCATCCACAGACTGATGGGCAGTCTGAGCGTACGATACAGACGCTCGAGGATATGTTGAGAGCGTGTGCATTGGATTTTAGAGGCTCATGGGACGATCACTTACCCCTGGCAGAATTTGCATATAATAATAGTTTTCATACAAGTATCGCATGGCACCGTATGAGGCTTTATATGGTAGACGATGCAGATCCCCGATAGCATGGGAAGAAGTTGGAGACCGTAAACTGTTAGCTCCGATTTGGTCGAGCAGGCTTCTCGTGATGTACGGATGATCTGTGAGAGGCTCAGAACGGCTCAGAGTCGGCAGAAGAATTATGCAGATATTAGACGCCGACCATTGGAGTTTATAGCGGGTGATTATGTGTTTTTAAAGGTTTCACCGTCCAAAGGTATTATGAGATTCGGAAAGAGGGAAAGTTGAGCCCCGATACATTGGGCCTTATGAGATCTTAGATCGCGTGGGAGATGTGGCATATCGGTTAGCACTACCACCAGAGTTGTCAGGAGTACATAACGTGTTCCATGTCTCGATGTTGAGAAAGTACCATCCAGATCCTTCTCACGTGATTCGACACGAGCCACTGGAGATCAGAGAGGATATGAGTTACGTTGAGAAACCGGTGCGGATTTTGGATAGGAAGGATAAAGTATTGCGATCTAAGACGATTCCTTTAGTTAAAGTGCTCTGGCAGTATCATAACGAGGAGGAGGCTACTTGGGAATTAGAAAGCCTTATGCGTGAGAAGTATTCGGAGCTCTTTTAGTGACAGGTCCAAGTTAAATTTGGAGGACCAAATTTCTTAAGGTGGGGAGAAATGTAAAATCCGAATTTTATTATACTGTATACCATATGTGTACATTATTGATAGTGGAAATAAATTCTTTTAGTAAAATTAAGAAATCATTTAATGTGAATTTCCACTTTTCATTGTATGTTATAATGTATATATGGTGTATAAAGAATAGATGAGATTTAATTAATTATTAAGGTATGAAAACAATTAATGAGGAGTAATGACTAGAAGACATGGGCGAAAGAAGAAAAAAAAAAGGGAACCTTTTTAGTTGGATTAAGGAAGCATTAAATGAGGTAAGACAAAGTTAATAATTGTGGTTGACATTGGCGTGGGAAAGAAGAAGAATAAAAGGAGAAATTGTAGTCAACAACGTGCAGAAGACCTGTCGCC
Source organism: Heritiera littoralis (assembly GCA_031772115.1). Lineage (NCBI taxonomy): Eukaryota > Viridiplantae > Streptophyta > Magnoliopsida > Malvales > Malvaceae > Heritiera > Heritiera littoralis. The sequence goes on from JAPDPK010000230.1 coordinate 595,569, forward strand.
CGTTCCCTTTTTGACTACAAGCCGTTCATTTGGCTGGAAATTCTTCAACAATTAATGGGCTGTCAGACGAATGGAGAAAAGAGAGAAAGGAGAGCCAATCAACGTGGGCGGCTGGAAGAAGTGTTGGCGAGGAGAAGAGAAAAACTGAGCTATTGACGTCTTTTGTTGCACTTTTTCTACCCGTTTTAATGCTGGTTCAGACGTTCCTTTGGTGCAATTTTCTTCGTGAATTAATGCACTACAAGACGGGTAATGATGAGGAAAAGGATAAGGAATAGATGGTGAGTTCTGGTTGGACTAACATGACTATATAAAGAGGCTTCAAGAGAAAGAAACGGATTGAAATGAACTCCATCCTCTCCAGAATCCTTCTCGCCCATTCTGTTTGCTACAAAGATTACCTTGTTCTTCCGTTCCTTTCATAGCCATAGAGTTTTATCCTTCTTCTCCCCCCCCTTTTTCCTTTTTCCTTCATCAGTAAACCTTTTTTCCTCACCATTGAAGAGCTAAGGAACAAGCAAACTAAAGCTAAGAAAGACA